>JAZGLO010001733.1:0-32127 GCA_036873155.1 Biomphalaria sudanica | reverse complement strand
AAAAATTTATAACCAACATAAATTTTGGTTGTTATAACCATTTTAAGTGTCAACATAATATTTTGTCGAAAAAAACTCAACTCAAACTTGTCATTCCACATTTACCAAAAATGAAATTTTCAGAAAAATTCTTATCTCAGGGTTAAAATAGAATAAACACATAATCATGCATTTCTGTTCAAAATTTCATTTAAATATCTCAATTGGTTAAAGAGTTATAACCAACATAAATTTTGGTCATTTTTTAAAATTGTCATTCCACGTTAACAAAGAAAAAACATTTTCTTAAAATTCTTTCTCAGGGTTACAATAAAATAAACAAATAACACATAATCATGCATTTCTGTTGAAAATTTCGTTTGCATATCTCTATTGGTTAAAAAGTTATAACCATTTAAGTGTCAACATTTGTTGTTTTTTTTTGTTGTTGTTTTCGAAATGTCGACCCACATTTAAGAAATTTAAAAAAAAGTTTTAACTTCTATCTCAGAGTCATAAAGAAGAAATAAATAACACATAATCATGCATTTCTGTTGAAAATTTCATTCAATTATCTCTATTGGTTTAAAAGTTATGACCATTTATGTGTGAATATGTATTCTGTTTCTGTCGTTTTTCAACACCTATCCTTACATCAAGGTCTTAACACAAAAAAAGTGTTAATAGATATCCCAGATTTAAAATTGTCATAATTATCAGAGCATAATTGTGCATTTCTATGGAAAATTTCATTACATTATCTTTAAGCATTAAAAAGTTATAGCAGTTAAAATGTATAAGCTCCTCCTTTCGGTCACAGTTTTTTTGGGTATTTAATAGGCTAATTTTCCGACACTAAAATGGTCATAACGTATGTTCTAATTAACCTAGAAGCATAAATGAGGTGTCACTGAACTCCATTCAAAAAGATCTATCTAGCTATACTAGTTTCATTTAGATTCATTAAAGTTGAATTTTTTATCAAAGTACCTAATTTAAATGTAGATTTTTTTTTTAATTCTCTTTTCGCTACCGCCTATACAAATTGGTCAGATGAATTTTTCTTTTATTATTTTTATTAATATATTTAGCCATAGAGGGAAACAGTTTCGTTGAATTTGTAGTGTATGGTTAACCCACAACCGGAAGGCCCTAAAAATAAAAACAAAGAACCCAAAAATTCATCCCTATTAAAGGACAGAACTTTTTAACATATCGGGTAAACCTGTTTACACAGTATTTTACATTTGATATCAATATTTCAGCTAAACTGGTAAATCCATTTTCATACTCTACTTTCATTTAAGTGGCAAAGTATTTAAAAACATTGATATTATATCTTCTTATCTTATATAATACAGACGTTACTTCAAAAAAGAAGATGATTACGTCCTATGCGTCATGCATTTAGTCATCCATATTAACCAATGACTTAAATTCTGCCAAGTCACTGGTTTTTCTGGCTAGCTCAGGCAACCCATTCCATGCTCTAATAGCACTAGGGAAGAAGGAGTATTTGTACAAATTTGTCCAAGCATATGGGACGAGGAATGTGCCTTTATCTTTGTGTCTTTCAGAGTATTTTATTAAATTTTGTATTTGAAGATTATGGTTCAGTGTTTTATGTATAATTGCTACTTTACTTTTGATACTTCTGTCCTGAAGGCTTTCTAAATTTAGTGATTTTACTAATGGTGTTACTCTAGTCAAATGTGAATATTCGTTTGTTATGAATCTCACTGCTCTTTTTTGTGTTTGTTCCAGTTTCTTAATGTTTTCTTGAGTTGAGGGGTCCCAAACGGTGGATGCATATTCTATTATTGGCCTAACCAAGGTTAAAAAACATTTTAGTTTTATGTTCTTATTTGATTTATAGAAATTTCTTTTAATAAACCCTAATGCTTTGTTGGATTTTTTTATAGTTTCATCAATATGTGGATTCCATGACAGTTTTTCATTTATTATAACACCTAGGTATTTTGTGTTTTTAGTCTGTGTTACTGGTTTGCCATGAATAAGATAAGTGGAATTAATTTGTTTTAGTTTTTTTGTTACTCTTAACAACTGACATTTTTCTGGGTGGAAAGACATGCTCCAATTTGATTCCCATTTCTGTAATTCATCTAATTCTCTTTGTAAAAAAATTACAAATTATTATATATGGGAACATTCACTATGTTTGAAACAGATCTAAATCTAGTCCACTAGATCAGTAATACCCAAGCTAAGGCCTGCAGGCCGCGGGTTTTATCCGCATAGTATTTCTACATTATATATATGCTAGACTAAACTAAATCTTGATCTAGTATTAGAGTGTATAATGTATATTGAATGCAATTGAATGAGAATTGACTGTTTTGGTTTCTACATTTTCCAACAGAGAGTATTTAGAAAGCAATTACGTTGGTTTAAAGAAACAGAACCCTAAATTTCCTTTCCTTGTTAGAGAAGCGCTGAATGTTCAACCTAAAGTCTATGCTCGTTATGGTAAGCATCATTTTGTTATCTTTCTAAATAGTTTAATTAATGAAATGTATCTTTTTTTTTTCTTTTTACAAATTGCAAATTTATATAAAACTTAACTATGACAAAACATTATTTAATCAAATCGATTTTCCATTTCAAACTGAAATTATATACAGTATTAGCATCTCAGTATCCATGTTGTTATGGCATTTAGGTTCTAAGACTTGTTGTTCCTTTAGAAATGAAGATTATTACATGCTAGCCAAACCTCGTGAAGGATGGCAACGGTTCATAACTTGGATCATCAAAATGACATACACCATGTCACGTACACAGTATCTATATTTAGCTCGTCAGCAGAAATTGAGCCACCTCGGGAAATTTTCTTTCACGCAACAGGATCATGTTCAGAATAAATGTGATTGGTTTTGAAATATTAATTATTGTACATTGAGCTGCGTTTATTGGTTGGCATTGCAATGAGGGGTGTTAGACACCTGACAACGCTATACCCGAGGAAAGGTTCTAGATTTTTTGTTATTCTTGTATGGGATGTGTTAGAGAGAACATGTACTAGAGTTTAGTATTAGAACTCAATTATATTATTGTGTAGATCAGTCATTTTATTCAAGTACATTTAACCATTCTAATTATTTGTGAATAGCTTTTTCAAGTTCTAAATTAAAGTAATTGTTTTAGACGAAGAGAAGTTTCTTCATTGAATATAGTAATATACTTAGATCGACTTAACGATTGGCAACTTCTAGATGATCCTCTTATCAACTGGCAACATTCTGAATGATCGTATTATCAACTAGATCTAACTACTTCTATACGATCATCTTATTAAAATTTCAAGATCCTTTTCAACCACGATCATTGATAGTGCAATATAGCTCAAGCATAATCGTAACATCTGGCACCATCTTAGATTGCGACATTAGCACTATTGATTGATTTGTGACACACCACAACCAAGCAGTATCTCAACCCCTAGACATTCAAATCGTACCTACAGGTCATATGATTTTGTTCACATTTAATTTGATGTTTTTTATTGTCCACAGAGTTAGGTAAAGAATCCAGTCTTCCTTTGACCAACATGACCAAGGAGCAAGTTTCTAGAGCTGTAGAAAGTCTGATAGCCAGCTTTAAATCTCAGCACTGATTGTTAGATTGTTGATTTACGTAGAACACAATAAGATGAAAGTAAATGTACATCTTGATTGTGGAAGAGTATGATTTTGTCCAATACTGGGAATAGTTTTTCATATAATAAATTAATAATTGATTGATTTTGTTTTTTATTTTTTTTTATTTTACATTGAATAGTCATCTGAGACTAAAATTAAGAAAACTCTTGTTAACAGATATCAAAAGCAGCAAATTGTTTTCCTTAGTTTCATTATGACAAAGTAGAAAAACATAATGTACAAATCTTTGGACAATTTTTATTCTCTTTCGCTGAGTAATTTCAAACAACAGAATGTACTTTTACAATGACAAATGCGGAAAAAGAAATTAAATGAAAAATGTTTTTATTTACAAACAGAAAACAAAATGCAATCAATATTTCTTTTTTCTATATATGTCTGGCCTCCAATTGATAGGATGTGTCTCTTCAGTCTGAAACAAAAGTTAAAAAACATGTCTAAATATAGGTAGACGTACACAAAGTGCACTTTGAAAAAAATTATAAACTTGATTAGGTTTAGAAATAGCTTTGAAATATTGTACCGGTACCATTATATCCAGCACATCTATCTACAATGTAATTTTCTGACCTTATTAAATAGTTTTACCTTATGGTTCAACTTTTACGACAATGATTGATAAAATGGGTTCACTAAAACTTACAGCTGTCTCATCCTCCTTGTAAATCTTAATGGTTTTGTCAGCCTCGCCAGTTATGAGCCTTGAACCGCTGTGGTCAAAACATAAAGAAAATATCCCAGCCTCAGAGTGGATGGAGCCTGGTTGAGCAAGTGCCTGGACACGCTGGAAGTTGTAGCCAGTCTTCCAATCCCAAAAATGCATGCTTCCATTGTCAGCTGTTAGATTAACAAAAAGTATACTAACTAGTACATGTCATTATGTTATTTCATTACAAAACAAAGTGTGTGTATATTTATCTTTCAATATTTGAAATAGGAGTAAAAAATTATTTTGTCATTGGTTAAAGGTTATATTATTCAACACATATTGTATCTAAATTTTTAAAATCCTGGATTAAAAGAATGAAAAATTTTAGAAAGTGATCATGAAATATAACAACTACGGCTATCTACCTGCAGAAACCAGGACACCATCAGAGTTGCAAGCCAGACTATTCACAATAGCATTATGGCCTGATAAATTTTGGAGAAATGTACCGTCAGGAAACTTCCATTGTTTGATGTTGTCAGGTGATCCAGAGGCAAAGGAATATCTGTAACAAAATTATTGCATAAATTTAAAACTAAATGTGATCAAATTTAAAAAGCTTTTTTTTTTATTATTATTATTATTATTAATGTTTTTCCCATAATCTTAAAAGCATGCCACCACATATAAGTTCAGTGTCAAAATAAAGTCATGCAAAGATAAAGATTATATATATAGTTATAACTGGTGGGGACAAAAAAAAAAGGGTAATTGGTGTGTGTGATGAGCTGACACAGATAACAGGCCTGACGTTGTGGTGACACTTCTGGAAAAATATGTGACGTGAACTCTACTCATTCACGTCAGATATGGTCATGGAAATGAGTAAGGTTGTATCATTTTTTAGAAGGCCTTTGCAAACTCTATATAAGGAGTGAAGGTGTTGGAATCAAGTCAGTTCACGATCAAAGAAATCATGATTTAATATCCAGCCTGGTACAGCAGCAGTCCAGTGTCAAGACAGTCCAGAACAGTAGAATCTAGTACCTGTCCAGAACGAGATGGACCAGTGGAGTGTGTTACAACAAAAAGAAAGAGTTTATAAGGTACGGTCAAGCATTTGTAGTCAGTGTTACATGTTGCCAATTGTAGTTTTAGCTGCAGATTTATTACACTTTAAAGAATATCTTGAGTCTGCTTTCAATCAAGAGTATATTTCTAGGTTGAAGGTACTGCAGTGGTCAGTAAATATACATTCATTCTTTCTTACAGCCTATTACCCCTACTTAGATAAGAGCTATCAAAAATATACTTCATTGAACAAATACTAACTGTACAGGATGCAATGCTAAAGCTCTGACACTCTTCTTATGATTAGTCAATGTAACTCTTGTCCTGCCCATAGCCAGGTCCCATAGCCTCACAGTACAGTCATGACTGCCAGAGATCACCTGCATGTATAAAAGCATTACTTTAAAATCTGAAAATGTACATATACTTTTTTAATTGATACCAAACACAATAACTTAACCCACCAAATTCAAGTAACTATGACTTCCAATTCAGCTTAGTAGGTTATATACAGAACTGTGGCATTTTATTATAGAAAATGAATATTCTGATAGTTAATGATATAGTTGCTTTCTGTTTTACCTGTGGGTCTGCAGACTGACATTTCACTTCAGCTACTGTGTTACTATGACCTGTCATTGTATGAACACAAGCTTTAGTCCTAATATCCCAGATCTGGTCACAGAAAAAAAAAGGTACTTATTAGCTTAAAAAAATATTTTTTAAAACTATCAATTAGTGTACCTCACTATCTGTATAAACTTAAACCATATTAAAACTGAAAACAACAGAGTATGAAATTGAAACCTGACACAATGGATTAAAAAACAACTTAAAATTGCAATATTTGCTGCTGAGATGATTAGAAGTTTTAAAATAAAAAGGTACCAGGTACTTGTGAAATGTAGTTGCTTTGATAAAGAACATGATTTAAAGTTCTAAAAATAAGATTTTCCTAATGTAGTTAAAAACAGGTATTATAAACTCTAGGCTTAAAGCCCAATCAAAGTAAAGATCTTAAGTTAACCAAATGAGACTTTTTTTTTCTTACTTTACTTAACACGTGTGACAACCTTACCCTGACAGTTGCATCTCTACCACATGTGACTAAGACATCAATAGTAGGATGAAGATCTAATGCATAGCAAGCACTGAGATGACCATGGTAATGCCTGATGGCCTGGGAGAGAAACAAAATTTGGTATTTAAAATAATATTTGTTATCAAATTAAATAGTAGGTAATCACTACATTAACCAAGGTTTAAGTAATGCAGTCTGTAACAAAACATGAAACAGATTATGGATTCATACTTTCTGTAACAAATGCAGACTTCTTAACCTTCATAAAGAATGAATAATGTTACAACCTAGTAAGGTATTGTATGGTATCATATCATGATGGCATTCTTACCAAATATTAATAACAACCTAATAGGGAAAAACATTCCTAAGAAAGTTAAAATGATTTTAATTATAAACACCATTCAGTAAATAAATTTTCATCCCAGAGAAGAAACAAAGACGCAGATCAAGACACACAATCTCTATAATTCCCTAATTCCCTTAGCATTTCAACCATGTACTTAAAATGTAATGTTGAAGTGAAACTGTAGTAAGTGTTGTATAAATGTACTTATAGTATATTTCATTTGCTTTCATTATAATGTTTTGTTATCCGTAGTGCATAATTGTTAGGGAGGTGCAGAGGTTGAGACGTAAAGTGCTTGGATTTTGTACCAGAAGTCCCGGGGGTTGATTCCTGGTGAAGACTTGGATTTTAATTTTGTGATCTTTGGGCACCTCTGGGTTAACCCAGCTCTAATGGGTATGGGTACCTAACACTAGTTGGGGAAAAGTAAAGGTAGTTGGACATTGTGCTGGCCACATGACACCATTGTTAACAATAGAAACAGATGGCCTTTAATTCCTCTGCCATGAAGGTCTGAAAGGGGAACTTTTTTTTTTACAATTGTTAGACCAATTTCCTCAAGAAAACTAAAAATATACAATTACTATTATCTTTCCTTTTTTTTAAATTCATTTTAAAATATTAATATAATAAGCCCTCCAGAACAGCTAACTTACAAATAATTCCTTGTTCCCATTTATCTTTCAACTAGTAAACCAAGTGTTATTCTGAGAAGAAAAACAAGCCAATCCAACTTTTCTTACCTTGTTTTGTTCCAAATCCCAACACTTCACCATTTTATCTTCTCCACAAGAAAACAAATATGGCTGCCTGGCACTCACAGCTAGACCTCTGACTGTACTTACATGACCAGTGAGAGTTAATTTTAAAGTTCCTGTAGCCAGATCCCAAATCTGTGGTGCATACACAAAGGTATTTATGACATGGATTGCCAACATAAAGAATGCAATAATTAAATGAAAGTGTGCAACTTTTTCACCAAATACATGCAAGATAAATCTTATACTTCACTTTTTAAGTTTCGCAATCATTAACAAGCATTGGGATTGTCATCTCTAATTAACTTTATACCTTTACAGCCTAATTGTTCAGCTAGAAGCAATGTGCAAAACAAACAAAAAAAAAGGATTTTATTATAAAGCAGTTTTCTGCTGAGAAACAATATTGTAACAAGTATTTCTACAAAAGTAGTCTATTTTGGACAAAAGTAGTGCTAATTAACAATCTATAAAAATGTCAGTTAAATGAAAATAAAAAAAAAAACTATTAACACTTGACAGAGAGAAGATTCATTCACTGATCTTACCTTTATAACTCTGTCAGCAGCACCAGAACAGAACCATTCATTGCCAGGCTCTACAGCCAGACATCTGACCCAGCCAGTGTGACCACTGATAACCTAGGGGGAAAAAAAAACATTTTTTTTTCTGATTTGATAAAATAAATTTTTTATCTGCCACATCTCATGGATTAATATAAATATATATTATATATATAAGCATGTAGAAACTTTGTAGAATTTTATTTTATAGATTAATAGGAATTTCACCAGTTTAAGTATCTGACTATGGGTACAAAGACAATGCCCAGTAAGCAAGATTTTAATGTTGGAAAAGGTTGTTGGTTTTTTTTTTCTTTTTTTTTGGGAGGGGGGTGGAGGAGAAGAAGAAGGAGAGAATGCAAATGAAGTGAGTTTTGAATGTTAAATAATGATAGAAATGCTATATATCTAGTGAGAGGCTAAAGCTTGGAGTTCATAATGCTTGAGATGACTTGAAATACAGAAACAAGCAGCAAGGGAGCAATAAATTTAAAAACCAAACTGGATAAAATGCAGTGAAAGCTAATGATTTCCCCAACATGACAATGCATAAAAAAACCATCTTATAAAAGCCACCATGTCTTTAATATTGATTTACTAAGCTATTTCGCTTGTTATACATTTTCATTATGAATCAGTAAAATATTTAACAAGCATGTGTATTGTAATATATTTACTCTCATTTATATCATTTTCAGCACTCATTAAGGCTTCATGATCAAAAGGTAGTTATTTTATATAATCCAGAATTTAAAAAATATATATACAAATCTCTTTCATGGCCTTGCAAGTGTTTTACCGCTCAATAACCTTTTTTCCTTAACCCCTTTTTTTTGTACAGATAATGTAAAAATGTAGACCACTTGATGTAAATCTAAGAATTTAAAATTTTTAATGTAGGATGAAATGGTATCTAATAAAACATACCCTGTAAAGTTTCCAAGGAGGATGCCAATTAGGTTTAGGCATAGTGGGAGCTTTCTTGGGAACTAGCATCTGCTGTTGTCCTATATTTACAGCAACCAATGCCTAAACAAAATGAAGTTAATGTGAGCAAGGATAGAACAAATAAAATATTTTTTAAAATACATACTTATATTATTTACTTTAATTCAAACAATGGTAGTTAAGTTTAATAAGTTCTACCTGTGTTCAATTTGTGTCAAACAACATGACAGCACTTAAGAATAATTAAAACTATGCTTTTTTAGCTATATTGAAATAACTAATTTAGAAAATGCTATTATTTTCAATAATTTTGCTGGAAGATATTTTGATAATGCTTGTTTTTATCAAAACTTCAAGCTTCTATTTGAAACAGCAGCAAGAAATGAGCATGCCAGTTTGGCTGTGAATGTTAAACTGTATAACTCTTGTTGAATAAAGTCATAAGAGATCTAGTATTAGTAAATTCACTGACAAACTTACATTTAAATACCAACTAGTGAAGATGACATAAATTTATTTTGACAACTATGTAAATATATCAAAATTTATTTTCTGTATCTTTTTAAAATAGTATAAATATAATTAAAGCAAATATAGTATAATGCAAAGTTATTTGAGAGAATCAAATATTTATATTATATTTTCTTGTTTGTTTGACCCAACACAACAGGAGATATTTATAAGCGTATGCAGATCTAAATTTAAAAAAAAATGAGTATATACCAAAGAAAGTTTTATACAGCCTAATGTGACTGAAAGGTCACATTTTGAAACAATTAGATACTTTAGCTACAAGAAAAAAATATATACATGAAAGCACTTACCCGGCTACTTGGGTCTGATCTTTCTAAATCATATGCATTTCTGAAAAAAATGTATTGCATTAATAGAAAAAAAAGAGTCTACAAAATGAATAAGCAACCTCCTCATGTCTAGATAACTATCCCACATACAGCACATGCTTTTTGACCCTTATAACTGGAGGGTTCAATTAATTACAAATAAATTTGTCGAAACAATCTACTGCATACTGTTATGTATTTAGCTAGAGTAGCCACACACCATAATTGACAGATTTATAACGGGACATTTAGTGATGTCAGGGATAGAGGTTTTTTTTTATTTATGTTAATTTGATTCAGCTAATATTAGGAAATCTGGACGATAACATTGATTATATTGATTCCCGGTTCGGAAGCCAAGTGCTTTACCACCCAGCCCTCGCAGCTTCGAAACATAATGTGGATGGGTAGAACTTATTCATAATTTTCTAAATATCAACATGAACAACCCTCTTTCACTTTTTCATTATATACTATAGAATTTTAGCTATGATAGAAAAGAAATGTTTTAATAAGATTTCTTTCTGTAAGAAGCAGGTCTCATTAATCATTAGTCGAAGTAAACATTGAACTATATTGGGATATAAAAGATCTTTTATTATTCAATCCTGAGTAATAGGAAATATTAAAGTGTTCTTTGAAAAAAAAAACTCTGGTAGAAAGTCTGCTAAACTATAAAGTAATGTAATGCTATAGACTAGTTTGCAAATGCCAAAATGACAAACCTCATATGATCACTATCACCTGAAATGAAAATAAAAACATTTTTCTTAAAATAATGTATAACATTCATTTTTTAAATTTTCTTTAATTATCAAAATCTTCTAGGCAAGGCAAAGTGTTAGATATCTTATAGATCAATTAAGCTTAAAAAAAAAAATTAAAAAATTTCATTACATCTAATTCATTTTGCTGTACATCCAGGCTGCAAAATGAAGCTAAATAAAATAGGTATTTCTAAAAAAAAAATCTATTTGTGTTACCTTGTACAGTTCCATTATGGGCTTCTCCTACACCTATAAAAAAAAAAAAAAAAAAAAAAAAAGTAACTCTTCTACAAAAGGAGTGGTAGTTAAAAAGAACATAAAAATATTTACTATACTAATAAAAAAAGCTGAGTTTAAAAATAAAAGAAAACACATCATAATCCTATTTCAGGAAATTTAGTTTTAATGAATAACTACTAACATCAATGCTTTAAATTTGAAGGACTCAAATATACATGAATAGCCATTAAAAAAATTTTTGCAAAAAAAAGTATAGTTTTGAAATTAGATTTTTTAGACAGAATTTAAATTTTTAACAAATAATTATTTAAGTGCATAAAAAATATTTGGTAAATGAAAGAAAAAATGTATTATAAATAAATCAGTCAATACTAAATTGTTATAAGTAAGTCAGTACTACATTGTTATAAATAGCATAAGTCAGGTCTAAATTATTTAAGTAAGGAATGTATCTGGGGAAGACATAAAAATGTTTCTTCTATATTAATATGAAACATGGTTCTATGGATAGCCCACTCACCACCAACTTGTTGCATTTGTTTGGATCTTACTTCTCTTTTGGCAGCTTCCTTCACTGGACCAAATTCATCCTGAACCTTTATCTGATGTTTAAGTTTCTCACTGATGCATAAAGAATAAAAAAAATGGTATAGAATTAGATAGCACAATAATTTATCTTCATCTATCTTAACATTTTAAGCATACAGTCTTTAATTATTTGCTTGTTGACCTGGAACAGATAAATGAATTAACTGGAATTATAGGTTCTCTACAGATTTTAGTCTTTATAAGCCTAAATACACAAACTCTTATTCATAACCTCTTCCCATTCCAATGTTTACCAAAACTGTACATGTATTAGCTTTTACTTAAATGTTATGTCATTTAAAAATTTTAATTGGATGCTAAATATTGAAGAAACACCCTACAGGTAGAATGATGATAAAGAATTGACTGTACAGTATTAGTGATGAAAAAAAGGCCAAGAAGTGCATTACTGCTATTTTCAAGTTTGGATCTTAAAAGTATCCGGTTTCAAATTCATTACAAATGTTTAGTTAGTATCTCTATTTCAAACTTGCAGTCACTCTTTCATCGCATTTACCTTTCATCAAATTTCATTGGAGCATTACCCTGGTCAGATAAAAACATGTCATGAGTTCTCTTCAGTGATCTGAACACCAGGGTATGCACTGAATGTTTCTGAACATCCTGTGAATGAAAAAGAAAAATTATAAGAGGTGCTATTGCATTTTTTCTTTTATTTATTATATAGATAATTTAATCATGCTATTGTGCTTACAATAAAAGGATTTGATTTTATAAAAAAAAAAAAAGTTATTGTTTATAATATATAAAAATACCAAAATAATAGTAAATTGCATTTTAATCTGGTACAAAGAAGATGACTACATGAATGCGTGTTAGTAGGACAATCTAGTCCGGCATGTTATTCAATGACTTATATTATATTTAGTCAAGACTTTTGTTTTACTGACTGACTCAGGCAACCCATTACACGATTACACGCTCTAATACTCACAATTAAACAGCACCAGAAAAGAAGGAGCATTTTTACAAATTTGTCCTAGCATATGGAACAAGGAATGTGTCTTGAATGTGTCTTTATTTATCTTTGTGTCTTTCTGGGTATTTTATCTTAAGGCCCAATTCCAATGGTAAACAAAATGTATAGATTGTATATAGAGAGATCTAGATCTAGATCTAATATTATTTAGGGAGGTGAAATTCTGGAACTTCCGGTGTCCAAAAAAATGACGCAAAAATTTGAGACAAGAGTTTTCCTTACTGCTACATAGGTCTTTGTTTGAAATCGATTATGCTCACTATATATAAAGATATCATTGCTAAAAAGAGCAAATTCAATTACTTTTGATGATGGAGAACATTTTTGTCTTTAACAATTTTTTGAAAAAAAAAAAATTATTGAAATAATATGATTGAAAGTATATACATTTTTATTTTTGCTGATACTCATCACAGAAAAGTCGTACCATGTTGATTTTTTCCTGCTAATAGTACATGTGTCTGGCTATATTCCTATATTCCTACCAAATTTCAGATCAATCTATTGTCAACATCGAACAAACTTGAAAAAAAAAAAATAACATTGACCTCAATTTTTTTTTTATAGAAGATATTGTTTGTCACCAACAAATGAAATTATAATCTTGTAGCAGATATTATTAGCTACAGATCTAGATACTTTTGAAAGATTTTTTACATTGCAATTTTTTTTAAAATGCATTTGAAAAAAAATTGTTTCAGGCGATTTTGATCCCAATTTTTTTATATTTTGTTATTTTCTGCCATCACGAGGCGGCCATTTTGTTCCCACCTCTCTGACATTTCTTGTAGATCTAGACCCGATAATTTGTTTATTTCATCAATAATTACATTTTAAACAACTAAAGTTCATAAATATAAATGAAATCAGAATTGTGAGCTAGAAATTTACTACGAATACTATATCTGAGTGTTTCTCCAGTACTGGTGACAAATGGGTATTGGCTCACTAAAAAGTCTATAACTCAAAAGCCTCTTATTAAAATGTCACAATTTACTTTTCATTTCACTTAGAAATTGTTTATCTATAAATTGTGATATTTTGAGCTTGAAAGGTGGATTGTGGAATTTTAAAATTGTAGAAAATGTTTGAAATAGTACACAAAATGGCATCTTTTGATGTAACATGGAACACCTGGCTTAGGTTGAAGTAATATTCCACTAAAAGCAAGGATTATTCAACAGACATTTTTGTTGAAATAGGTTAACAATACAATGTTATTGTATTATCTATATCTTTTTATTTTATAGTTATTTTGGTATTACTTAGATGTCACCGTAAAAAAATGTGTCACAGGTGCATCACATGGTGTCCCACTTAACTTGAAATTTTAAACCTTTATCAATTGTAAACAAAGTAAAGGATTCTGCTCCCAATTGTGTCTCTGTTACTAAAAGCATCTATGATTAATTTACACAGTGTAATTTTTCTTTAAAACTGTAAAAATTTATATAATTTTAGTAAAATAGCTCTTGGTGTCCCGGGTGAAGCACCTCAAACGCTCTTAACAAAAAGAACAATATTTTTTTAAACGAAGTTATTAATGAGATGGGAATTACTTAATGGTATCTCTGATACTGCTTAGTACACAATAAGCTCCATTTTCTTGGGAAAAGGCTACATAGTAATTATCAGGAGACATTAATAGACATGGTGTCCCACATTTTTTCATTGTAGCACCTGAAACGCCTCATGTTGAATGATACCAGAAAATCTCAGAGATCTAGATATAAGTAGTTTTCTCACCAAAGTTTTGAATTATAATGAGAACTAAGCTTATTATTCTCAAGTTTGATCTAAAATACATAGAATACCATTTTTTAATCTAACCTACTGTAAACCTTATTGTTTTATCATTGTCTGTGGTGCTTCCCGGGACACTAAACAAGTCTTGGTCCAGATATAGGTCTTGTGTAGATTTAAATCTACTCTATATTTCAAAATATATGTAAATCTAGTTTTGGATCTTGTTCTTGGTGCATTGAAAGTCATAAAGCTGCTTTAGTCTATGATTAGGTCATGTTTGAGGCAGTTATGTCGAATATATTTTTAAATGATTACTGAACACACACACACAAAGGTCTAGTACATTCATTTGTGGTTATAGAAAACTATTTTGTGAATCATTGATAAAAGATGTATTAACAAAAATAATTATATATTTCATATTGGTGTCCCTTTGTAGCACCCGCAACATCTTGTGATATAATAGCTATGTTATAATAAATGCTTGAATTATTGTTGAGATATTGCAGCAAATTATAGCCTATATATTTAGCTACAATGCAAGTATAGCATAAATTCTATTTTCTTATATAAAATCTTATTTAAAAAACTTTTACCAGTAATGTTACAGGTGCTACGGTGTCCCATTTTTAAAATTGAGCGCAAACATTACGTAAGTGCTCAAAAACTTCAATTTCTCTATCTAGCTGCTTAATACAATAGAAACATTCAAATTATGCTAAGAAAGCAAACAAATTAACAGTTAGTTGTACTTTAATCATCAATGGTGTCCCGGTGATGCACCTGAAATGCAATAGCGAGTACCCCTTTTGCCAGCACTGCTGAGGAAATGTATGTATTCCAATTCATTTTCTATTGATAAATTCTTAAAGTACAATGAGTGAAGAAATGAATACACTTAAAATGAAACCAAAAACTTCCATTTTAATTTTTGACCTAATGTGACACTTTCTGATACCAGTACTGGAGAAACACTCATCTACTATTAAATTTCTTATTTAATAAGTAGATCTATCGTCTGCGAAACTCAATTCCAATTTTTTAACTTTTGACCTTGGAGGTGTGTCTCGCCGGCTTAGCCAGCGACAAGCTCTCACTTCACTTTTTCCATGTCATCCAATGTTAGGTCAAAACGGCACTAAAAAGATCATAACTTTCTTAATGTTTAACATGCAGTCATAATTTATACACCATTAGAAAGTTCTTTTAAAGTATTTTAATGATGTACTAACGAAAAATTGTTTTTTTTAAAGATAATTTTTTTTTCACCTCCCTATATAGATTGTATAGAGATCTAGATCTAATATTATTTAGTTATTATCGGTAATAGGTTACACGAGCAATTAATCTATAGATCTCAGTATCTAAATCTATAATAGATCTACGTCCAAAGTATATAGATCTAGAATACTCAATTTATTAGAAAAATCTAGATCTTTGTATATAGTAATGTTATCTTACCTCAATCGACATGGTGTTTTTTTGTAGAATTTGTTTACGATTGTGAGTCGATTTATCCTTTCATAGTGACAATGATTGAGCTCTTCTTTATATGTAATCAGTTTTGGTATTGTTATGAGTTCTAGCCTATATATATAGTTTAAAATCAAGTCGCTATACGTACAAAGTCTTAGGCATCATCCATTTATCATGGCATTTACGAAATATTTTAAAAATAATTTTAACTATGTTATGAGCTTATGTTACGAATGGTTGGCTGGTCATATGGTATGAGGTCTGAACATGTCTCGATAATCCCGGGTTTAATTACTGCGGGTTAAATCCTTCGACAAACACATAGGCTACATTATAACGTTAACAATATAACAATAATTACACAAAATTAACTAGATCTACAATTCTACATACAATTGTGTGAGTCATTCCAAGTTTCTCTTCTGACGCTGTGGCTAAATCATGTTATTAACTTCTAAATTTCAATAATCTCTACTCGCGTCTGATTCTCCACCAAACCAGGCATTGATCTGAAATCCGCAAGGAATTTAAAGTCTTATAAACCAGTAACAGAGTCGATTTTTTTTTGTCAACGAATTGGTTAATTTTATAATCTAACGGAGAAAAAAAAAACATTGTTCTTTGCATAGAAAAAGAAAAGCATTTTAAAAAATACTTTTTGAAAAGACAATACATTCTTTATCCTTTATACATCTTATAGAGCGATGATTTTACTATTCATAACTAATAAAGTTAAATTTAGGGCCTCAATTTAAAAAAAACCCAACTATTATTGCTAGTTAATACTTTTTAATAGTAGCACTCTTTTCGTACGTTTCTATTACATTTATACATGTATGGTTATATACTTCTATTTTTTAAATTTTAATTGTATAACCAATAAGATTAATTGTTTAGACTGTAGGCCTACTGATAGAAAACACAGGATCGGATTACACCTGGTCTCTTTTCGTAATTTTCTTGAATTGAGTTAGGCCTACGTGATGGATTATACGGAAGAAGCTGATTTTAAATCTAATACTCAGGAACAGTGTAGTTAGCAAAGCGTGCACCCGGGGCATAAGGTACATATTATTGTCGAAGTCTCCCCAATTTATCTTGAACATATAAAGGCGCCTTTCTGTGTGTAGTGCCCTGGGCATCGTGCCCCCTTGCTCCCCCTCCCCTCACTACTCCTCTGCTTAGGAATGTAATACGCCTAAAGTGTTCACTATTTCATAGTAATAGTAGCACTCCTGTAGTGTGTATTGTTATAACTCTGCCATTCGCACCGCCATCTAAGCTAGAAGGTGCGCACTGTGATAAACTAGATTGGAAATGATGTCAACATCAGAAGAGGAGAACGATTCCCGCCCAAGTAAAGAGCCAATATGGAGAGATTGTGCCTAAGATGGTTTCAAAATCGGCCCAGGCATTTCTATTCAAGTCTGGCCCATAAATTGTTTATCATATGATGGGCCTCCAATTATAAATAATTATGTTAAGTTTAATAATGTATCAATAACTGTAAGCATGCTCTATATCTGTCTAAGAAATATAGGCCTTATGTTGCTTTTTCATAGCTAACTGTGTAGACCAGGCATGTCAAACGCAGTGTTCGGGGGCCGCATGCGGCCCGCTTGGCCACCTTAAAAATTATCAAAATAATGTTAAACTATTACGCTGGAAAATAAGAGATGACAAGCAACTTGAATTGAAAAATATTATTTGTTAAACGGAACATCGAGAGGGAGTCTGCAGTGAAAGCAAGCTACATTTTATCAAACTTTATTGTAAGCCATAGCAATCATTTAGTGAATGTGATTTTATGAAGGAGTTAGTAGATGCTTTCAATGACCGAGTTAGTAGATGCTTTCAATGACCGAGTTAGTAGATGCTTTCAATGACCGAGTTAGTAGATGCTTTCAATGACCGAGTTAGTAGATGCTTTCAATGACCGAGTTAGTAGATGCTTTCAATGACCGAGTTAGTAGATGCTTTCAATGACCGAGTTAGTAGATGCTTTCAATGACCGAGTTAGTAGATGCTTTCAATGACCGAGTTAGTAGATGCTTTCAATGACCGAGTTAGTAGATGCTTTCAATGACCGAGTTAGTAGATGCTTTCAATGACCGAGTTAGTAGATGCTTTCAATGACCGAGTTAGTAGATGCTTTCAATGACCGAGTTAGTAGATGCTTTCAATGACCGAGTTAGTAGATGCTTTCAATGACCGAGTTAGTAGATGCTTTCAATGACCGAGTTAGTAGATGCTTTCAATGACCGAGTTAGTAGATGCTTTCAATGACCGAGTTAGTAGATGCTTTCAATGACCGAGTTAGTAGATGCTTTCAATGACCGAGTTAGTAGATGCTTTCAATGACCGAGTTAGTAGATGCTTTCAATGACCGAGTTAGTAGATGCTTTCAATGACCGAGTTAGTAGATGCTTTCAATGACCGAGTTAGTAGATGCTTTCAATGACCGAGTTAGTAGATGCTTTCAATGACCGAGTTAGTAGATGCTTTCAATGACCGAGTTAGTAGATGCTTTCAATGACCGAGTTAGTAGATGCTTTCAATGACCGAGTTAGTAGATGCTTTCAATGACCGAGTTAGTAGATGCTTTCAATGACCGAGTTAGTAGATGCTTTCAATGACCGAGTTAGTAGATGCTTTCAATGACCGAGTTAGTAGATGCTTTCAATGACCGAGTTAGTAGATGCTTTCAATGACCGAGTTAGTAGATGCTTTCAATGACCGAGTTAGTAGATGCTTTCAATGACCGAGTTAGTAGATGCTTTCAATGACCGAGTTAGTAGATGCTTTCAATGACCGAGTTAGTAGATGCTTTCAATGACCGAGTTAGTAGATGCTTTCAATGACCGAGTTAGTAGATGCTTTCAATGACCGAGTTAGTAGATGCTTTCAATGACCGAGTTAGTAGATGCTTTCAATGACCGAGTTAGTAGATGCTTTCAATGACCGAGTTAGTAGATGCTTTCAATGACCGAGTTAGTAGATGCTTTCAATGACCGAGTTAGTAGATGCTTTCAATGACCGAGTTAGTAGATGCTTTCAATGACCGAGTTAGTAGATGCTTTCAATGACCGAGTTAGTAGATGCTTTCAATGACCGAGTTAGTAGATGCTTTCAATGACCGAGTTAGTAGATGCTTTCAATGACCGAGTTAGTAGATGCTTTCAATGACCGAGTTAGTAGATGCTTTCAATGACCGAGTTAGTAGATGCTTTCAATGACCGAGTTAGTAGATGCTTTCAATGACCGAGTTAGTAGATGCTTTCAATGACCGAGTTAGTAGATGCTTTCAATGACCGAGTTAGTAGATGCTTTCAATGACCGAGTTAGTAGATGCTTTCAATGACCGAGTTAGTAGATGCTTTCAATGACCGAGTTAGTAGATGCTTTCAATGGCCGAGTTAGTAAATGCTTTCAATGGCCGAGTTAGTAAATGCTTTCAATGACCGAGTTAGTAGATGCTTTCAATGACCGAGTTAGTAAATGCTTTCAATGGCCGAGTTAGTAAATGCTTTCAATGACCGAGTTAGTAGATGCTTTCAATGACCGAGTTAGTAGATGCTTTCAATGACCGAGTTAGTAGATGCTTTCAATGACCGTTTTCGTGACTTCGTTTCATGCGAGCAAAAATTTTCGTTGTTTGTATCTCTAGTCTCAAAATGCTGAAACTGCTGCTGGTAATGTGCAACTAGAGCTGATAGAATAGCAGTCAGATTCTTTGTTGAAATCGAAGTATATAGAAGTGGCTGTGCCAAAATTTTAACAGTTATTTACCTGAACGGTGCGTTGAATTGCGAAAATTTGCAGCTAGAATTCTTGTTATGTTTGCAAGCACTTATCTCTGTGAGCAGT
Source organism: Biomphalaria sudanica (assembly GCA_036873155.1). Classification (NCBI taxonomy): domain Eukaryota; kingdom Metazoa; phylum Mollusca; class Gastropoda; family Planorbidae; genus Biomphalaria; species Biomphalaria sudanica. The sequence goes on along the minus strand of JAZGLO010001733.1, from coordinate 12,523 downwards.
TCTTTTCTATAATGACAGCTATAAAAACAATTCACCGTTCGAGATTATCTGATCGAAATTTTTTTTTTATCAGTGATGAAAGTGTCAGAGGCAAACAAACTTCAACCTGACATTAATAAACTTGTATCCCAGAAAAGATGTCAAGCATCAGGACAAGCAAAATAATGCGTAATCATAATAATTTGTGATTACTAAATAGTACTACAAATTTAGCTAACTAAGGGACATGTATGCCATTATTTATTGTATTCTATTGTATTGTATTGTTTCTAATTTACATAAAACTAGTAGGCTATTTCGCAACTGATTATTTGCTGCGGCCCCTCAGGTCATAGTAAGTTTTTTATGTGGCCCATACACCTAAATGAGTTTGACATGCCTGGTGTAGACCCTTAAAGGATGAAGCCTACAGTAGCACTGTCTACGGATGTAGACTATTACATTATTTAGGAAAATGTGTTAAATTAAATTAGTATTAGGACCCACAATGTTGAGTCTGTAAACGATTTTTTTTTCAAACACGACGCTTAGAGGGCCACTTTGTTAAGAGAATATTATAAATCCTTTAACAATTTAATACGTGACAAAGTGGCATTCATGAGACCCTTTAGGTGACCCTAACGGCCCATTTGGGTACCGGCCCACCGGGCATTTGCCCGAATGCTCATATAGCCAGTCCGCCCCTGGCTTTGGTCACTACAGCTAATTGCAGACGTTATTTCTTCCACACTCCTTCTTGAATCAAGCTGAAACATGTATCACTTTTAAACATTTACCAATTTGTTTATGAATTATTAATTAATTAATTATTTTGTTTGGTATCAAATAAGGGAAATAACTTTGACATTATTGATAGATTTAGTTATAAGTGTGGAGCTATTTCCCTTAGATAAGCTTTTGTTTTCAAAGTTCGGTGAAGACTGGCTACCTGACTGTAGTTGGGGAAAATACATGCGGTTGGTCGTTGTGCTGGCCACATGGCATCCTGCTCATTAACCGCTTGCCAAAAAAAAAAAACAGATGACCTTAACATCATCTACCCTATAAATCGTCTGAAAGGGGAACTTAACTCTCTCTACTCACCGTCATTCTTAGTACGGGAATATCCAAAGTAACACGTTGAGAAACACTGAAGTTTGAAATGTACTCTCTTTTAAAAAAAATTTTTTTCGATGTTTGTTTTCTTTTTGAGGACACTATGTTATAAGTAGTTTCTCCCTCTGTAATGTAATAACATAGTAAGGCTATTGTACGACCGTTTTACCGTATTATATTAGAACAATAGCTATTAATTAAATACATACTTTCATGACCAATTATTATTAGCTGAAATTTATAATTTAAACTAGATGAGAAATTCACGCCCACTACGGTTACGTAGATCATTCGCATATCAAACTCACTTGGGCTAAACATAATTACGGTAATTATGTTACCACTTGTAAAACATAAAATGGTTGCCATGCTCTTATGTAAGCCGTATAGTTTTATGCATGCGACTTTTTGCTGATTGGAAAATAGACAAAAGTTTTTCAGTCATTGTAAAAAATACGTTGATCTATCCATTTGGTGGTTAGCAATCTGTTCTGCTTGATCTGTTCTGCAAACGGTTGATTTGAGTCATGTATGATGGAACAAGTAGTTTAACTCCTTATGTGTTCTGCAGATCATTTGACATTTTTATGTAAAAAAGAGAGACTACTTTGTAATAGCATTCATTTTCATGTACTCTCATGTTTTCCCGCTGACCAGTTAGGTACTGAAATGAAAAACTCTACACAGTGCTATTTGTGGACCAGTGGGGCTACAGGATACATGCTCATGTCGGGTGTCGCACCTCGATCTTCCATCTGAGTACTTAGCCTCTCGGCCAGGGCAGACATCACACTACAAATTTTACTAAGCAAGTTGGATGTACCAAGTCACATGACACTTCCTGATTGGTCACAAGGTACATTGTCACTATCTACCCATATTTGTTTACCATATAGATTCTTTTCAACTTTTCTTAAGGTACAGGCTGAAAAATGAGCAAGTCTTTGAAGATGTAGAATAATTCTATTTAAATTAAAAAATAATGATGTATTAAATACGGCTATTGTATCCATTGATATTACAGATATAAATGTACAATAGAAAAGTTTTATTGTGAACTTTTTGGACTTTTACTCCAGATAATATTAAACAGACTCTGCGTATTGACCACTGTACTCTTCATTCTAATAAAGAAAACTCAGTACATAATGTATGTAAGTGTATGTGTTTTCCATAGAAATAAACACATTTTGACTTTCAACTGTTGGACCTTTGGACGCCGCACCAAATCTTTTGACTTTCTCCATTCCTCTGTCTTTTCCATTTGGTAAAATCTCATTCAATGGCAGGCCAGTTCATTCTTTGATATTGTCTTCCCATCGCTTTCTCTGTCTGCCTCTTCTTCTTTTTCCTGGCAATGTTCCCTTAAGGAAGAGTTTTGTGAGCCATGAGGACCTTGTGATATGGTCATTGAGTTTGAGTTCTTTGACAGAAGTTATCAGAACATCGTTGGGTCCTAAACCTTGAAATGTAATTTGTGATGTGCATTCCTTTTTCTCATTTTGAAATATATTATATTTCCTTTGAGAATTAAATTTAAACTTGAATATGTTTTGTTTTTAGCTTTAAAGTTGAATGTTTTTGTTTTTGGCTTTAAGAATGAACCCCGACAATTTCTGATATTTCGTGTTTTGTCTGCAATTCTAGTTTTATGTTTATTATATTTTTACTTTCCCTATTAACTGTACATCACACTTCCCTAACATTATTAATACACCGGAATGAGCCTGCTTACACCGGAATGAGCCAGCTTTACACCGGAATGAGCCTGCTTACACCGGAATGAGCCTGCTTACACCGGAATGAGCCTGCTTTCTTTTTATGGTTTTCAATTTATTTGGTTTCCACTATTTTGTAAGTAATAGTTTTGAAAGTAATAAGAAATTGATTTTCTTCTTCATGTGAGTTCTGTGAATGCTTTTACACTTTAAAGCATGTATATGTGAGTAAGTAATACTTTTATGAAAGTCACTCTATATTATATTACTATCTCTATTGTAGTCTCAGAGAAAAAAATTTGTGAGACAGATGCAATAAAGGAACATTTGAAAGCCTGCACAATAATATAAAACAGCTACAAGTTCATCATCTATTAAGTATGAAGGATGAAAACGGGAAAGCAATCGTGACCAAAAATAATTTGAATATAGACATCAAGTGTTCTCATATTGTCCATTGCACATAGTACTATTCACATGTCTAATAAAGTTATAAATTGAATCTTTGAATGAATTGATTGGCGTGAACACATCAGTAACAAAAGGTTGAAACTAATATATCTGTAATCAAATGTAGATAAAGTATATCAAAATCATATATTTATCTACAAACAAACTTTGTGAAGAGATCGACTTGCTTTCTAAGGTACAAGACATAGTTCTAATAAAAATTTTAATGTCATGTAAAAATATGACCATACTGTGTTACTAATGTTTCTTTTGGTTTATGGGGGTGCGACTGTGGACAAACAGAACACATTTCAAAAAATGTCAAGGCTTTTCACGGATATTGGTCCAACTATTTGTATCATTCAGCAACGGAGTCTTGCTGTAGAAGTTTATGCAGTCCTGCCCGTTCGGACTGAATGTTATCTCCTCCGCATGTTCAATAGAATTTTAGCACTTTCACTATTAGACTAGTCTTGTTAACAAGTAACATAGAAAACATGCTTTAACAGTTTCACTATTAGACTAGTCTTGCTAACAAGTAACATAGAAAAAGTGTTTTAATCTATCCCTCCTTCATTAATCTGATGATATTTTACAACTTCTCAATCGTCTTTATGTCTTTTAATGATTGAAAGAAGTCTTTCCAGTAAGCTTTGAACAAGTTCTTCTACCAACAGTCCAGCTGATGACGTCTAAAAAAGACGTTGCGCAAAATGTTCGTGCACGCTTATTTATTCCTTCAACTCTTTGCTGAATACAGAGAAACAGTTGAGTCGAGTGCGGGAATTCCCTCTATTTCCTTAGTTTCAAAATAACAATATGTAGGATGGATTGATTTTGTAAATAATGATAATTTCTGAAAGTTATAACGGTCTAAAAAGAGTTTTCATTGTGTGGTCATTGGGGTAGATTTCCCAAAAAATAAACAATGGTAGATATTTTTTCCCCAAATATATAAACAATCTGTCGAATGTCTATGAAAATCTTTAGAATAAAGGCTTTTCACAGATGTAGACATAAGTCAAAGAGCACGTCACGTCATTCAACAGCGGCAGGTTTAAGTAGTATGTGATGCAGTCTTCACCGTCGGGCGTGAGATATTTACTGTTTGTCGGCTCACCTGTTAAATTAAGTTTTTAAAGTTTCACTAGTGCAGAATTGTTATTACTGTTTAAAATAATACAAAAAATATATATTTATATTGCTACAGTGTAATAACTTTCTAAGATTAAATTAAGAAAAATATATATAATATATTTATATAATATATGCTATACTAGTATTACACACCGGCTACACCAGTAGATTTATTTTCAGGCTTTATATATTCTGGCCGAACGTCCAGTCTCTTCTTTTTTCTTTTATTTCAGTCAAAGGGCTAGATTTTAATGACGTGCTCTGGCATACTTTTTAAACCCTTGAATTACTGTTTACGGCCCCGCTTTCTTTCTCTTTCTTTTCCTGCTTTTTCTCTCTCTTTCATTTGCTCTTTCTGGAGCCCACGTTTGTGAAATTTGTTCATCGTAACTTTTCCTACATAGTCATTCGACTTGATTTGGAAAGACCCGCTTTATAACGCCCCCCCCCCCACCGACCCAATTCAGATATGCACATATGCTTTTAGCCCATCCATGAATATATACTAACCCGCCCCTTCCGACCTCCTTCTTAAAAGAAAATAAAGCTAATACAATCTGACTTTTTTTTCGGATTCTCAATATTTAATATACCTTATGTTTCTTTTAGACCGTCACCCCCCCCCCTTTTAAATTTTTGTCCCCTTTTTTATTACAAAGACAACTCTAACACGAGCATACTCCTATTGGTAGACCTTTCAGCACGCACTTTTCAGTTTTTGAATTCTATATATAGCATCAAATGTTTAGCTTTATCTCTTTTGTGCATCCTATCATACTTAGATGAGCTATGAAGTATGTACTACTTTGTACGGTATTAGACACTGTAACAATTTCTTTAGACCACCAGTCTCTGGACTATAGGGAAAGTGAAGTTCCCAATAAAATGGTCCTTACCTTTACCCATATTACATTTATTTTGGTATTGTGTCCTCTAAATAGACGGAAATATCAATTTGGTTCTGTTAATTGTAACCTTTTTTTTTTATTCCTTATAAAACGTACTATAATTGCAATACAACATAGAATCATTCCTTGCTCTCTCTCTGTCTCTCTTTCTCTCTCTCGAAACGAAAAAGAAAAAACGAAGTAGACTCTAGATCTATCTTTCTTGGATACTATTAGGATTATTACTTTTATTTAGATTCGCGTCTAGAAGGAAGGGGGCATGAGTAAACATTTTTTTTTTAAGTTGGCTTCTTTAAAAATACACGAAGTCCTATTTAATTAATGCTTTAATAAAGACTGCGACCTTTTGGAGAAATACAGAAAATAAACTACAAAGCTTTGGTCGAAAGCTTGCGGTTTTTCGCGACATGGGGTGGTAAGGCTGCAAATGAGTCAAAACCTGTTCTTGGCGACGCCGAGAAGGTAAAAGGAACATGCGTACGATTTTTTTCATGCGAATCCGTGCGACAGTTAATGAGATCTCTTGATCAGTCAGTCATAGGTATTTTACGCTTATAATATAGATTAACAATATAAATAAGACAGATATAATGTTGGGTTTGGAGTCTTAAATGTGGGTGTCACCGTGACAACGTTATATTTTGGACAAATATAAATACAACAGAGAAGAGAAATTTGGGGATGGTGTCAAATCGCTTTAAAAAAGTGTCATTAAATATGCACGCAGTATAAGTAATTGTACAGAAAAAATTGGGGGTGGGGGAGAGGGTGTATGCTTTATACACATTCTACAATTTTGTTTCATTACTTGTTCACCTCTACTATATTGAAGATCGTAATTCTACTAGATTTATAATACTTGATTGGGAAAAGAAAGACTTCAATCAGCATGCCAGTAATTCAAAGAACTGAACACACTTTCTTAAATCAAAACTCTTAAACAGGATTCTGTATTTTATTAAAACCGTAAGACAAAGAAAAGGTAACCCAACCTTTCACTACGTTAGTTTTTATGTCTGGATCTAGGTGACGTCTAGTTGTATTAACAGAGAAAAAAGAAAAGATACGGTGTATCGATCAGCTGGAAACGCTTAAACTGTATCCTCCTCAAATTTGTATTAATAATGTCATTCCTTGATTCCCTTGCAAGTTGTAAACCTGCTCCCCCGCTAAAATAGTACATATGAGAGGAGGAGTATAATTAATGAACATGTGTTTAAAATACATAAACCTCATGGTTTTAATTCAGACTTGAAATCATTTCTTACATTGTGAGATGTCTCTAAGGCCTAGCTGAGACAGGGATGAATGATTGCTTTTTTTGCGTCCTCCCCCCCCCCCCTCCGGAATGTTTCAGCAGTGGACATAGTTTTTTTTAAATATATCTTTTGAATGTATTGATAACGAATAATCAGATTTGACTAGAGTAGCACCATTAGTAAAATCACTAAATTTAGAAAGCCTTCAGCATAAAAGACTTAAAAGTAAAGTACCAATTATACATAATGAACTGAACTATAATCTTCAAATATAAAGACAGAGCCTAATAAATGCTCAGAAAGACACAAAGATAAAGGCACATTCCTTGTTCCATATGCTAGAACAAATTGTGCAAACGTTCCTTCTTCCCTAGTGCTATTGGAGCATGGAATGGGTTGCCTGAGCCAGCCAGGGAAATCAATGACTTGGCAGAATTTAAGTCATTGGTTAACATGCATGACTAGATGCATGACGCGTAAGACGTAATCATCTTCTTTTTTGAAGTAATGTCTGTATTTTATACGAAGATGAAGAAACTGCTCACACACCATTAATTAAACAGTCAAAATTGTTTCTAAAAAACTAATCTCCTCATTGTAATTGCAACATTTTTCACTACGCCCTTAAATAAGAAACTAAGGCTATATGTAAAATTACGAAGCAGGACGTTTTGGTGCAACCGTTTTGGCGCCCCCGTTTTGGCGCAGTGCTCGTTTTGGCGCCGCCGTTTTGGTGCAGGGGATGTTTTGGCTCGAAATGTTTTGGTCACATTGTTTATGTTTATTGTATTATTCCGATAATTAAGAATGATACGTATCTAGGTTTTGTATGTGTGTTTTTGTCTAACTTATGTGCCTTGTAGAGAACAAGACATACTTTTGTCCATTATTTTTTATTTTTAAGTTTGTTGCATAATTATTTATTAAATCACCATGACAACGTAAAGTGTGGATTAAAAACTGTTCACAAACAACACTAAATTATGATTATAGAAAAATGTGGATCCAAATTGAAGTGAAATCAAAAAGGAATTGTTTAATTTGTAATACAATTAAAAAAATGAAAACTAATGAATGTCATCACCCCACGTATAGTTTATGGTGGTGGTAGAAATATGTTAATATCATGGTCCAAAGTTGATGTCTGTCCTTTCATATTTATTCTATTTTACATGTTTAGAATGTTCCCTCAGAATTAAGGATTATAACATTCTAAAGCACCTGCCACCGGGACTTTCGAGACAAAAATCTAGAGACAATACCACAAAATCATAATATACATACAATAATATTGTATAGTGAAAAAACATTATTATAAACGTTACGTGTTTCTTAAGTTATAGTCAAAATATCTCGCGCCAAAACGTCCCTTGCGCCAAAATGACTCGCGTCTAAGGGTCTCGCCCCAAAACGGCGCGGCAAAGCAGCTGCGCCACAACATCACGTACGTAAAAGAACTACAATTATTTACCTTACATTTCTGTCAGCAGTTAACTACACTTTCTAAAAGCAGGCACAAAGAAGCTTGAGTCCATTCCTGTTTGTTTTGTCAAATGTTTTACATGTTTCGGATGTTCCTTCAGAGTTGAAGATAATTACTTCCTAGTCCAAACCTCCCGCAGGACGACGGGGGATGGGAGCGGGCAGGGTTTGAACCCGGGACTATCGATAAATCTGAACGACGGTCCAGCGTGCAAACCGCACGACCAGGCAGCCATCCTTCCTGTTTATAAGCTAAGTATGCTTAGTATTTCATTTACCTGCGTTAAAATACTGACTTATACAGCTAGAGTTACAGACGGAGTTGTCGTCTTCCCATAGGTATATTCCTTCTACAACCATGTCGTTTAGACCAATCCATATAGACGTTTTAGGGTAATTCGTCTGTAGCCATTTAAGTTTGTCCATTGTTTTGACTGTATAGAGATGAGCGTCTTTACCTGGATAGAGTACAAAAATAAATAAAAAATATTTTACAACTTAATACTTAAATATTGGAAACTTTAAAGTATTTTATTTGAAAATTGGCTTTTTTTTTTTGGTTATATTTCATGCAGATTAAAAATAATTTTGTTGGTGAGACGGGTTTCTTGTCCCACGTTTTAAGGACCATAAGAAGCCTTATCATGCTGAAAGACAAATTCATACGTAATGATATGAATTATGTTTTGTAGTGCATTCAGTTATTGTAGAATTGTATTCAGGATATTAATTAGGCTTCTGTATATCATAAGAGGTGCGGTGGCCAACTAGTAAAGCACTTGGCTTCTTAACGGGGATCAAATTGTGGTGAAGACTAAGATTTTTAAATTCCTTATATTTAGGGCGCCTCAGTCCGTCCACCTCCAATGGTACCTGACATTAGTTAAGGAGAAATAAAGGCGGTTGGTCTCACTGGCGGATCCAGAACTTTGGAGTGGGGGGGGGGCGATTTTTTTCCAAACCCTAACCCTAACGCCCAGTAAACCCTAACCCTATGCATAAACGTGCGTACAATATATATATATATTTATTTATATATTTATTTATATATATATTCGATAGATGAGAATAAAAAAAAAGACTGTTTCTCAATCTTCGGCAAAACAAAAACAAAAAAACAGTAATGTCTTTCTCTTGCAAGCTTGGGGTTCTGGGAGAGCGCTGTAAGCTTCCATAAAAGCGTTTTCTTGCACTTTTCACTGCAAAAACGCATTCTTCTGACATCTACAGCTCATTATTTATCAGTGGGGTTCGGGGCGAATCCCCGACGCTAAAAGCGTTTTCTTGCATTTTTCATTGCAGAAACGCATTCTCCTGACATCTACAGCTTATTATTTATCAGTGGGGTTCGGGGCGAATCCCCGACGCTAAAAGCGTTTTCTTGCATTTTTCATTGCAGAAACGCATTCTCCTGACATCTACAGCTTATTATTCATCAGTGAGGTTCGGGACGAAGCCTCGACGCTAAAAGCGTTTTCTGGCATTCTTCACTGCAGTAACGCATTCTCCTGACCTACAGCTCATTATTCATTCTATTTTAAAGGACCTTTTGAGAAATGTGGAAAAATATTCTAATATGAATTTATAGTCCCTTAACACATTGCAAATACAACTGATTTGTTCTTTGACAAGATATGTAGATTAAGGCTTTGAGGATCGCCGCCGAAAAAAAAAATTTGATTAATAATATTCAATAAAATTCAAGCATAAGTTGTGAGTTTTAGTCCTAAATTTATTTAACTAGAAAAATATGAGATAGAGTAAAGGTTGGAAAAAGTCGACTAGGAAAAGATTATCTGGCTTTTGAACTCATCTCAACCGTGACTGTTATATTGAAAATTTTCGTTTGAATTATAACTTTTCCAAAGCAAAGTCTTTCTTAAAATAGTTATGATCAATTCATGTGAAATTACACAAACTCTGTCTGGAAAGGGGAAGGGCGGTAAAATGAAAACGATTTATCCTCGCTCCTTTTTATAATTTCTGCTAATGATTGCATTTTGCATTAAAGAATAGGGGTTGGGCGACTCGATATAAGAATTTACTTTATAGCATATATAAATTATAGTAGTGACAGATTTTTTACATTTTGTAATTTCTTACTATAATACAAAAAGAAAAAGTATTGGTTTGTCCGATGGGGGGAAGGTGATTGCATGTATCGTACTTCCACCTGTTTATATTATATAGATATTCGACTAATTTTGTTCACATACAATGATTTCTCCATAAAAGTAGGACCCCTCCCCCCCCCCCCCCCACTCAAAGGGTTTAGATGGGAAGGGCAGTAGAGGTATTCGCTCCTCCCCTTCCAATCGGCCAAAGATGAACGACATAATATAGAGACCGGTTAAAAATACCAATAACAAGTTTTAATCATATAGATATTTAATTGATTCTGTTAGTAAGCTGTGATTTCTACAAATAAATAGGACCGCCCCCCCCACTCAAAAGTTTATGGTGGGGGGGGGGCGGATTGATGCCATCGCCCCCTCCCGACCCTACCAAATCGGCCAAAATACTAGAAAGGGGGGGCGAAATAATCTAAAAATAGGTTGAAATATAAATAATTAGTATATATTATTTACATAAGTAATAAATTCATATACAAATTGTGTGAATTCTATAGTAAAATTCGTCCCTACCGCCCCCCCCCCCCCTTGGATCCACCAGTCGACTTGGACGTTGTGCTGGCAACAGAAACTAGATTTTTTCATCATCCGCTTTATGGATCACAAGGTCTGAAAAGGAAACTTTACTTACATACTATACAAACCAAAATTGACAAATTTAAGTTTACATAAAGAGCCTAATTAAAAAAAAAAAACATGAGCACTGCTTTAGTTGACATCCTGCTCGTTAACCGTTGGCCAAACATACAGATGACCTTAACATCATGAGCCCTATAGATTGCAAGGTCTTAAAAGGGAAACTTTAACTCTTATATAAAACCCTAATAATAATCTAAAGAAGTGATGTATATTATCTTAGTTTTTTTATTGTTTTAAACTGCATGCTTTTAATGAAACTGTTTGATCCTAAAGTTTTCAATTTCATACTTACAACGTAAATGACAAAATAATCAATTTGATACGTACTAAGTAGTTGTGTTTGGGTATGTATGTTAGTTATATGTTTGGAGTTAGTACATTTCTGTGTTCGAGTTTACCTCTACAGTCATCTCTCGCAGTGATGTAATCTGTTGAGTTGGAGGACATCCACACGCATGAACGAACTGAACCAATGGTGATGAAGTTAAATCCTTTGCTGTTCAAACACGAAACGTAAATATCTTGACTTGAGCCTAAGTTATTGATCGTCAAGTTACACTTGCCTGGAGTGAGTAATTACATGCTTTGCTTATTTATATCTTCAAAACTTATCAGTCTACTTATACTCATTTGTATCATTTTCTATTTAATGTGTTAAAATGTTTTACATCATTCTATCTGAAAGCCTCATATACGTATGAATCTCTATTGTAGATATATTTTTGGATTTCTGTTGTGTAAACTGTACTACAGGATCCGGTTTAGATTTTAAAACAAAAACATACAGCAATATAAAATAGACTTCTGCTTGGCTGTGTGGTATTCGCTTCGGACTGTCATTACGAAGGTCCTTTTTTGAACCCTGCCAGCTTCTATCCCCTGCCTGCTTCTATCCCCTGCCTGCTTCTATCCCCTGCCTGCTTCTATCCTCTGCCTGCTTCTATCCCTTGCCTGCTTCTATCCCCTGCCTGCTTCTATCCCTGCCTGCTTCTATCCCTGCCTGCTTCTATCCCTTGTCTGCTTCTATCCCCTGCCTGCTTCTATCCCTTGTCTGCTTCTATCCCCTGCCTGCTTCTATCCCTTGTCTGCTTCTATCCCCTGCCTGCTTCTATCCCCTGCCTGCTTCTGTCCCTGTCTTCTTGTATCCCCTGTCTGCTGCTATTCCCTGTCTGTTTCTGTCCCCTGCCTGCTTCTATCCCCTGCCTGCTTCTATCCCCTGCCTGCTTCTATCCCATGCCTGCTTCTATCTCTTGTCTGCTTCTATCCCCTGCCTGCTTCTATCCCTTGCCTGCTTCTATCCCCTGCCTGCTTCAGTCCCTGTCTGCTTGTATCTCCTGTCTGCTGCTATTCCCTGCCTGCTTCTATCCTCTGTCTGCCTGCTTCTATTCCCTGCCTGATTCTATTCCCTGCCTGCTTCTATTTCCTGTCTGCTTCTATTCCCTGCCTGCTTCTATCCTCTGCTTGCTTGTATCCCTTGTCTGCCTGCTTCTATTCCCTGTCTGCTTCTATCCTCTGCTTGCTTGTATCCCCTGTCTGCCTGCTTCTATTCCCTGCCTGCTTCTATCCCCTGCCTGCTGCTTTCCCCTGCTTGCTTCTATCCCCTGCCTGCTGCTATCCCCTGCTTGCTTCTATCCCCTGCCCGCTGCTATCCCCTGCCTGCTTCTATCCCCTGCTTGCTTCTGTCCCCTGCCGTCATGAAGGCA
>JAZGLO010001732.1:0-15684 GCA_036873155.1 Biomphalaria sudanica | reverse complement strand
GCGAAAAGTTATGTTATAAAAAGGGAGTTTTGTCAAGGACATGACGAATTAAAAATAAATGATTTAAGAATTAAACGCTGAAGACGTAGAGATAAAAGATTTTTGGTAGCCCTAGAGTAAGGTCAGCTTTAGTAGTGGACCTCATTCTCCAATCGTAAACAAACAACATTTAGCCATGTGATTCTCTTCTATACAAATTACGCTAATGCACACAGGATTTCACGTGACAGTTTTTTTTTCATTTTTTTATCAATATTATCACGTGGCAAAAATGTTGTTTGTTTACGATTAGTGGATGAGGTCCATTGAAGTAGAAATTTAGCTTGATAAAATTCGATTGTTCCCTCCATTATTATTCCACTTGTTGTTCAACATTCACTATCAGCCTCGACTAAATTATAGTGTTGGCATTTCGCCTGTGTTATCTGAGTTCGTCATTTGAGAGTTACCTCCGTTTAACTTGTATGCAGAAGACACAGCAAGGAAGCGCCTGACAACAAACATATAAATATTTTTTTTTTATTTATAGATAACAAAATATTAGCTTAAAATTGTTTTATGCTCTTTAGGCTGTTAGCACGATGGTTCTAGCTCAAAACCTTGTTGGTCCTAATTTCCCTGAGGTTTATTTTGGCTAGGGTATAACGACCTTTATTTCTAAATAATCGAACTGTCATAGTCTAATAACTAAATATTTTGAGAGCCAGCGAATAAAATGTAAATGCATGGAATGTTGTAAATGCATTGAATGTTGTAAATGCATGGAATGTTGTAAATGCATTGAATGTTGTAAATGCATGGAATGTTGTAAATGCATTGAATGTTGTAAATGCATGGAATGTTGTATATGTATGGAAATAAAAGAAACACTGCATATATTTGTTGTGATAAATTAATATAATACACAAAATATAAAAGAATGTTTCATAAGAGAACCAAAGTAAATACTTTTCAAATTATTACTCTCAATATTTGTGATATTTATGTTTTGAAATACAAAACCCCTTTTTATTACGGTACCAATTTTTTTTTTATCCATTGCTTGAATTAAAAATAGCTGCATGGTCGTGCGGTATGCGCGCTGAACTGTCGTTAGATCTTCTTGATGGTCCCGGGTTCATCCCCCTGCTCGATGCCATCCACCGTCGTCCTCTGGGAGGTATGGACTAGGAAGTAAATTATCTTTAACTCGGAAGGAACATCCGAAACATGTAAAATATTTTACAACACTTAAAAAAAAAAGATTTATTTAAAAAATTATAATAACAATGTGGTTACAAGGAAAGTTATTGTAAACTCTCTAAATTGCACATTTACAAATACAATGGATGTTGAAAAAATAATACAAAAATAATATTACGCTTGGTCTCTTGTTTTACTCATAGACATCAATAAATATAGACTGGCCGATTAAAGAGTTTTATGAAACGAAAATGTGTGACTTGCAATTTTGTGTACTTTATTATACAGCATTTATGAGCAGTATAAAAGTTAAGTATTCATATCTATTTCAGCCACACACCTATATATATTGTAAATAAGGAGGCCGTGTAGTTTTGTTTAATCTCTAAGAATGGAATGTTTAATCTCTAAGAATGAAGATCATGCAATTTTTCATAATTCGGAAATCCGAATACAATAGATATACATGTTTTCAAGTTACATGAAGTTACTTCCTTCGGCCAGTCTATATTTATTTATGTCTATGGATTTACTACTAAGGGACATCAGTCATTCAAGGGAAGTTGAAAAAAGACTTCTCACAAATATAGGTATAATTTAACAAACAATTGTCATCATTTAGCAGCATCTTTCTGTAGTAGTTAAAGGTTATACAGTCTTCACTGGATTTACTGTATGGATTGTAGTTATTTGGTTCACCTGTTCAAGTTAGTTTTGAAAATTATTACTATTGGAATAAACATTAATATTGTTATTAAGTATGGCAATTTAAATGAAAAAGACATTAAAGTTTTGTGTAATATGTTAGCTATACATCAATATGATAAATCAAAACTACTCTTTTGAAAATAGAATAATTAAATTTTCCAAACTGAAAAAGTTAAATGGAAGAACACAAACTGTTTCTAACACCAAATAGAATTAAATGTCAATATAAAAAAAATTATTCACAGCAGTAGATTTGACGTGAAGCTTGAAATGTATAGACTTAATGATCTGATCATAGTTTCAATACAAAGTACTTCATCTATTTCTAGAGTTTAAACTTCCGTTAGATGCGAGATGTGTGACTGAGAGGCTGAAACCGCTGGGCCACGACTTAGCCACCTAACAAGAGAGCTCGAGCTCGAATTCCGACTCTAGCTCAGTTGTGTTTGCACGAAAACTTCTACCAGACCCTTCCCCCCACTGGTCCACAAAAAAAAATTGGTACATAGTGCAATGAGCGTGCTTTAAGATTGAAAGATGCGCTATATAAGTCATTTAAAATAAAACGAAAATTGCCGAAACTTCTGTTACCAGAAATGAATTATCTTACACCTAATTTATTTTTCTGTGTAGAAAGTCAAAGCCAATGTTTAAACAATGTCTCTGTCAACATTGATAGGTACACTCTTACTTTCATAAGATTTTCAATCCTTTAAATATTCCCGCTATATCAAACGGCTGATTTCTACATGTTACAGACGGATAGTATCTCCATGACGCCGATGTGTTCCGCATGCCATATCACTGCCTCTCTTAATGAAGTTACATGGGAGGTAGTGCGTTGGAAAGCGCTTTGGAGGAGGTCAACAAAAGAGATAGAGAGCTCCCTTGTGCCTTGAGCGCAGTCGGTTTTTTGAAAGCAAAGATGGGACTTCATTGCAATCTACTTTGAAGTAATCCTATTCTCCCAAGCTCTACACTATTGACATTTATTTCCTGGTTTAAAATGTCTAATTTCTTAACAATGATAATTATTACATTTACATTTACCTGGGGCGAAAGTCTGTTGTATCCAACTTTTACTGCAGACGGTATTGTCGTCTTCCCACCTGTAAGTTCCTTCTACATTGATATCATTAAGACCAATCCAAGCCGTCATATGTAAGGAGTTGGACTGTAGCCATTCAAGCTTGTCCATTGTTTTGACAGTATAAAGGTGAGCATCTTTGTCTGAATAATATTGAAGTCAATTAATAAAAAAAAGGCTATATATATATATATATATCATATATATATCTACTTTTGCAGATGACAAAGATCACACGAAAATAATATCTATCTATCTATCTATCTATCTATATATTATTTTTGTGTGACCTTTGTCATCTGCAAAAGTAGAATCTGGCAGGGTTAATTACTCTTCGCAGTTTAGCACTATTATTGTTTTCAAAGATTATTCTCCTTGTTTTACTCTTGACAGGCCGCTTTCTTTAGATCTTCGGACTTCGTGGTCTATGAGTTGTTTTGGGCAGAGCTCGGGGTTTGGTTTTTCCCCCATGAAGTAAGAGTCAGACAAAGTTTTCTTGAAGATTCTGATATTGGTTTTCAATGTTCCATATCGTTGTGTTGGTAGTTGTTGTAACAGCCTGTGTTACTTATATTTTATAGGATAATTAGTGATAGGCTAGCCTCAATCAGTGTTGTATCAACTACTTGTTTTTTTCCCTCCATTTGGGGCCCCAAGAAAACAGATTTAAATTAGAACAGACAATAACAGAGTCGTGAGATTTCTTACAAATGAATATTTACAAATGACTAGGCCATTAGAGGCGTCACCAGGATTGGTGTCACCCGGTGCATCCGCACCCACCACAACTCCCCTCGTGACGCTACTGCACAACGAATTAAATATTTACAATTTTGTCCTAATCCTTCTTTTGTATTTATAAAGTTGACGTTCGGTTGAAAAGTTTGTGAAGAGCAGTCCTTGCCCAGGTGTGAGTCCACTTGTTAGTTTCCAATTAGTGATAGAAAATACGAAAAACATGTATAAATGTAACCCTGCCGGACCAAGTAAAACAATGGACATTTGGGCCACGAGGCCTTCATCAGCTACAAAATTAGTGATAGCTACTCAGCGCAAATATATCAGACTAAATGACAATCTCTTCTTTAACGGGTTAATACTTGATTCATTTTATGTCTATTACTAGTTTTACATCTATATCTTTCTTTTAACAACTGGTATGATTTTAATGTACACAAGTAAGTTACCACTTATATTTTTCTTATCGTATAAACTACAAACGATATTTCAAAAAAGAGGATAATTATGTCCTACGCGTTTCATGTAGCGAATCTCTTTTGATAACTTGTCAGTTTACAATATTGGAGATAGGGTAAAAGAGGCACTTAATTGTAAAGAACAACGCCATATTTTACAAGGACTATATGAATAATTTTTATAACGGCAATTACTTTTGCAACAAGAAAAACATTACAAATACTTTTGTAAAAAGACATTACCTCCTTTATGCAACTTATTGAGCTTTGAATTTTCTCTTAAAAATTAATGAATGTTAGATTTAAAAATTTTTTTTTACCCCGCCCCTTCCCCCTTCTCGCCGAGAAAGAATCCTGGTTAAGTGAACGTAGAGATCTAGGACACCTTTTAAATATTCTAATGGTGAGCATTTAGATCTAGACTTAGAAAACAGTGCGCAAAAATTTCCTGTACATTAATTTATTAAACTCTTGAATCAATAAAGCCTTACATTCGGAAATTCCCGAACGCGATAGTCCTTTAAAGAACGCGAAATCGTTCTTTTCAAAACCGGTATTGGATCTAGACCTAGATTTAGTCTATAGCCAAATTTACATTTATATATTAATTTTACTTTGAAAAATTATAACGCTTAATCTAGAGTTTTCCCCAATGAGATCAACGAGCTAGAAATTAATTATTTTCTCAGCGAAATACATCAACTGTAACATTTCAAGGAAAATCGTTGGAGCAATTTTTGACATCAGCGTCCGCCCACCCTCTATGAAGGAATAACTTATAGATTATTATTAAAATCAGAACACATAATTTTAGAAAACAAGTACTCTGCGTATATATGAGACATTTTGTGATAAGTGATTACATGGATATAATGGCGTTTACCTCGACAGTCGTCTCTGGCAGTGATGTAATCCGTTTTAACTGTAGAAAACCACACGCATGCGCAGACCGAACCCATGGTGATAAAAGCAAAACCGTCGCTGTTATAACATGGAACATAAATCTCTTGACTTGGGATCGTGGTCTTTTTGGTCGAGTTACACTGGCCTGAAACAGGGAGAAACAGATTGAAACTTTTTCTGTTTATGTTTCTTCTCTTTTGAAATAGTTTTTAGTTTTGCTCTTCATAAATTAAAAAAAATTTTAAAGAAACAATTCATTACATTTCATTCAAACTTAACTATTAACGCATTTGGCATATTTTTTGAAGCTCATATGAAGCTCTGATTACATTTAGGTTTTAAAGATAATTACGCTACTATACTGGATAGATATATATGCCTGAGCCAGCCAGGAAAAACAGTGACTTGTCAGAATTTAAGCCATTGGTTAACATGCCTGACTAGTTGCTTGACCCGTAGAAAGTAATCATCTTTCTTTTTTTTTTTTTTGAACAGACGTATGTATTTATAACATAAGATAAGATATTTATTTGAATAGCTTTTTATATTTTGCGCAACTTTTATGCTTATAGCATGCTTAGAGTCCAATCCTAATCTCTTTTGTGGGGTGGACCAATAAGGGTAGGGGGTATCTTGGAGGTTTTGCGTGCTGCCTTTAGCTGCTCATTAAATACAATTCTGCTTGAGCCGGGTTTTTTTTTTTAAATCTTGAGCCTCCTTATTAGCCTTATTTTGTCACTCCCTAATTAAAAATGAGATGAATTTAAAAGTAAAACCAAAACTCCAAAATTATACATTTAATACAAAATTGCCACTTAGCTTCATGGATTAAAAAAGTATATATAGTTTCGTCTCTAGATTACTCTATTCCAATAATAGTTATAATGAAATGTGATGCATTGTGTCAAAGCGATTAACTCGGCCAGATCTTTTTTTTTTTGGAGTCAAGTATTTCCCAGTATAATTTTCTACGACTTTCTTTACCTCGCAGACACATATCTGAGCATCTTTAGTCTTAATAGTAAAGAATAGAGCACACGAATGAATTACGTCGTACTCAAAGTAGTAAGTAAAGTTTCCCATTCAGACTTTGTGGTCTATAGAGCATAGGACGTAAAGGTCATCTGTTTCTGTGGCCTACGGTTAACAAGGGTGTCATGTGGCCAGCACAAAGACCAACCGCCTTTACTTTTACCCATCTCATTAGAGCTGGGTGGGACTCAGAGGCGCACAAAGATCTCGAAATTAAAAATACAAATCTTCACCAGGATTCGAGCCTGGGACCTCCGGTTTGGAAGCCAAGCCCTTTACCGCTCAATCACCGCGCCTCTGGACTTCATACTAGTTAAAGAAGAAAGGTGAAGGTCTTTTGACTCAGAGGACCTAAAGAGAATCCTTTTGCTTAAGACAGGCGCAGAAGACGGAAACTTAAATAAACCTTTGGCGGACAGAGTCTGATGTGCTAAAATATGTAGGTTGCAACTGGGTTTAGGTGTCACATGACACACTGCACTTATCCTTAATCTTCGGAATTGAAGACTTTGTTGAACTCTTAATGCATACGGAAGTCAACTCACCAATGGAACATGACTGGATGCTGTAAGAGTAACAGGAGCAGTTCTGTTCCTGACATTTACTAGCACGCTCAATGATACTTGGGACTTGGGTTGTGCTTGTTGAATACAACATTACCGAGCCGTCATGGTCTACTTTGTGGACAAGTGTTTTGTTGGTACTGCTAGCCCTAGAAGACAAATGTATTCCCGGGAATTGAGTTTCTGATTGAAGTGTCAATGAGTGACAATTACAAAAAAACAATTTAATCAGCGCCGCACTATTTACATTTCATTAGGGTCGTACTTGGATCATTTTAGGTGACATCAAAATAGCTTTGTATATTGGCAGACGGAAAAAATAGTTTTGAAGCTTTGCGTGTCCTTTTGAAAGGGTTTTGAGAGAGAAAGACAGAGAGAGAGAGAGAGAGAGAGAGAGAGAGAAAGACAGAGAGAGAGAGAAAGACAGAGAGAAAAGACTAAAATAGACAGAGGCACAACGTTGAAATTGTTTTCATTAATGTTAACCTTAGAAGTCTAAAGTTCTAGTGATTGTTTACTTTTTTTACTTAAACATTGCATTAGGAAGACTTAATTTTACAGAATACTGTTAAGATATTAAATATTCTTTATGTGATTATAAAGTTTTATCAGTGTGTTTTTACGAATACAAAATATTCGATGCTACTAGTTGTGCTTGTAGAAAAGCAAAAATAAAAAAAATAAATAATAATAAAACCAACTTTCTTTCAATATACATTTTACAGTATACATAACAAAAAGAGAGTATTGAAATGTCCCTAACACATCATTCATATCAATTCTGTCCTCCATCGAAAAAACATTTAGTTGACATTGTCAACAAGTTTTAATACACATGTATTAGCAATGATTCAATAGCCTTATTAAGGGCTCACTCATCCCTACTGTTTAAGATTTTTTTTTCTTTCTGTTGTTTTGTAGCTTAAATATCACGTACGGTAACTGTATTTAGGATATTTTTTGTTCAAAATTATGTTACAATTGAGTTGTTTTTTTCCACAGTTAAATGCTAAGCATTACACAAGAAAGTCTCAGTGAACACAAGTCAAAATGACCATGACGCGATCAGCTTCAACAGATTCTAAATTTAAATCTAGATTTTAAAACACCTAATTTACAACTACTTTCATTACCAGTGAATTCATCTATAATACTCGAATATTTCCAAAGTCTTAACAGCTAAATCAGGATTTTGTAAATATATAAATAAAAAAAGTAAAGAACTTTCCACTTACCTCCATAGCAAGAACACAGAAACAAATATACACAGAGACAATTGAAATGTACTATTTGCATTATTGACTTTAAAAAGAAGAATTATTTCTCTCAAGAAAAGAGATTAAATGCAGTTACGATTAAAAAGTCAATATTATAATATAATCTGGAACGAACAATCCGAAAGTTAAAAACAAAAAATCATGAGCTTAAAAGCAAGAAAACAATTATAGATCTTACAAGGTGATCAGTAGGGATTTTTATTTTCTTCAAATTAATTAAGTCAAATACATTTCAAAACTATACATATTTTGGCGGAGTAACGCTAGAAAGGGCAGTTTTTTAATAAAAAAAATGTTTGCGTGTTCTACAAAGAGCAATGTCCTGGTGAAAGCCGGTGTTGCTCTAGGCAGGTCACATTATTCCTTCTGTCATGCCTTATGATTGTATGTATAAATATTTTGGCGAACTTTAGAAAAAAAAGCAAAAAACGATAAAGCGCCAGCATGCCTTAGCATAGATAATACCTGGTAGCATAACGAACACCTGGTAGCATAGAGAACACCTGGTAGCATAGAGAACACCTGGTGGCAAAGAGAACACCTGGTAGCATAGAGAACACCTGGTAGCAAAGATAACACCTGGTAGCATAGAGAACACCTGGTAGCAAAGAGAACACCTGGTAGAATAGAGAACACCTGGTAGCATAGAGAACACCTGGTAGCATAGAGAACACCTGGTAGCAAAGAGAACACCTGGTAGCATAGAGAACACCTGGTAGCAAAGAGAACACCTGGTAGCATAGAGAACACCTGGTAGCATAGAGAACACCTGGTAGCAAAGAGAACACTTGGTAGCATAGAGAACACCTGGTAGCAAAGAGAACACCTGGTAGCATAGATAACACCCGGTAGCAAAGAGAACACCTGGTAGCATAGAGAACACCTGGTAGCAAAGAGAACACCTGGTAGCATAGAGAACACCTGGTAGCACAGAGAACACCTGGTGGCAAAGAGAACACCTAGTAGCAAAGAGAACACTTGGTAGCATAGAGAACACCTGGTAGCAAAGAGAACACCTGGTAGCATAGAGAATACCTGGTAGCATAGAGAACATCTGGTAGCAAAGAGAACACCTAGTAGCAAAGAGAACACCTGGTAGCATAGAGAACACCTGATAGCATAGAGAACACCTAGTAGCAAACAGAACACCTGGTAGCATAGAGAACACCTAGTAGCAAAGAGAACACCTGGTAGCAAAGAGAACACCTGGTAACATAGAGAACACCTGGTAGCATAGAGAACACCTGGTAGCATAGAGAACACCTGGTAGCAAAGAAATCTTTTTAAAAAATGCAGAGGGAGCTACATTTGAGACCAAAACAAAAGGAACGCCTGAAGACACGTAGACGTAAACACAACTTAACTCCTTCTCTCCTGACGATACAGAATGTGGTAAATAATTACGGAGAGAAAGAGTTAAATTGATCTCTGGAAAAGAACTAGTTTGTCTACTTTTAGTGTGACCAAATGTGTAGATGACAGTTTGGACTGCGTAGCAATGAGAAAATTTTTTACTCTTACTTCAATCTTTAGCCTTCAAGACTCGTACACATGTTGACAATAACAGAGTTTATATGTATGCCAGAATGGCGTTCGTTGAGAAAGTGTAGACAAATACTAGAACATTGTTGATTTTTACTGGCAAAAGCCAATGAGAAAACTAAAGACGCATTCAGATCGATGTATTTCAAAGAGAGCTAACAACATGTCTTTTGATTAAGTTCCGACATATTTGATGTCAACACTATTGAAATTTATTTAATGCTCAAATATCGACAGTACTCAAAGCATAATATTTTAAATGTCACGAAATTTTGAGAATATTTTGGTTTCAGTTTTTTTATCTATCTGTCTATCCATCTATCCATCCATCCATCCATCCATCCATCCATCCATCCATCTATCTATCTGTCTTCTGTCTGACTATCTATCTATCTTTCTATCTATCTAACTAACTATTTATCTATCTGTCTGTCTGTCTGTCTATCTATCTATCTTTCTATCTAGGCAGTTATTTCAGGCAATGTGAGGCAATGCAAGTAAGATGAATAGATGAATGAAGAGGTATTGTTCTAGCACGTTCGTTGTTTTTTTTTTTCGTGTTAATAGTTAGCCCTTAATCTTTGCAGGCCTGAGGGAAGCGGGACATTAGCGACTGAAGATCTTCCTGTGAGTTTGCCACCACTACTTTTTCATTTATTTGGAGAATTGTTAGGGAAAGTTGATGGGGGGGGGGGGGGGGGTGACACACTGAGCTTACCGCACCGGGTGACACCGACTCTTGTGAAGCCAGTTATAAAAGTTATTTATAAAGGCAATGTAGATGTAGGCTTTGATTCTTGACTAGGCTCAAAGGGGTTACTTAAACTACTATGACTTTGACCACTGCAGGTTGATAATATACACAGTGTTTACATTCATACCTAAATAACAATAAATAAATAATTCATCCATCTCACCATAATTGTCCCTGACAGGGATGTATCGACATTTTTTTTTCTTTTTAAATCTTTAAAACAACTTTGTTTCTATAGACATTATTTTAAAATCTCTAACACTATATAGGTAAAATTACAAGGTCGTCACACTTTGTCGTCAGTGTATATATCAGTGTACCTTAGCGAACTGATTACTCCATATGTCCCCCAGAGAGCCCTGGCTCAATGGACGCTCTTGGTGGTGCCACGTTTCTCCCTCAGAAGCTACGGTCTGTGGGCTTTTTCAGTGCACGGACCAACATTTTGGAACTCCCTCCCCATTGTTCTCAGACGGACAATATGCTACACCACTTTTAAGAAGAACATAAAGACTTATTTGTTTAAAACTTTTTTAGATTAGTTTGTAGTTATAACTGTCGTGTTTGTGTTTGTGTTTGTAATGTTATTACAGCGCCTTGAGCCTACATTTTGTTTGTTAACAGCGCTTTATAAATAAAATTATTATTATTATTAAAATATTTGAATTAGAAATTGCAAGTACAATGGTTATGTATTGTAATAACTTAAGGGAGGCAACTCAACAAGGCAACGATGTTTATTCACAGGACATCACAAGCACATAAAACAACATCTGTCTTTAAACACAGTCTTTTCACATCGGCTCTAGACTTGGGCGAAACTTGTTCTCTTCTTCCTAATGTTGACATCCTTATCAGTCAAGTCTCTAACAGTACGCACCTACTGCACTAGCTTAGATGGCGGTGCGTATGGCAGAGTTATAATAATACAATCAATAGATATGAAAAAGTGCCAATCAAGACAATCCAAACCCAAAGACATAATTAACAGTCTGATCATATATTATATACACATGGAACTAAAAGGATTTTTTTTAAATCAATATATAGCAATTACAGTAATAAAAAAATAGCATTTATTAATTTTACCAAATTCAGATTTATATATTTAAAAAAAGAAATTGACAAGAGTATGTTGAAATGTGATACTTTATTTGTATTTTCAGATGTCAACTGACATTTTGTTAAAATTTATATGCATGAAAAGTTAAATGAATATTTTTCACAAATATAGAGGTAGGTGATATAACGGCTGAAACAAGGTACATCATTTAGCAAATGTAAGTAATTTGTTATTGTGTGTACCTCGGTTATTTTCTCAACTCGTTGAATAAAGGTAGTTTTATCACCACATCATTATACATTTAAATAGCGCAGTATTCTTGGTAATAAGAATTTTAGTGATTTTTTTTTACTATTTACTAGCTATGTTCTTTTTGTACCCGGCTTTCTATTGCTTTTTTTTGGTTGTTTCTTTTGTTTTATAATAAAATGCATTTAATTTTAAGAGTTAAGAATGTACATCAAGATGCCTCATTGGCCTAAATCTAGTGAACTCTCTTGATGTAGGGAAAATCTACATATTCTAAGATCACATCCATTATCTAAGTAACGTTTCATTAAGATTGGTCAAACTGTTTTGATTTCTATAAAGGACATACATTCACACATACACACATACATACATACATACATATATACAAACATACATACATACATACATAAATACATAAATACATACATACATACATACACACATACACACATACATATATCATACATATGTCATTTCATCCCGTTATTTTCATCATTTGATCATGTTATCTAACAAATAGTAATTGTAGAAATTATGAAATGAGCAATATTTAATATATTCATTTTTATTTAAATGACAAAAAGTTTAACATATTAGATAAGAATAAAATTACAATTTAAAATAACTATAAAAATTTAACATGTATAAATATAGAGGTAATGTAAAAAAGTGTCATCCTGATATGGGTGAAGTCAGTCTTTATTAGAAAAAAAACAACTTCTTTCAAGGCTAAGAATGACGCGCCCAATTTCAAAACAGAGCGATTTGAAAAATAAAATAAAGTGAAACATGGTCGTACTTGCACCACACCTTGGCCTTTGATGATAAGTTATCAGCGGCACGGTCATAATTATTCTAATCTCACTTCTATCTCTCAAATGATTTTTACTACTTCCACTAAACCTTGGCCTTTGATCATTACGTCATGCGCAGGATAATATTATAATATTACAGCCCCCAAATGCAAAGTGGAAGAGGAAACACTATAAACGCTTTAGTAACATGTCAAAAAATATCAAAAAGCATTCTACACAATCATGTTTATATATTAGATGAAATGATGGCTTAAAGTCAAAGCCTTAACATTACACTTAAACAATGAAAAAAGAAAAATATTTAATTTGGAATGAAATGACGGGGGATGAAATGACCGGGAGATTAATTGACCGGGAGATGAAATGACCAGGAGATGAAATGACCGGGGATGAAGTGACCAGGGATGAAATGACCGGTTACCATTGAAATATTGCTATTACAAATAAGACACCAAAAATATAAATGAATATTTTTGTTTTAAAGTTTATATCAGGAGTGTTTGCTTTAATTAGTTTGGATCAGTCATGTACTTAAATTTTTCTGAAAAAAACTGTATTAATTAATTAACGCTAATTGAACTATTTGTTGGTAATTTTTGTTATTGATTCGTGTGTTGTCATGGACTGGGAAAATTTGTGCCAAATTTCAATTTGATCCGAGGATGGGAAGTGGGAGAAAAAAATTATACACAATTTGTACATAATGGACAGACAGACAGACAGACAGATAGACGGAGTAAGTTTTGTAAAAATCTTTGCGTGATTGAAAAAGAATCTTTGTGGCTTCACTGAGTACTGTAGAGAGAAATGTTTCTTGGTGTGGTCAGCACAGCGTCATGTGCGGATGTGGTCCGCGGACCGTATGTTGGGTGTTACTGATTTACAACTCTAGCTAAAGAGATTGATTAAAAGAAAAAAAACGACTTCAAGCAGATGTAGTGGCTTGTCGATGAAAAACTAGCAGTTGACCATTCGTCAAAGTTTTTTTATGGAGAATTGAAAAAAGGCTTTTCACAAATATATTCATACGTTGATAAACAAGATGCATCATTCAGGAGTGGTACATAAAAGAAGAAGCTAATACAGTCTTCATCGTAGTTACCTCCTGGATAGAAATGGTTATTTGGTTCACCTGTATTAGTGAGTAATAATATTGTTATCATTTCAGTTATATTGGCTTTTTTTTTTTAGTTTCAGTACTATCTAAAATTTTAATGTTAAAATATATATATTTATATAATAATAAGGCTTGACTTCGAGTCCGAATATTAATGAGGAATGCAGTATTTCCAATGGATACACAGCCCCAGCTGTGACCTACATATTTTACCACATCCAGAGCAGGCATAACCATTGTCCGCTGGTGGACGATTTAGATTTTCTTATTGACGTCTACGTCTGTCCTCGGCAGCGGATTTTCTTTTGATCTCAAATGTGTATACCGCGGCCTTCGTGAGTGACCTGCAGCTGTCTCGTTCTAGAACAGCATGCAACTAGGTGCCCTCTATAGTCTATAGGTAAACTAGCAAATAATGCAAATATAAATTACCAAACAATACGGAATAAGTAGTGTTTTCAACAAAATGTTTTATATTGCCTTTTGATTTTTTTTCTTTACGTAAAATATTGTATTTCTGAAGTGGCCGCGTCCACGCGTTCCCAAATATAATAATTATAAAATTTTATAATGTTATAATAATCAACATCATTAGTCCTACAATTGTTTGTCTGACATAAAACTAATGTACGGTATAGCGCGTAGTGCCTAGCCCATTCCCAAGATCTATAATATTGGCTATAAGCTATAAGCATAAATATAGCGCTATATAAAAGCTATAATAATAATAATATAAGAAATACACAAAAATAGGTGAACATGTTGTCTATTACCAGATCTCTACTAACGTTCATTTTTTTAATTTTACCATTAGCAAAAGTCTGGTTAATCCAGCTCTGGCTGCAGACAGATTCGTCATCTTCCCACCTGTATGTTCCTTCTACATCAATGTCGTTTAGACCGATCCATAAAGACATAGAATTGTAATTCGATTGAAGCCATGCCAGCTTGTCCATCGTTTTGACAGTATACAGATGAGCATCTTTGGCTGGAGGATGTTGAAATTTTTATTTTTATACTTAGGAAAGCAACATTTGATAGAAAAAGGAAAGTAGCTTTTAAATTATAAATATCGACTATTATCTACAATATACAATTCTTTCATCCACTCAAAAATAACGAATACTCTAGCTTGCCATGGATGACAAAATACGAAAGTTTAACCTATTCTTACTTAATTAAAATCTAGAACAACCAAAACATTTTCGAAACTACTGTGGTTAAATTTACAAAAATAATTTTTTTATTCGCTTATTCTACAAAATATGTATTTTAAAGCCGACATGTTAATGTATAAATACAAAACTATCATTATCATCATCATCAAACTTCATTTGAGTGAGGGCTTGAGAGGCTCAAATCCTCTCTTGCAAAAGCCCTGGACAGAAATCCTGCTGTCTTGCGTAATGTATACATGTCGAGAATTTTTGGTTTCCTAGACCTGTCGGAGATCAGCAAGTCTGGGGCAGTTAAAAAGAATATGAGACACGATTTCCTCTTCTTTCCCTCAGCGGAGGTCAAAATTTGGCTATAGTCGTGAGAAATATGAGCAAACTGGACAGTGGCCTGTCCTGCACTGTTATAATAGCTTAATTAGGCCTGGAAAGCCTTCACCATAGGGAACTATAATTTCATCTTTTTTAAACACTTATTAACACTGTTTCGGTGTTAAACTTTCCATAATTACATTATGTTTTCTTATTATTATTATTTCTTTATGTATCTAGATCTTAAAAATAATGTTCACAGTGAAGGATTATCATTAGATCAATGGTATTATAAAATATCTGACTTCACATCAATGTCAACAAAAAAAAAGCAAGATTACAAAGAGAGATTGTGTTATCAGACAAACTCAGGCCCTAGTCGGATCTCTGTAGTATCCGCTTATTTTCTAGGAATATACAAGGCGTGATTTTGTTTTGATTGTCAAAAGTAATAATGTTTCAAAGATTCATTTGGCGTTGTAAAAAAAAAGTATTTTCTGTTAAATGTTTGACATGTTTCGGATGTTCCTTCAAAGTTAACGATAATCTACTTCCTACTCCAAACCTCCCGCTAGACGACGGGTGATGTCAGTGAGCATGGTGTGAACTCGGGACTGTCGAGACAATGTTCAGCGCGCTAACCACTTTGATATGATTTGTAATTGAAATTGAATTGAAATAATTGAAAAGAGAAAAGAACAGGTAA
>JAZGLO010001731.1:0-52717 GCA_036873155.1 Biomphalaria sudanica | reverse complement strand
TGTTTCGAAGGAAATCTACTTTTAGCTCATTAGGCCTACTATTTCACTACCCTGTTAGGATTAAGTTTAAATAGCTTTGTCGTTTGTTATCAGAAAATGTTGTATTTGGTCTAGAATTAAAGGGAAATGCATTATCTTGTTATGTAACACAAAGACAAGTTTATAAAATTAAACATTAATTTAATTTAATGAGGTCAAGTAACAATGGTATCGTCAATTAGGAGAGAAAGGGTTTAATAATGTATTTTGGTAACACTTCATTATCTATCGAGATGAACTCTCGCAAATAAATTCACGCTGCGTGACAACACATTTTGTTATAATTTCAGAAAGATTGATTTGTTACTTATTAAGTTAATTAAAATTATTCATCTATCGTTTAGGTCCAGTTTCCACTTATGGAACTCAAGGAAACTAACAATTATAATTGAGTATTAGTAATGTTCTCTCTGCATATGGCCCCCCCCCCCTTTCAATGCGACGGTAAGACAAAATATTTCGACATACAGTAGAAATTAAGAAAAAATATTTTAGTTGTTCACACATAGGGTTAAAATGTTTAAAAATAATTGTGAAAATGAAAATGTACCATGTGAAGTTTATGACCTCCATGACGGTGAAGTGCCATTGTTAGATATTTTATAATTTGAATTATTTAAAATAAAAGAGATGCATAATTGTTGCTATGGCCTATATTACGGTAACCAATCCTAGCAGAGATGTAGGCCTATTTACAGTATTACCATGTATGGCAATATTTCTGCTTTTTCTCTGTAGTACAGTTTGAGTACACATCCTAATATTGACTAGAATGGAGAAAGGTTCCTTGATGGACGAGGTGTTCAATACCATTGGATGGTGGGGGAGATACCAGAAGACACAGTTCCTCATGTGCATGTTGCCAGTTTTAGCCTGTGCCTCTCACGTTCTGTCCGTGATTTTTATAGGTAAGTGCATTTGAGGACGTCAAACGGGGGGGGGGGGGGGCGGGGAAAGCAGATATAACCTCGGGTTAACAGAAAACAGAAATAGCAACCACTGACCACACAAAACAACAACAACAACAACACCAATAGAAGAACAACTATTAGGAGATCTGTAGTTGTAGTGACCCAACAATCCCACACATCACAAAACAGTTGAAGGTAATGATGAATTAAGTAACCAATAGAGTAGCTTTATAGAGTAATCAATCAATCAATCAATCAGGAAAAGAGACAAAAGTTAAATAAATAAAAACTCAGCATTGTCCTTAAACCTATCACTTTGGGATGCCAATAAGGAAATGACACATTATTGTGCTAATTTGACAAATTATAAAAACGTATCAAGCATTAAAATACAATTTGTTTAGTAAGATAGTAAAATGTAAAAAAAATAAATAAATAAAAACAAGTGAATTTAGCAATTAAAAAAAAAAGTTTCTATACTGAAGGGCCTACTACTGTCAGTACATGCTTAGATAGATTCCTCATTATTCCTTTAAGACTGT
The DNA here is from genome assembly GCA_036873155.1 of Biomphalaria sudanica. Classification (NCBI taxonomy): domain Eukaryota; kingdom Metazoa; phylum Mollusca; class Gastropoda; family Planorbidae; genus Biomphalaria; species Biomphalaria sudanica. The sequence continues at coordinate 51,225 of JAZGLO010001731.1, read as the reverse complement.
ATAACGCATAAAACAAAATAAAATATAGTCCCTTGTCTTGAAATGAAATGATATTAGGCATACTTTTCAAACCTATAGTAAGTAATGTACCCTTTTCAGACCTTGCGATCTATGGGTCAGAGGTTACAGTGGCTGACGTTTAACGAGGTTGTCGTGTGGCAAAGCACAATGACCAACCACCTTTACTGTCCCCCCAACTGATGCCAGGTACCCATTTAGAGTTGGAGGGACTAAATTTCCCGAAAAAAAAATCCCCAGACCCCTCGGTTCGGAGCCAAGCGCTTTACCCCTCTGCTACCTCGCCCCCTTCACCTATCTGTCTATTGAACTGTTGGGGGCACGACACATGATCTGTCAACCATCTTTCTTCACGCCTTTATAAAAATCAATTAATTGCAAGCTTTTTAGTTTGTATGGTGTTCATTATAGCGAAGTATTTTAATAAACGATTCAATACGTTTCGGACACTTTACATCCCTGCAGAATCCATTTTCTAAGCTCATTGTGGGAAGCGAGGTGGAGAGGCTAAGTACCCTTGAACTTGGCTTGGCTACCTATGAAAAGGGGCTCGAGGTTCGACACCCGACTCGAACAGAGTTTGTTTACTGAGCTGCCTAAAGGCAGCACGGAAAACCTTCTCTCAGATAACCCCCCCCCCCCCCCCCCCACTCACACACACTTGTCCAAGAATGAGATTGGGCCACAGCTCACTGAGCATACTATAAACATGAAAGTATCGATATATAAAAGCTAGAATTATTTTTATTAAATATAATATCTGTTACCAAGTAATTCCAGGGCTGAAATGAAAACAAAACATTGGCACTTAGATTTAGTAATGCAAGTTTACTTTGCGTATGTTGTCAGGTCGCGACGTGCCACACAAGTGTGCCCACATTGACTCTTTGAACATCTCTGAGGAGTTACTTGTAGGGGGAAATCCTTATGACGTCACGGTCTCGCCATATATTAACGTCACGGTGACGTACGAGGCTTGCAGCGTGGACGTCAAAAACGGCTCGACCATAATCTTTACCAGTGGATGTATTAATGGTCATAACTACAGTGAATCAAGAGATATGTCCATAGTATCTCAGGTAAGAAGTAAATCAAGAGATATGTCCACAGTATCCCAGGTAAATAGTGAATCAAGAGATATTTCCATAGTATCCAATGTAAGAAGTGAATCAAGAGATATTTCCATAGTATCCCAGGTAAAAAGTGTATCAAGAGAAATGTCCACAGTGTCACGGATGAATGTGTGTATGTATGTATAATCTATTTTTACAATCTGCGCGAATGACCGGAAAATGAATGTAATAGTACAATTTTCTTATGTCCACATGATTTCAAAATAGCTTGTCAAAATCCGTTAAATATATATAAACCGAAAGTCTTTTCCTTGTTAAAAAAAATCAACAACAATGGAGTACAGTGTTGCAGGCACTAATATTTAAACCAGACAATCTCAAAGTTGTTATTGCTTTAACGGAAATAGGCAAAAAAAAAAAAAAGTAAAGTCACCTTTCAGACATTGCAATCTATGGGGAAATAGGTTAGGTCATCTGTTTCTGTGACCCACGGTTAACGAGGGTGTCCCAGCACAAAGACTTTACTTTTCCCCAATTAATGTCAGGTACCCAATAGAGCTGGGTAAACTCAGAGGCGCCCTAAATATTTCGATATTAAAAATCACAGTTTTCTCCAGGATTCGAACCGCCAAGCGCTTTACCACTCAGCCACAGTAGTACAATATTAAAAGTAATAATTTATGTTTTAAACTTATATTTTATCTGAATCGTATTATAATTTATACTGAAAACTAGCAGGCCATTTTATTTTCAGTGGGACCTGGTGTGTGAAGGCGAGGCACTGTCTGACTTGTCACAGACAATCTTATCTCTTGGTCAGCTGTCCGGAGCTTTGATCTGCACTAGTCTTGCTGATATGTAAATAAGTCTTTTTTTTTGTGTACTTTATACAGTTTTTGTTTTAGTAACTAATAAGATTCAAAAGATAAAGCTAATCGCAGTATTTTACGCGACGACACAGACCCAGCTGCGACCTGAATTTAATGCTATTCTCCACACAGGGTCTATTTAAGGTGAAGACAATGAATAGTAAATTGTGCTATAGAGCCCTATATAAGTGCAGTACTTTTTAAAAAAAATTGTAAAAAGCGTGAATAGAAATATAACTTTCGCAACTTGATTACTATCACGTGACTGTGACAACAGAATGATAAGAAGCAGTTGTCTTTCTTTAGTTGTTTAATTGTTTTATAAATACACTCGTTGACTAATGTTGTTTATTGTTTGTTTGTAATGAAAGGTGTATTAGTAGCATGCTTTTTTCCCCTCCTGTTTATGTATGCTTGTTTGTTTTTGTTTAATTCGATCAGTTTAGATATGGTTGTTATTGTGTTGTAGAATCAATCACCGCCTAGTTAATAAACACGACAAGTCTTCAGCTAGAGCTAACAACATTCTCAAAGAAACTATTCTCTGTTTCAGATGACATAACGTTAACTTAAAACATACAACATAATTCTTCAGCCTCGTGGTTCCTGTTTGATTACTCCGTATTTATAAGGAAATAGACAAATATGAAGATTATGAAACCTAGATGTTCTAATGTAAATGTATCTCTATGATTCCAGCTATGGAAGGAAGCCGACCTATATTGTATCTCACATCATTTTGTTATGTACAGCCATAGCCCTCTCTTTTTCTCCAAACTATTTGGTCTTCATCGGCCTCAGATTTGTGCTGGGATTTTCACAGCAGGTATTACATAGACGACATAGTGTATTTTAGGTACCAAAATGATCTTTTCGAATAATAAATACTGGACCACAGACCTATATATATATATATATATATATATATATATATATATATATATATATATATATATATATATATATATATATATATATATATATATATATATATATATATATATATATATTATATATATATATATGTCCGTGGTGGGTAATTTCGTGATAATTTAAACATTGTCAAAGACGTTTAATTGATATTTGATGCCGTCAATTAAATAAAACAACTAACTGATCAACACACGGAAGAGCCGAGAAAATATAATTCTGCAGTACTAAAATGTGCACAGAAATTATCGTAGAAATAAAAAAAAAAACACCAACATCCTTTATTATGCTCACCGGATAGAACATAAAGCTTGCTATTGATAGTTTTTTTGCCGCCCCATTGATGATAATTGCAAAGATTGAATGTGAAATATTTATTTCGACACAGTTAGAGCTATCGATTCCGAGTAAGACTCTTGTTTGGCGCTAATTAAACTTGAGATCACCAAAGCAATGAGGAATTTCGTACAATGCTTTCAAACCAAGATATTACATTAAAAATAAGTAGGCTAACTGACAAGTATGGACATTCAATTAAAATAAAGAAGATAGCTACTTTTTTTTCATACCTTTTACCTTATGGATATTTAAAAACCTTTGTGTACAGCTATTTTTACAAAGAATATCATTAGCAGAGTGGTTAGCTCGTCTGCCTGAGGAGGCGTGAAGCACGAGTTCTTTTTCAGGTCATTCCCACCCTTTTTCTTTAGCGGCCCCGAAAGGGGAAAAGACGCTATTAGTTTTGTATATAATGTCTATCTGTCCGTCCGTCCCGTTTAGATCTTGTAAACTAGAAAGGATAGTGAAAATCCAACATCATAATACTTTAGACAATTGAAATTTCTGATGCAACGGTTACTTTTTTCTTTTCTGAAAGCGACAAATCATATTTTTAAAAATTATTTACGCAAGCAGTTTTTTTTTCAGAAAAATACACCACTTTTACAACTATTCACTATTTATAGAAGCAAACATGGAGGGCTCTTAAGTAGGGTAAATGATAAACTACCATATTTTTAACACATTTATGCTAATGATTTTAGATTTTTTGTCAAAGAATATTTTTTTTACGGTTGTATTGCTAAGTTATAGCCGGTTTGCTGTCATACTAACAACTACACATAACTAACTAAAGGATTTTTTTTTTACGGAAATGTTTTTTTTCCCTTGAGGATTTGAATTAGATCAATTAGATATTCATTATAAGACATCAGTTAGGCCAGCTTCACATTAAACTTCACATTCACTTTCACCTATCCTGCTGCTGAACCGCTGGGGCACCACTCAAAATCTGTCAACCTTCTTTCTCCATTCTTCTCTGTCATTTGTCTTTGATAGAATTTTATTCTGATGTTCTTTCTGAAAACATTGAAACCTGCCTTTTTACCTGCCTGGGTGGACCACTTCGGGGGCCGATTTTGAGTTTGTGTTTCCACACAAACTTTCTTTGTAACCTTGTTAATGTTCTAGTTTCCGTTGTTTTGTTTCACAACTATTGCTGAATCATGAACTTATGTCTTAGGGAACAGGTCTGGTGTCGAACGTCTTGCTTGTGGAGATGTTGCCAACTAAAAGGCGTGCTTTACCCTCGCAAGTTGGGAGTTACATGTGGTCCGTTTCTTTGTTGATCCTATGCTTATGTGCCTACATCACAAAAGATGCAGGTTGGCAGTACACGCAACTGCTGCTAGCCGGTTTGTCCGGCTACGTACTGGTTCAATGGTGGCAAGTACTCTAATGTCTTTGTTTTTTTTGTTGATTCTCTAGTTAAATCGTGGTATTGAATAGATACATAACTAGACAGGCAGGCAAGCAGATTGATAGATAGATAGATAGATAGATAGATAGATAGATAGATAGATAGATAGATAGATAGATAGATAGATAGATAGATAGACAGACAGACAGATAGGCAGGCAACCAGGCAGGCAGACAGGCTGACAGACAGAAAGATAGATAGATAGATAGATAGATAGATAGATAGATAGATAGATAGATAGATAGATAGATAGATAGATAGATAGATAGAAGATGGAACGTGTAAAATTACTCTCCGAATGAGACACTAGAGACCTCTGAATATAGACGAAAAGTGTTTACTGATTATTATACATGGTATCTGATACCCAGCATTTACTTATGTACATTGTACAATATTAGTGTTTATTTAATACAAATGTAAAACTATGAAATGTAACCAGCAAGACTGATTCCGTGCAAATATCTGAGCTACAAGACGCATCAGTGATTTGAAACCTTTTCCCTTTCAGTTGATGTTATCAAGTGATGACATTTTATCTATCTTAAAAGGCAACAATGTTAGGACCAAATACTATTTCAGTTTAATTTCTAGTGTTCAAATGTAATATAACATTGCCAAACAGTTTGACTCACTCTTATATGACTTGATTAATTTCTGTCAGCCCACAAGGGAGCCTATGTCTGCGATAACAGCTCTCCACCGAACTCGATTCTGAGCAGCTTTCTTCATCCGCTCCTATACCATACCAGTCTCTTCAACTTCACTGATGACTGACCTCTTCCAGGTTTGGGTCTGCCCACTTTCCTATTTCCTTGTGGATTCCAATCAAGTGCCTGCCTTGCAACATTGTTACTTGGTTTTAGTAGAGTGTGTCCTATCCAGCTCCACTTTCACTTTTTAAGATCCTGGGCTATGGGATTTGGCTTGGTTCTCTCCCAGAAGTTCGCAGTAGTTATCTTGCTGGATTCCCAATATATGTGACTGGCAACTATTTGTGAAGACCTGGAGCTTTTCCATATTTGTTTTCGTGACTCTTTTTGTCTCGGAACCGAATAGAAGAAAACAACAACCGAATGAACGTTTGCATGACAGAGTGGTAAAGGCAAACCTAGCTCTTTATTAAGAGTATTTCGTATATCGTCATCATTCATCTTACTAACTCTACTTACAAGATAAGAGATGTGGTCTGTAACAAGGATGTTCTGCCTCTTTATTATGATTGGGTTCTCTTGCCTATTATTGATTTTCGTAACTTCTGTTTTCTTTTTGTTACTTCCGAGAGTCTGGTCAGTTTGGCATGAAACACTTTGGCGTTTAAGTGAGAGGAGCTAGATGTCGACTTCCTGAAGTTGTTTTATGCATTTTCTAGTTGCTTGACACCGTTCTATAGCATGCATGTATCGCCCATTTTCTAGTTGCTTGACACCGTTCTATAGCATGCATGTATCGCCCATTTTCTAGTTGCTTGACACCGTTCTATAGCATGCATGTATCGCCCATTTTCTATTGCTTGACACCGTTCTATAGCTTGCATGTACAGCCCATTTTCTAGTTGCTGGACACCGTTCTATAGCATGCATGTATCGCCCCATTTTCTATTGCTGGACACCGTTCTATAGCATGCATGTATCGCCCCATTTTCTATTGCTGGACACCGTTCTATAGCATGCATGTATCGCCCATTTTATATTGCTGGACACCGTTCTATAGCATGCATGTATCGCCCCATTGTTTCTTAACGTTTAACATCAAAACCAAATATTTATCTTTTCCTTTTCATATTTTTAAGTAGCTCTGTTTTAATATGTACAGAATAATAGGCCTACCATTTTTTTTACTGTTCGAAGGTTATATAGGCCTACATATATAAAAGACAGAAGACATACTTAACTGCTTATATTATTATTATTATTTTAAATAATCTTATGTTAAAACAATTTTAACAATTTGTTTTAACATTGAATCGCTGAAGCCATCACCAAAACTTAATTCCCTAGAGATCAATTATTCTTTTTAAAACGTTTGTGTAATTTTTTTTTTTTCAACAATATAAAGGATTATGGATGAATCTCCAAGGTGGCTCCTGGCCAACAATAATATGGCAGCTGTGGAAGCATTTGTTCAAAAAGCCTCCGCAATGAATAAAACAGATCCTGACAAGGCGTTGGATTTACTGAGAGGGAAGCATTTGGTAAAGTTTTAATAGCATTGATTCTTGTATTTGTTATATCGTAGTTTGAGACGTTTAAAAATGGAATTCACAATATATGAATGAAAAGTGCATTTACAAAACTTGAGGAAACAAAGAATGATGACGTCTTATAAAAGCGACCTGGGCGTACTCTTTATTGTGCATATATCTACACGATTCAATTCAGGCTCGTTTTCACTCCAATAATGGAGTTCTGAGCAAAGTGGCATCCATTTGACTCTCAATTATACACCTCCTTGTTTTTAGTCTTTTCGTTTATTGATAAACTGACTTAAATCATAGACCTTCCTCAAAGGTTCAGGGAACAGTACCAGGAAAAGAAGAAGAGAAAAAGAACGTACTGGGAAGACAATATCAAAGAGAGGACAACATCAAAGCGAAGACAACATCAAAGAGAAGACAACATCAAAAAGAAGACAACATCAAACAGAAGACAATATCAAAGAGAAGACAACATCAAAGAGAAGACACCATCAAACAGAAGACAACATCAAAGAAAAGACAACATCAAAGAGAAGACAACATCAAAGAGAAGACAACATCAAAGAGAAGACAACATCAAAGAGAAGACAACATCAAAGAGAAGACAACATCAAAGAGAAGACAACCCTGTGACTTGAGATTCTTTTTCAGGCTAAAGTCAGAGAGTAATGGAGGAAGACGTTCAGTAAACTACGGGATTAGGTGATGCGGAAGGCTGTCTCAACTCAGTATGGTTACATTTAGGATAAAGTTTCCCTTTTCAGACTAGGGGGTGATGATGTTAAGGTCATCAGTTTCTGTGGCCCACGGTTTACGAGGGTGTCATGGGGCCAGCACAATGACCAAAGGTCTTTACTTTACCCTTACTAATTTCAGTTACCCATTAGAGTGGGTTAACGCAATGGCGCCATAAAGATCCCGAAAGTACACTTTCCAGTCTCCCGAAGATTTTACCCCGGAACCTCCGATTCGGAAGCCAAGCGCTTTACCACGCAGCCACCGCGCCTCCTACTATAATGTATACAACTTAAATATTGTCATAACAATAGAAACATGCACAAATTTAATCAAAAGCAAAATTGATATCCTATAAAAAAAATGATCGACTTTGAATTGTCTGACAAAGAAAAATCATGAAAAGATGGAACGACAAAGCAAATTAAACTTTTTCAAATTATATAATAAATGAAATTACACGCTTCTCTTAAACAAAAGTCGTCCCTGCTACGAAGTACAGTTGTTTTGTTTTTTTATTTAGTGTCAATCATCCCTAATCCTATCTAATTTATTTTCATTTTTTGGGGGGTTTAAAAACAGTCCAAATGTACAGACAGCCACCATTCTGGTGAACTAACAATTAATGAGGAAGACTGTAATCAACTTGCATACAAGTCTGCTGGTTCCGACATGAAAACATCAGATGAGAACATGCGATTTACAGCATTTGTCAAGAACAGGAGCGTCTTCTTGGTCACTGCAGTGTCTTGCTATATGTGGTACGTTTAGTTTGTGACAATGTCTTCCTACATGTAGTAGGTTTAGTTTGTGACAATGTCTTGCTGTATGGGGTAAGCTTAGTTTGTGACAATATCTTCCTGCGTGTTGTAGGTCTAGTCTGTGACATTGTCTTGCTGCATGTAGTAGGTCTAGTCTGTGACATTGTCTTGCTGCATGTAGTAGGTCTAGTCTGTGACATTGTCTTGCTATAGTTAGTAAGTTAAATCTGTTATTCTATTTCAAATTTTTTGATTACGCCTTATCTTGTGACATTGTACTCATTTAAATTGCAGTCGATTCTTCAAAGAATCCTCAAATCCTCCCAACGCGTCATCTACCAATCTAGTCGCGCATGTAAACTTGAGACTTAACTAAATTATTTGTTGTCAAGGCTGATACGGGCAAATCTTTCCATGCTCTTGTGACACTAAAGAAGAAAGAACACTTATAAGAATTCGTCCTATCCTATGGAATAGGAAATATGCCTTTATCTTTGTGTCTGAGTATTTTATCCTCTTTTACTGGCCAGCAGCTGTTTTGAGCAAGAAGGATAACAAGAAAGAGGTCGGTCCATTCTTTTGTGTTATTCCACCAACTTTGACGGCTTCATGTTCCTTCCACTGTACCTACAAAATAAACCTTATATAAGTATATATAATTTATTTTAATTTTTCAGATAGTGGGCAACTAAAGTAACTGTGTAGAAATTTTAAAATTAATAGTGTACTATTTTTTTTTTATAAAATTGTATTACTTAGGAATAATGCTCTTGTCTGTGTGATCAGGTTTACTGACAGTTTAACCTACTACGGTCTCATCATGACCTCTACGTCATTGACAGACGACTTTTACCTGGGATATTTTTTCAACGTCCTTGTAGAGCTACCTGCTGCTCTAGCCTTTGGATTTCTTATAAACAGGTAGATCTACTTTAAAAAAGTAAAGTTCCCCTTTCAGACCTTTCGATCTATTGGTCAGATGATCTCAAGGTCCTCTGTTTCTGATGGCCAACAATAGTGTCCAGCGCAACGACCAACCGTCTTTACTTTCCCCAACTCAAGTCAGGTTCAATTGACCTAATTAGTTGACAAATAGAACAAACAATGAAGACTAGCTTCGTTCTTGTCTAAACTTCTCGCTGACACCATCGTAGCATAGGCACACGAACGTCATCCCACGGGTGGAGTTACATAGCTTTAAAGCTCCCCACTGCTCTTGTATCCATCAATTTAGAGTTATAGTTCTTCCTCAGCTTGTTAAATGACATTTGATCTGGATAGAATAAACACTTAGGACACGACCTCTTTCACTTGAGTTGTTGTTTTACTTTGTATGTCTTAGGTCAACTACCATTAGCACAGCACAACAAGTATTAACAGCAATCAATGAACTCCTCGAATAGCAGACATTCCCTTTATTGAGTATAAAATAAGATACACATATGCTGGCTAATTCCGCCATAACAAAATGCATATTTTGTCACACAAATCCAATGAAGTATTCTAAGTACAACTGATACTGTATCAATGAATCAACTACACAAGACGTCCATTCAACTGGCCATGTGGACATATCTCGCTAACGAAATTTTATTCTTCCCATGATGCCTCTGTGGTTCCTTGATTTCCACGTGAAACATTTTATTCTCCATAAACCCTCATATCTCATGGTCCACGACCAACAAAAGTCACCAACTATCAAATAATGATGTGACAGGTGTCTATTTTACAATATATTTCAACTCGATATGGCTAAAGGCTAGAGAAAACCTATTCTCTGATATTTCTTTCCACCCCCAACTGGTCCACAAAAGTGATCGCACCATAGCGCACTGAGCATACTATAAGCACGAAAGCCTCATTAACAAAAACAATGATAATAAAACTAATTTCCAATCACTAAAAGTTAGTCTAGGTCAAGAACTATTCAAATAATTGATGCAATTTCACTCAATCTAAACTTTCAATAATACTTTTTAATACTTGTTTTTTGAATTAGAAACATCACTAAGACAAAAGTGTGCCTCTGGTTGTTAGTCATCTGTTGTTATTTCCTTTCCTTGCACCACTACCATCAATATATAGGAAATGTTTTTGTATTTACAGAATTGGCAGAAAAAAATGTACATCCGTATTTCACTTGATTGGGGGCATGTCACTGCTGGTCTCTGTCGTTCTAAATAATGCATCTTTTGCTGGTAGGTTTTTCTTTGTCCTATGTTTTGATTAATGGTCGTTGGCAGTATGTTGAAGCATTATACTAAATACTGAAAAACAACATAATAGAATAATAAACCATTACTAGCGTATGTTTAAATGTGTATTATTATTTTTTTATTTTTTTATTTCAGACGATATTCCTGGCAAAGAAACTATCACATTTGTGATAAGTTTGATTGGAAAGTTTGGTATATCGGTGGCCTTTGCAGTTCTGTTTCAATACACCCCTGAAATTTATCCAACTAATTTAAGGCAAGTTTATCTCTAAATATACCTCCATCATTGTTTCACTCGTTTTGTCTAACACTGCCAACAAGTATAACGATACTAGTATTGGTTGCGCACCACTGGCCACTAGTTCAACTTGCGCAACACTGAATACTAGAGTACTAGTATAGGTTGTATAACACTACCCACTAGTATAGGTTGTGTATTACTGACCACTAGTATAGGTTTGGTATTACTGACCACTAGTATAGACGCAAACCACTTCTCACTAGTGTAGGTCGCGTGCCACTGCACACTAGTATAGGTCGCGTGCCACGGCACACTAGTAAAGGTTGCGCACCACGGCACACTAGTATAGGTTGCGCACCACTGCACACTAGTATAGGCTGCGCACCACTGCATACTAGTATAAGTTGTATACTAATGACTACTAGTATGGGCTGTGTACTACTGACTACTAGTATAGGTTGTGTACTACTGCCCACTAGTATAGAATGTGTACTACTGACCACTAGTATAGGTTGTGCACTACTGCTCACTAGTATAGGTTGTGTACTACTGTCCACTAGTATAGGTTGTGTACTACTGACTACCAGTATAGGTTGTGTACTGCTGTCCACTAGTATAGGTTGTGTACTACTGACTACCAGTATAGGTTGTGTACTACTGACTACTAGTATAGGTTGTGTACTACTGACTACTAGTATAGGTTATATACTACTGACTACTAGTATAGGTTGTGTACTACTGACTACTAGTATAGACTGTGTACTACTGACTACTAGTATAGGTTGTGTACTACTGACTACTAGTATAGGTTGTGTACTACTGACTACCAGTATAGGTTGTGTACTACTGACTACTAGTATAGGTTGTGTACTACTGACTACTAGTATAGGTTATATACTACTGACTACTAGTATAGGTTGTGTACTACTGAGTACTAGTATAGGTTGTGTACTACTGAGTACTAGTATAGGTTGTGTACTACTGACTACTAGTATAGGTTGTGTACTACTGACTACTAGTATAGGTTGTGTACTACTGACTACTAGTATAGGTTGTGTACTACTGACAACTAGTATAGGTTGTGTACTACTGAGTACTAGTATAGGTTGTGTACTACTGACTACTAGTATAGGTTATATACTACTGACTACTAGTATAGGTTGTGTACTACTGACTACTAGTATAGGTTGTGTACTACTGAGTACTAGTATAGGTTGTGTACTACTGACTACTAGTATAGGTTGTGTACTACTGACAACTAGTATAGGTTGTGTACTACTGAGTACTAGTATAGGTTGATAACCACTATCCGTTTCTTATTTTTCCCTTTTGTTTTAGAAACACTGGGTTTGGCATTTCTTCCATGGCGGCGAGAATTGGAGGAATGGTAGCACCTTACTCTCGAACTTTTGTGAGTGCCATGTTTTAGATGTTATAGTTGTGTGTGAGTGTGAATGTGTGCGCTAATTTATATATATAACAATTTTTATTTTTATTGTGTGTGTGTGTGGTTGTACGTGTGCCACATAATAGCTACAAGTATCCTAACAATGATCTCTGTTCAGCTATTCTGTCCTTCACTGCGGCTGGGTGATTACAACTGGCTTCACAAAGCAGATCCGGGTGTCAAGATCACCAAATAGCATCGACTCAGGGTTGTGGCTCCGCTAGCAAGCACTGCTCAGCCGCTCGCCTCTTTAAACAAGTTCTAGCATACGTTCGTCCCACATACGGGATACGTGTCCTGCCCAGCGTAACTCTATACTGTGCATACCGGTATGCACAAGAACATCGCTGTTTGTAGTACAGTCTTGCCACCTTATGTCCATGATGGAGCGCAAACATCTTTGGTGCAAGGGTTCAAGAAGTCTTAGCTGCTTTCTGTATAATACCCATGTCTCAGATGCAGATAATAGGATTGAGAGAACCACTGCTTGATAGACAATGACTTTTGTAGCCAGGCGGAGCCACACTCTCGCTTGGAGGCGTCCAAAAGCTCTTCTGGCCCTGGACAGATGGTTATCAACTACCCTAAAAAGCGAGGCGTCATTTGATACTTGTAGGTGGCAATTATCGGCATATATAAGCTCTGTTACGACCATTTCCTTTGTTTTGTAATGGGACATTAGACAACGAAGGTTGAACACATTGCTATCTGAGCGAAACCTGACGTAGATGCCTTGGTGCATTAGCTGCCTCATTGGACCCAGCATTACGGTAAAGAAGAGAGCGAACAGAGTAGGGGCAATACAAAATACTGTTTGTTGTCACATCACAGCTAAATTGTTAGTCTAAAGAGGGCAAAATTACGAACTAACACATTAACACGCCATTCTTTGAATTTTATCTATAGTTTTATAGAGTTACTTTCACTATTTTCAGGAGCGTCACGTGCCGTGGGGTCCCGGGGCAGTATTCACATTTCTCTGTCTACTAGTTCCTGTAGTCGGCAGATTTCTTCCCGAGACCCACGGCCATGAACTTCCCCAGACTATAGCGGATATGGACCAGTGGATCAAAGCGAACGGACGAAAGTCTAAAAATAAAGACATGACGGACCCTGCAGAATCATGATAACTCCACAATAAACTTTATATTATAATTATTTTCCTTGGATTTCCATCTTTGATTAGAAAATAAATAATAATTTATCTATGTATGATAGCGTGAGTGCGGTGATTGTGTCGTTAAGCGCTTAGCTTACCAACTTGTTCGAATCTCAGTTTAGAATTTCGCGATTTTTAGGGCGACTTTGGGTCTACACAACTGAAATGAATACCTGTTTTTAGTTGGGGAAAGTCAAGGCGGTTGGTCGTTGTGCTGGCCACCCTGCTCGTTCACTGTTTGCCAAAAGAAATAGATGGATGAGCTTATAGATCGCAAGGTGAATTTTGACAGAGTCAGCTTGACGTGATTATCACTAAAGTGGACAAAAATGGTGAAGCGCTTAAAGTGATAGTCCTCATATGGCCTATCAGAATAGCATGGGGCAGGGTGTAGACAGGCGGATATAGCTGTCACGTCACTTGTCTAATAAAATATTATTAGCTCGTTGTCTTATCTTCTTTTATGAATGGAGGCGTTCGTTTAAAGAAGTATATACACATTGTCACGTACATTGTATCTATATTTAGCAACAGTCTATTAGCTTGTCGGCAGAAGTTTAGCTACCTCGGGAAAAATATTCTATTACGCAGAAGGATCATGTTTGGAAATAAATATGAATGGTTTAAAGTATTAATTATTGTACATTGAGCTAAATTTATTGGTTGGCATTGCAACGAGGGGATGTTAGACACGTGACAACGCTATACCCGGGGAAAGATTCTAGATTTTTAGTCAGAGTCGTGCGGAACGCGTCAGGATTCAAATGTATATTTTACATTATTGTGTAGATCATTTATTTAGCAGAATTATATTTATTCTGTTCTATTCAAGTACATTTAACCATTGTAATTATTTGTGAATAGCTTTTCCAAGTTTTAAATTAAAGCATTTGTTTTAGACGAAGAGAAGTTTCTTCATTGAATATAGTAACATACTTAGATCGACTTAGCGATTGGCAACTTCTAGATGATCCTCTTATCAACTGGGAACATTCTGAATAATCGTATTATCTACTAGATCTAGCTACTTCTATACGATCATCTTATTAAAGACGACTCGGCAATTACGATAATTGATTATGCTTCAACGTGACATCTTGACATCAAGTTTGATTGTAACATCTAGCACTATTGATGATCTTAACATCTGGCACCTCCGGCATTCGATTAAGATCATCAAAAGATCATCAAAAAAAATTTTTTTTCAAGATCTAAGGACAAATTTTCAAAACTTCGTCAATTACAAAACTTCGATTTTCTTCAACTTGAGAATAGTTCTACTGTGTTTAAAGGTCAGTTTGGTTATCGATATCTTATCTTATCATAGATATGGATCTACGATCGAGTTTTCACTATAACTCTCGAGATCTAATATTATTTTTTTGTATTGGCATTGGCAATAAGACCAATATCATTTAACTGGCACGATACATAAGTCCAGTAATATTTAGCTGGCATAACATAAGCCCAGTAATAATTAACTGACACAGTAGATAAGCCCAGTATCATTTAACTGGCATTAGTATTATAGATAAACCCAGTAGCAAATACCTGGAACTATAATCTATCAAGTAGACATTTTTCTACTATTATATATCAAGTCAATCGTACAAAACGACGACTTTAATACTACAAGGTCTACTAGATCTACAATCTCAAGTGAGAAAAAGTTCATAGCCAGTACGGCTCAGCAATATTTCATTAACCTGATACGGTTCCATCAATCTACACTTCCTACAGAGACTCCAGTAGTACTTCTACTGTAAAACAAAGTTCTACTTCATAGCCAGTTACGACATAACTAACATTGTTATATTCCAAAACCGTATTATATTTGTACATTCCAAGTTGGTATATTTTTTTCAACATGTCTACAAAGACAAGAACACAAAGATGGTTTGAATTATTTGACATAGCTTAAGAAAAACAAGTACCTAAACCAGATGAATGGGTTGAACGACAGGAAGAAAAAGAATATCAAACAAAGATACGTCAAGAAGATAAAGAAGCAGAAATACAAAGAGAATATCAAGCCAAAGAACATTGTAACATGACTTCGACAACAGACAAAATAGGTGAAGTCATAGCTTTAGCAGAAAAACTCAATATTTCGTCACATGAACGAGAAAGATGATTTGATAATAAATTAGCAGAGATAGACACAGAAGACGACAAAAAAAACGGCAAGAAGAACTAAAACGAGAATTATTAAAATTGAAAAATACCGAATTCAAAGCTGAACAAAAGAATGATGCAACATTAACAAGACTATACCAGGAAGCTTAATTAAGAGAGCGTACATCATATCTCGAAGATGGATTTCTCAAGAAGTATATTTTCCACAAGTGCAATGTAATTAAACAAATATATGTATCAGAGAAGTACAGAAAACAAATAATTGAAGCAAAGCGTGAGTTTCATTACACCAAACATATGAGTGTAACAAGTACTAAGAAGAGAATTGCCAAAGAATATTATTGACCTAGCATGAACAAAGATGTCAAGAAATACATTAATAATTGCTCACATTGTCAACGGGATCACAGTAAGAAGAAACAAACTCAAAAGAAAAGAAACATAACTAAAACAAAGAATGAACTAAACTACAAAGTCAGAACTGACAACAATGAATCTAGACATCATGACTCAAGCAAATCTACAGGGACATCACTGCCTACTACATGTCCATCCCTACCTGTTACTACATGTCCATCCCTACCTGATACTACATGTCCAGCCATACCAAGCACATGCCCATCCCTAACCACTGATGATAACTTCATACATCAAGACTTGAACAAGACTGCATCTGCATCTGCATCATTATCCACCAATACTATGGTATGCATTGAACATTTCTGCTACAATCAAGACAAGTCTCATGAACCAGAAGCAGATACTAAAGATTTTATCTTCAATCAATTTTAGATATACCAGACAAAAGGAAAACTATTCAATTTGACTCTACCGCTCATACAAGTATTCCTCATTTGAAAGAATGTGAGTCAACTATAGAAGCAATTACAGCCATGAACATTGAAAGTCAAAGAATAGTACATGAACACATGAAATCAAGACATTTTGCTCAAGGAGATAAAGTCAAATTGCTGTTACCAGATATGAGTAACAAGCTGTTCTACAAATGGCAAGGTCCATTTCACATCATCAGAAAGATTTCCAACCTGCTTTATGAAATCAATGTCAACAAGGTTACCAAAGTATTTCATGTTCATATGTTTGAACATTACCATGAAACAGATAATGAAGACATCAAGGCAGAAGTTGAACATTTTACAAGTTTAGCAACTATCACTGAAGAAGAAGAAGAAGAAACGTCATCAACACCCATTCCTGAGATAGATGTTTCATTACCAGCATCAAATCTAATTGACACTCCCTGAGATAGATGTTTCTTTGCCAGCATCAAATCTAATTGACACTCCAAAGGTCATCACTCTGGATGACATAGCACTACAGAAAGGGAAGAACATTAAAGTGTTCACGGACCATGATGAATTCTTTACCAGTGTGTTTCTGTAACATTTCCAGTCCTGCAATTTCAAACCAACTCAGAGAGCAACAACATTGACAACACCAAGTTTCATCCTCCATCCACTCAAAGAGCAAATTTTCTTCAGAAAGGAACAAATGAACTTATTCAACATTGTTTTATGGATCGATTGAACTCAGACCTGTTCAGTCATTGCTTTATTGAACATTCTAATGCAAAGCATTCTGCTACCATTGTTCTACAGCGTCAACGTTCATCAACCAGAAAATTGAGTTTTGGTTTCGGACAGTTCTTATTTTCTCCAAACTCAAACGCGGTTCAATCAGACATTATCTGTGTGATCAATATGACATGGAGACAACAGCTTCACAAACTGAAAGACCTTTTCTTCAAGTTTAGAAAACGCACATGCACATCCAAGACGGCAACTCAGAAGGGTTTCGAACTTAACATTTCTACTTTCCATATGTACTATAGCATATTTAGTGTCACTTGATCCATTATCATTCATACTCGTCAAGGAAGAACAATATTCAGTTGTACTTAATCAATTAATTAATTTGTCTACTCATTTTTTCCACAGGTGTTCTATATCAGATTATGTTACATTTGTTTCAGCACCAAGCAACCCATTGAGGAAGGTCACTCATCCAAGATAAATTTAATCAATTACTTTGTTTATTATGTTTCAGCATCATTGCATATGACATGCATTAGTAATTTTAAATTTTTATATCATGTGCATTTTATTTCAGGCATAATACTATTGCATATATTCTATTATAATATTACAAATACATGACATATAATTGAAATTCTTTATTGCTTCACACATATTGAAATTTGTATTACATTAAGCATCATTATTCAGAAGATTGTCATGTATTATCAATCATTTTTTCTATGTCAATTTTTCATAGGTACTATATTTTTTCCATGTACACATTTTCATATTAGCACTAACCAAATGAGTTATAATGTCATAATTATTTTTCATGTATTGTAATTTTTTTGTGAATAGCTTTTCCAAGTTCTGAATTAAAGTAATTGTTTTAGACGAAGAGAAGTTTCTTCATTGAATATAGTAACATACTTAGATCGACTTAGCGATTGGCAACTTCTAGATGATCCTCTTATCAACTGGCAACATTCTGAATAATCGTATTATCTACTAGATCTAGCTACTTCTATACGATCATCTTATTAAAGACACTCGGCAATTACGATCATTGATTATGCTTCAACGTGACATCTTGACATCAAGTTTGATTGTAACATCTTGCACTATTGATGATCGTAACACACATATACATGAGATCATCTTGTCGTGCATGTTAACTAGAGACTTTAACTCTAATAAGTCACTTTGGCCATCGTAGCTGATTCAGTCAAAGCGTCCCTGTTAGAACTGTACTAGGAAAAAGGGAACACGGGTAAGAGTTTGTCCTAGCATAGTAAATAAGAAATGTGCTTTAATCATGCTGTTTTTCTGGGGATTTTTATTATTTTGTGTTTTCGTATTTGAAAGTTAGGTTTTTATTTTTCTTATGTTTTCTTATATTTTGAGTGTTTTATGTCTTGTGTGTTTTATGTTATGAGTGTTTTATGTTTTGTGTGTTTTATGTTTTGTGTGTTTTATGTTTTGTGTGTTTTATGTTTTGTGTGTTTTATGTTTTAAGTGTTTTATGTTTTGAGTGTTTTACGTAGATTATTTAATGCCTCCTGGAATGCTTCTAAATTTAGTGATTTTACTATTGGCGTAACTCTAGTTCCTCTAGTTCAATGTCAATATTTCATTTTATAAATCTCACAATTTTGCGTCTGTTCTCGTCTCTTTATGTTTTACTTGAGCCCAGGGGTTTCCCGATCTGAACTAAGAACAATACATTTCTCCTTCATTAAGCATCCTTGATTTAGAATCTTGATATATCCATATTAATATATATATATATATATATATATCTAACTGACTGACTGACTGACTGATTCATTCATTCACCATTCATCTATTCAAGTTATTTCAAGAATTATAAGCGGTTTAGTTGTCTACAAGTCAACGACCGCCCACAACACATAGGCCTATATATTCAAAAGTTAAAGCGTTACCTAATTTCACTGATAGTTGACTATAATGAAAGCTGAATGTAGCATGGAATTTATTCACAATGTACCATATGACTTGAAATAAAATGATAATCGAATGCATTATAGTTAGTAAAAATATAATAAACAAGAAAGTACTTTTGATTGATTTAATGAGAATAACAATCTGAATTTTTTCCTTTCTACTCTCAAGTCTTTAAAAGAAAATTTCTTCTATGCTGAAGTTACATTAGCTAATACAAATTATTGGAGTATTCCTAATCATAAGTACTAAACATTCTATAAATAGAAACATATTTGAAAGTGTAACAAGAAATGATAAAGCTAAAGACGTTGCTTCACCTCTGATTTAGTCCGTTAGTCTGCAGGGGCACCACTCATGATCTGTTGACCGTCACCCTTGATGCCTCTGTCGTTTGCTTTGACTAGAATTTCTTTCAATGACAGGTCCGTGTATTGTTTAATGTCTTCTCATCACTTTCTTTGTCGTCCTCCTCTTCTTTTTCCTGGTCCTGTTCCATTGTTTCATGCAGGAATGTCTTTGCGAGCCTCTAGGACTCTAGGACTTCGTGATATGGCCAAACAGTTTTTTCTTCGTTTTTTGACTGTGGCCTGTAGGTACCTGTGGGCCCCCAGTTGCCATGTGATGCATTTTTCGAATTTTCTCATTTGTGGTTTGATCTTTGTAGGTGATACCTAAACTAAAAATGATCACAAACAATTTCAAAAGCTGTTTTTGTGGAACATAGCAAAAAAGAAGGTCATAATCATCGCAGCTCAGTAACTAATGTTCTTTTCTTCTTATTGAGCCATTTCTAGTTTTGGCTCTACTTAAAACTTTTTCACATTTCCATCAAATCATTCGTGGCTTTGTTGTTTTTTGGCTTCTTCATACTAGTCCTTGACCTTGGATAAAAATGGGAGCAGTTGCACTTTAAACTCTCTATTTGGCTTCCCAGTCTCTCTCTCTCTCTCTCTCTCTCTCTTTGCCAATGTAGCTTGCCGTCTCTACTTCCTATTCCTCACTAACCCCTATGTTTCCCTCACCAGTAAAAAAAAAAAAAGTAAAGTTCCCCTTTCAGACCTTGTGGTCTATAGGGCAGATGATGTAAAGGTCATCTGATTCTGTGGCCTACGGTTAACAAGGGTGTCATGTGGCCAGCACAACGACCAACCGCCTTTACTTTTTCCCCAACTAATGTCAGGTAGAGCTGGGTGGACTCAGAGGCGCCCAAGGATCCCTCACCAGTGCACTCTAGTATTTGCTCGCTTTCAAAAATAGCGTTTTTTTAAAAATTGTTCTATCATTTTATCTCATACTCTCTCTCTCTCTCTTATTATCTTATTTGCTATTCTATCATTTTTCTCTCCTTTTTTTTCGCTCTAACATTTTCGCTAATGGCATTTCATGACACTGTCTCTCCCCCTCATTCTGTCATTCTTTCTTCTCTCTTTCTTTCCCGCTCCAATTCTCTCTCTCTTATTCATTCTTTCTCTCATTGTCTCTCTTTTTCCTTGTCTGCCATTTATTCCCTCTCCTTTTATCTTATTCCTTTTACTTATTATCTCTCGTTCTGTCTGTCATTAGCACTTCTTGATATTCATTCTCTCATTCTGTCATTGTTTCTGCCTTACATTTCTACCTCTCTCTCTCTCTCTCTTTTTTTTTCAATCCTTTTCTCTTTCTATTTCTTTTTTTTTGTTGTTGTTATCATCTCTCATATCTTATCTTTCTTCTACTCTTTTCTCTCTTATTTTCTCTCTCTCTCTCTCTATCTCACTCTCATCATCTCTGCTATTCTCTCTCTTTTCCCTCTACCTAGTGTTCTAGCTCAATCTCATTGTCAGATGATCAATTTCTGGTTTCTCTTTCTGTTTCTCTTTCTGGTTTCTCTTTCTGTTTCTCTTTCTGTTTCTCTTTCTGTTTCTCTTTCTGTTTCTCTTTCTGGTTTCTCTTTCTGTTTCTCTTTCTGTTTCTCTTTCTGTTTCTCTTTCTGTTTCTCTTTCTGTTTCTCTTTCTGGTTTCTCTTTCTGTTTCTCTTTCTGTTTCTCTTTCTGTTTCTCTTTCTGTTTCTCTTTCTGTTTCTCTTTCTGTTTCTCTTTCTGGTTTCTCTTTCTGTTTCTCTTTCTGTTTCTCTTTCTGTATCACTCGTCCTTTCACCTCCCTTTTTTCACACACTACAAAAACAAACAAAAAACAAACAAACAAAAAACAAACAAACAAAAAACAAAACAAACAACAAAAACAAACAACAAAACAAAACAACCAGAACGACACTAAAAACTTATAATCTCTCTCACTGTCTCTACTTTTCCCTTTATTCCCCCCCCCCCCTCTCTCTCTCTCTTACATTACCAGGCACAGTTTTGCGACCTTGACATATATCACAAAAGACGGCCTACTTGTTGTTTATGTACACATGACTGAAATCCAGGGGTTTTATCGTTTCCATTATGAACACCACCCCTGACCTATATAGGCCAGCAGAATCTCAACACAGATTAAAAAACAATGTTACAGCGCTCACGTCGAAAGCGAAGTGACTCCAGTACACCGCCCCTCTCGGCTCAAGTCAGCAATGAAGTAAGTCACATTCTAGAGTTCGAACTTTTTTTTTATTTCACTGGAGAAAACGGCTTCCTATATGAAGCAATCAGTTTGTTGAAGTTTCTTAAACATTTTATACATTAATTGTTACAGCTTGTTATTAAGATTATTATTCTTTTTAAATGCAGTCGAATCCATAAATAACAAACTATTAGTATATTTAGTCTTTAAAAAACAAAACTATAAATTTGTTAATAACCATATAACAATTTTTGGGCATCTTTTAATCCTTGTTAGTATCACAACTATAAATAATCTTGTAGAGAAAGATTAGATAACTGTGCGGATAAACTAAAGTATGAAAATCACCAATGCAATTTCATTATGTAACCTAATTCCTTGGAAAGTTAGCGAATATTGGTTAGTTTTTTGTTGTTATTTGTAGTTCCCCCTATTGGACAGTTCTCATTAACTGAATTGGATTTAATTGGCTAAAACGTGATACGATGTAAAGTAGGTCAACATGTTTCTCTTCTTGTTAAAATCAGATTTAAAATAGATCTTAAAGTTTTATCGAAAGACTACGCATTCTCTAGACTCTTGATTATTCTATCTTGTTCCTTTGTTGCGTCTACTTAGAGCGGAACAATGTTAATTTAGTCGATCACGTGACAAAGGATCACAAAAACAAAAGCTCTATACATCAACAACGATTTTCATGCTTGCATATTTGTAGAGCTAAGTTGAGGTCCTACTTCTGCAGATGCTTATCACAGAAGATGCATTAGAAGATGTTTATTCAGGGATTAAAGCTATACTTTCGTTATATATATAAAAAAATTCTTTAAAAGCTAATTTGTATAATAACATAGACAAATAATGAATATAAAATAGCATTTAAGATATAATAGCAGCAGTAGTGCACAATAGTTATGGAGAGAAGGGCGCCTCGTGACATTTTTTTTTTGTGATACAGGTCCATATAGCTCTTCTGACTTAAAAAGCAATTGGGATGGGGGGAGTGTTGCTGGTCAAGTTGGATGCTAGTTTTGTTCCTGTGACATTCATATATAGCACTGAACAGCAAACGTTGACTTGATAAATAGTTAATAAAGAAAAATCAAAGGCTAGTGAAAAGTAGTTCACGATGGCAAATATTCAATTTTATATCTTAAGCCTTCATACACACAGGGTCGGTCCTAACAATTGCGAAGCCGTATTCGAAACGGATTGCACGGGGCCAAATCTGGGTAGGGATAAGAATGATTAGTAAAAATTAAGATTTTGTATTAGAAAATAATTTGTCTTTGCATTTTATTCATTCTTTACTAAGTACAAGACCGGCCCTGCATGATACACACAGCAACAGAAATAATAGAGTAACATAAAAGCGCACCTTGGTCACAATGGTAGAGATACAATAGGGGCCTACACTGACCACGACCATTTACGCCGATGCAAAGCCTATTCAGCAACTCTACACGCAGGTCTACTGTCAGATCAAGCTTGACTCACAGAAATCAAAGTCTGAGTCTTTACAAAATTAAATATGAACTACCTATTATCGCCACTCCAAAGAATCTATAATGGCGAACAGATAACCAGCAAATGCATATATTTAAATTAGACATATAATTAGACTTTACAAAAAAAAAAAAAGTATAAAATACTCAGAGACTTTCTTGGATAGATAACAAAGACTTCATTTGGTAACCGAGGCTTCCTTTGATAGATAACATAACAGAGACTTCTTTTGATAGATAACAGAGACTTCTTTTGGTAACCGAGGCTTCCTTTGTTAGATAACATAACAGAGACTTCTTTTGGTAACCGAGGCTTCCTTTGTTAGATAACATAACAGAGATTTCTTTTGGTAACCGAGGCTTCCTTTGTTAGATAACATAACAGAGGCTTCTTTTGGTAACCGAGGCTCCTTATGAAAGATAACAAGCAGAGGCTTTGTTTGGTAACTAACAGACTTCTTTTGGTCACTTCTGCTACTTCCGTTGCTCAATGTGCAAATAAAATATCCAATGAAACTTGCATCCACTGCGCACAGCCTGTTGATGCTAGATAACGTTTCCTGGTCTGAGATCCAGGGTTCAAGTCCTCTTCGGTTATAAACATTGTTTCTACAACTATCTTTCACCTTCTTCTCTCTTCCATTGCTCTACCCTAATGCTAATAGTATACGTTATGCTTCCAGAATTCTTGGATTTTCTTTCCTTTTTTTTAATGTTCAGATTACTAATCAAACAAAGATGTCACTTTAAAAATATTGAACAAGACTAGCTGAGATTTGCAGGGTGAAGCTAATAGAATGGAGGAGGGATCTGTTTTGGATGATGTGCTGGAGTCTCTTCGCTGGAATGGCAGATACCAAAAGACGAGATCGTTGGTCTATCTCACGGCATTTACAGTTATGGTCATGCATTCTATGAGTCTACTTTTTATCGGTGAGTTTTACAAAAAGTTAAAAATGAATTGAAACAAGAATTGACAAGTTCGCTGTTGCCAGTAGCGAGAAGATTAAAGCCTTAATTATAACTGACATTAGTGTACTGATCTTTGGAAGATAAAATAACTACTGACCTATTAAATTAATTCTTTCTTCGTAAAAATATTAGTTCATTAATTTTTACAAGGTGAAGATTTTTAAAATGATAATGGCATCAATTTGTAAATCTGAGTTGTTGTTTTTTTAAGGTGACCTAGTTTCCAATTGTATGTTTAGGAAAGATTGTAGCGCACAAGTGTCAGCCACTGGACACCTTGACTGTCACTTTGGACAACATCACATTTGACATCGTCGTTAACAACAGCAACAGCGCTTTCAACGTGAGTTACGGGGACTGCTCACTCGATGTCTTCAACGGCACCGGCATCATTTACTCAAGCGAGTGTCGGGCGGGGTATCAGTACACTGAGCCAAAATATTCTTCTTTTGTTTCAGAGGTAAGTCTAAATTTGTCTTTAGAGTACGTTTTTTTAATTGATATGGTATGTATTTATGTCTTCTTTCAGCCGCGACACGACATAGCAATGCGATGAATTCCTTGGCATTAGCTGTTGTCGGAACGATGTCCCCCATAGCACTTCTCCCTATTCTACGCAGGTAGTCCGTGTTCTCGCAGGCTCTGCAAGGGTGTAGCATTGTTCACTGCAAGCTGCCTAAGGGTTGCAGGCGCCTGATTTTGCCTTAAAGTTTACAATACACTCAAAGACTTTCCGATGTTTCGGTATAGTAGCAAGGCAGCAGAGGTTTGACCTAATAGTTATTCATTGGTTCCTTAAAGTTTACAATACATTCAAAGACCTTCCTATGTTTCGGTATAGTAGCAAGGCAGCAGAGGTTTGAATTCAAAGTTTTCCTTGGTTTAAATCCCCGTCTGGGCCTACCTATGTTTTCGTCCCTTTTTCTCTTAATAACCTTGGTACCTTAGTGTTGCTATTATTATATGTTACAAGTTACATGTCATGTTTATTAAATATTTTACAACGTATATTACAAATATAAATTCATTTTTTTTCTCGAAGATTAAAATAGTTGTGCATTTTCACGTGTCCCTCCTTTGTAAAACAAATCTCAAATTTACTTGCTTATGAAAAGGTCTTTATAAATATTAAGATTCCTCCAATTGGCTAGCAAATTATTTATGGTGTTCTAGGTGGGTCGTCACAGCACAGGTATTTCAAAAACGACTTTAATGATTTTCTTAGAGATTTGACAGTTTATGTATATCTTGGGAAAAAAAAATTAGCCAACCAGTGAAACGTTTTTCTAAATAAAATCATCTAAAAATTAAATTTGGCCTAAGACATCTTATTCTGGCACACGTCTTCAGCGGGAATTACCGAACTCACTAGAATTTGTTTTTTTTTTTGCATTCTCTAAACGTTTGAATAAATAGATGTACATCAGCATTTCGCGCACCGTCGTATGTAGAAATCATGCGCTTGACTGTTAGAAGAAATTGATTGTGCAAGGCAGACTTGAAAGACTTCTTTCAATGATAAAGTATTTGGCAGAGTTCAAGTCACTAGTTAACATGCATGGCTAGATTGACACAGCGACACTCGTTATCATCTTCTCTTTTGAAGCAACGTCCGTAACTTTATAAGATAAGATCTTTCATCATCATCATCATCATCTGTCCCTTGACGTTCGTCTTAGGAGTGCTGTGACAGTTCGCGTAACTAAATTCACCCCCTTTCTTCCCCCGGTTCTTTTCAGGATATCGAGAGAGAGGCTGGTCAATTCTTTTCTGTTATCCAGCTAACCTTTCTTTGGTCGACCATTTCTTCATGATCCCTCTTCTATATCTTGAAGAATGAATTTTGATAAGATACTAGAAATATAATTGATGAGAAAGAAGAAGCCACCTTCAGCTACATACAGAAGGAAGGATATAAACATTTTTTTGGTATCTTACTTATTACATAATAAAACTTTGTTCTAGATTTAATTGTTTAATTTGATTGTGTTTCTATTCACTTTGTTTTAGGTTTTTAGCCTGTTGAAATGTTTTAGCAACGTCTTGTTTCATCTTCTTTCAGTGGGACCTGGTCTGCGAGAAGCAGCCATTGGCCGATCTCTCCCTAACCATCTCATTGGCTGGAAATCTCGCAGGGTCATTGTTTCTGTCGGGACTTGCTGACAAGTAAATAGCTTTGGTATAGGTTGAAGTGTGGATAATTAGAGCTGACCCATTTTTAGCGGCCACGTAAGGGTAAAAGCCGCTATTTAGTTTGTGTGGACCTCCGTCTGTCACGTTTAGATCACAAAAGCTACAAAAAGCGCTGACAAATCCTTTAACACCATGGTTTGTGTCTTGTTAACTTTAAATAAAAACATCTATATTTTTTGTCGTCTTAATTAAAAAAAAACGGCTTGCATAATTAATTAAAAAAATAAAACGTTTTGCTTTCAGAAGACAATAGGGAGACGTTGTTTCTAATGTTAGCAGCCCCCCCCCCCCAAGATAATTATATTCTAGTCTAAACATCCCGCAGGACGGCAGTGGGATGACAGAGGGGCCGGGATCAAATCCGGGACCACAGAGACCACAAAAGGAGTGTCCATAGTGATAGCAACACAATCTATCAGCAAGATAAAATAAAATTTCTGGTCATTTGGTGACAAAAAAAAAAGTAACCTATTACATATATATATATAGTTTGCGATGTCGTGATAGGTGGCTTTTACTTTTGGTGCAAATGCTAAAAATGCCTAAATAAGACGGTACGCAAATGTTGAATTGTGTTTCTGTTGCAAAGAAATGTTTTATGGTTTTAATCTAGCCTAATGAAAGACAGGCGTTTTTCGTCCTCCATTTAACGTCATCGGAAACAATTTATTTACAGCCAAAATTAAATTTAAGGTTAATAGATTTTGAGATCTAGTCATTTAGTAGTAATACCTCGACGGTCATTAGACAGGAGTTAAATACTTATATAACATATGTCTTGCCTTTTCCGTTGGGCGCCACTTGTTAAGACACAAGACTCTTAAAAAATAAGTAAACACTGTCTGGTTCTTTTTATAAACCCTTTAATCTTCTTATGATGAGGATTGTTATCATAATATTGGAAACTTTTTCATGTACAAATAAACATATATATTTTACGGATTCCTTTTGTACCACTCTGCACTCCGACCTTAACAATATTTTATATTAAATGTTATTATGTTATTATATTAAATTTGATACATATTCGTTGTGACAAAGACAAAAAAACCAACACAATTTTATTATTACAATATCTCTATTCAACTCGTACCTTCGTGGAAGCAAAGACCTGGGTGGAGCCTGGACCCGGTTTTCAAAAACGGCTCTTATGATTTTCCTATTTAAAAAAAAGGACAGTTCATGTATATCGTTGGGAAAAGAATTACTAGCTGATTGGCCACACTGGGTAGACTCTAGTGTCACGGTTATAGTATAACAAGAAATATATTTAAATTTGGTAAAAAAAAAATTTGGAAAATATTTATATTCAACGGACTCCACGTCTTCTGGTATTTCCACATGGAGGCATTATATTATTTCAAGAGCTTGATAAATGAATGTCCAGGAACAGTTTGTGCATCTTCTCCAAGGTCTCGATCTAAAGGGCTCTCATTGGAATAGTATAAAGTGTAGTAGATGATGTAGGAGACGCTTACCAGGATTTGTTTTCAGGGACGTGGGTTTTAAATTGGGGGGGGGGGGGTTAAAATGTTCTTTATTTTTCTGAGAGAAAATGCATTGCTCTAACAGTTGTATAAAGGAGGTATGGTCCTTTTTTTTTTAAATCATTTTTTTTTTGGATATGTTTCCCTTGTTTTATGTACCTTTTTTTTTTTCATACGACATTCTATTTCTCTATTCTTTCAGATATGGACGGAAAATTACATTTATGATCAGCAACTTGTTGTTTTTTATTACCGCTTTGGGCTGCTCATTTCCGCTCAATTTTGAATCTTTTTTAGTCTTAAGCTTTCTTTCCAGAGCCTTTGTGTCTGTGAGTAGCTTTTATCTTAGTATCATGATATTTTGTATTTTTATTTCTAGAAACAAAAAATCAAAATTAAATAGAAAAAAAAGAATAATTTAATCTGGTAAAATTTCTTTACTCTGTAGAAATGAAATTTAGCGCATTAACACGTGCTCCATGACAACAAATTATTTTTTTTAAATTTCAAAAAGATATTTTCGTTAAGTTTTTAAGTCTTAAATTTATTTTTTAAGTCTTAAATTGATCACAGCCCTATATCAACTCACTGTGCCTGTCTCCTACAATGTTTGGATATGTTATTCTATCACTTTCTCGGATCCAGTGGAAACTTTGCACATTGTTTTATGGTTCCTAACAAATAATCGGTAAATAAAAACATTAACTAGTTAGTCCATTATATGGGAGGCGCGGTGGCTGAGCGTGTGCTCGCCGTCGGAACTGAGGTCCCGGGTTCGAATCCTGGTGAAGACTGGGATTTTTAACCTCGGGATATTGGGGCGCCTCTTAGTCCACCCAGCTCTAATGGGTACCTGACATTAGTTGGGGAAAAGTAAAGGCGGTTGGTGGTTGTGCTGGTCACATGACACCCTCATTATCCGTGGGCCACAGAAACAGATGACCTTTACATTATCTGCCCCCATAGATCACAAGATCTGAAAGGGGAGCTTTACTTTTTTTTAGTCAATTAAATAAATGGTAATTAATTAATTTAATTTATTTGATATCGAAAAAGGTAATTAAATAACAACTATATATATATATATATATATATATATATATATATATATATATATATATATATATATATATATATATATATATATATATATATATATATATATAATATTTATCTAAGTCTATTAAAAATATTACTTGTTACATTGTTGTGTGGAAAAAAGCTTTACAAAAATTCATATTTTATGGAACCAGTAGTAGGTTACTGTAGATGTTTAAAAATATGGAATCATTAGTAGGTTACTGTAGATGTTTAAAAATATGGAACCTGTAGTAGGTTACTGTAGATGTTTAAAAATATGGAACTAGTAGTAGGTTACTGTAGCTGTTTTAAAATATGGAATCATGAGTAGATTACTGTAGATGTTCAAAAATATGGAACCAGGAGTAGGTTACTGTAGATGTTTAAAAATATGGAATTATTAGTAGGTTACTGTAGATGTTTAAAAAAAATGGAATCATTAGTAGGTTACTGTAGATGTTTAAAAATATGGAATTATTAGTAGGTTACTGTAGATGTTTAAAAAAAATGGAATCATTAGTAGGTTACTGTAGATGTTTAAAAATATGGAATTATTAGTAGGTCACTGTAGATGTTTAAAAATATGGAATTATTAGTAGGTTACAGTAGATGTTTAAAAATATGGAACCAGTAGTAGGTTACTGTAGATGTTTTAAGTCTAAATTGTATACGTTTATGCCTCTAGTAGTATACTAACAGCATAACAAAATAGATTCAAAAAACCTATCGGCCAGGCCAATTTACAAACAAACATTCATATTCAAAGGAATTATTGACAATCTTTGAACATTATTTAATACATTTCAATATCTTTTTTGAAGAATCAATATGTATAACTAATTCGAAATCTGCTTACAAAATAAAGCGTGTTTTATTTTTTATTTTGAACGGTACATTTTTTTGTTTTAAATGTACAGACTACACATTTATGCACCATGGTGCTGAGCGTTGAGATTATGCCAACGGAACATAGGGCACTTCCAGAACAGATCATCGCCTACCTGTGGCCTGTATCTCTATTAATTTGTTGTTTGGTGGCCTACTTGGCCAGAGAGCTGAACTGGAGATACCTCGAACTCATACTGACCTTACTGTCTTCCTATGTTGTTGTCCAGTGGTGGTAAGTCCACTATTGCATTTGCACTGACTTTTAAAAGTTTACTTTAACTTATCCCGATTAGGAGACAATGACTAAGTTTCCTTACATCTGTTTGATCTTCCTAAAATCCAACTCTCTTAGACTATTGAACTGACGTCGCAGGTTGGGCTGCATCTGATTAAGAAAGATTATCAGTAATATTTTAAAATATAAATATAACATTCGGGACAATTTTTTATGGGGGGAAGGGACCTACAACTTTTTCTATTTATTAATTACCTATTACTACAGATTACTCATAGCAGTATTATTTGACTTACAGGGTTACTGACGAATCATTACACTGGCTACTAGCTTCAGGAAAAATAGATGATGCAAAGAAACTTGTCAGAAAAATCGCAGAGATAAATCGCGTTGATCCTCAGAAGGCTTTAGATCTCATAGACCAATACGGTCACAAAGCTGGTCAGCCAGAAAGTGAACCGAGCAACATACCACTGAATACTATACCACAAAAAGTACACACTGTTTTTTATTTCTTGGTCTCATCCTCAAATCCCTATCCTTAGGATATAGAATCACATTGAATGGGAAATCTGAAATATTTTTGTTTCAGTTACCCTCCGACGTGGATGCTATTGTGTGCAATCAAAAGGATACCGACAATGAGGTCAGGGTGATATGCAAATCGCAAGTAGCAGACGATTCTCTCTTATCATTTGTTCGAAACAGAAATCTCTTCAAGCTGACTGTCATTTCATGCTTATTGTGGTACGTCTCTTATCTTATCATATGATAATTGTCAATGAATCAATATTAGAGATCGTACATTCTCAGATACACTCAATACAAATGATAATACATGGGTCTACCATTTCTATGTAGAAGATAGACCTATAATTTCTATTGTGATAGGCCTTTCCTTGTAGTTGCTTATGGCTATCTGACCTCGACAATTTATAAAGAGATGTCTGGGTTTTTTTTCTACGGGTGTTTTCGATGTACTTACCTAACAAGTAACAAGACCTACAAAGGTAACAAGTAGAAAAGACTAAGTCCAAACCATTATTCAAAATACAGGCGATGTTTAATATTGAAAGGGTCACAGCCGAATCTCTGTCTATAATACCACATTATCCCTTATGAAGTCCTAACACCAACTGACTATATTTACATAAATAATCTCTAACCCAACTAAGTCGTGACGTCACTAAATGTCGCGTTCAAAAGTCCGTCAACTATGGTGCATCTCTATACAAACTAATAATACAAATTAGGTGTCTCACAGATTCCTCCACCCCACCCCCTAAATAGGCCAACAATCTTTGTAGAAAATAGGCCTACAATTTCTATATAGTAGATAAGGTCTACAACCTACGATGTCTATGTAGAAGACAGGCAAACATTTTCTCATAGGCGTAATCGGTGGGGTGGGGTGGAGGGAGGTGATTCGGGAACGTTGCATGGAATGGAGCGCAGTTCTGAATGTAACGATTTAAAGAATGACCTCGGGATAGCATTTCACCTTTCAAGTTCAATATAAACACAATGAAATTGCATGGAATGGAGCGCAGTTCAAAATGTAAAGATTTAAGGAATGACCTCGGGATAGCATTTCACCTTTCAAGTTCAACATAAACCCAATGATATATATATATAAATATATATATATATATATATATATATATATATATATATATATATATATATATATATATATATATATATGCGTGTGTGTATGTACCTACATTCCCTTATAGAGATGTTTTTATTCTTCCAAGACGACCCTTACCCCATATAAAACAAACACACACTTTCGGCGATGGTCCTACAAACCTAGATCCTAGTTGACCCGGTTTACCCACAATGGAATGTTGTGACTAGGTCTGGAGTGCAAGTGTCAGGGAGTAAGGGAGATTACCATAGAACAACTTTGTAAACTGCGCCCTCTTTTCTTTTTTTGAACATTGACCTTTTTTAAAAAAAAAATCACGTGCTGGCATTAAAAGAACATTAACTCTATCCATACTAGGTCAAGAGTGATAGCTCGTAGTTTTTGCCCCTACTTTGGCATAAGCGCTGTCAGACTTTCTCTCTCCCAAATCTCTACTTTGTAGCACTATGCGTACTCATTCGTTTTTCTGTTTGTATTCCATTGTGAATATTGGTTAGGAACAAGCCAAATATAGCGTAGGAGGCGCCAAAATGGGAATCAAAAACATACTTCAATACTTCCATCTCTCACAAAGTTCATTAATTGCCACTATTCGATGAACTAATAGGATATTTGTTACTGATTCTTGTGTTGTCATCGACAATGTTTTAAATTCTGCGACATTTCAACTTGATCTGAAAATAGTAAGTGGGAGAAAAAAACAACTGTAAAAGAATTGACTGGACAGACGGAGAGAGTTAATATAAACTTTGTGAAAACATATACTTTCTTTTACA
Source organism: Biomphalaria sudanica (assembly GCA_036873155.1). Lineage (NCBI taxonomy): Eukaryota > Metazoa > Mollusca > Gastropoda > Planorbidae > Biomphalaria > Biomphalaria sudanica. The sequence continues at coordinate 18,853 of JAZGLO010001731.1, read as the reverse complement.
TAGAGCTCAATTTCATATTCGTAAAAATAAAGATAACAATAAAAACTTTAAAAAAAAAGACAATACCTCCTTTATTCAACTTATTAAGCGATTGTATGTGACTTAGATATTAATGAATGTTTGATTTAAAAAAACATTGTTTACCCCGCCCTCTTCACTCTTCTCCCCGAGATGGAATCTTGGTTAAGGAAATGTACAGACCAATTACACCCTTTTAATAGTCCAATGATAAGCATTTAGATCTAGACTTAGAAGACGAGGCGCAAAGTTTTCCTCACATTAATTTATTATTATCTTGAATCAATAAAGCCTTGCATTCGGAAATTCCCAATCGCGATAGCCCCTTCAAGAACGCTATAGCCCTTAAAACCGATGCTAGATCTAGACCTAGATTTAGTTTCTAGCCACATTTACATTTATTTATTTTCCCTTTGAAAAATTATAACAGTCAAACTAGAGTTTTTCCCATGTGGCCAACGAGCTAGTAATTCTTTTCTCAACGATAAAGCTGTTGGACCAAACAGTCGACTATAGGGATGTCACCTTCATCTGGGTCCCCTCCCATGTGGGCATTGAGAGAAACGAAGCCGCAGACAGAGAAGCAAAGAGAGCCCTAAATCACGCGGTGTCAGGAACTCACATTCCCTGCTCGGACCTGAGACAAAGTATTGTCTCTGCCACCTATCGAGAGTGGCAGGACCGATCTGACCGATGGGAGGCTGAGAGTCACAACAAACTCAGGCAGATTGTGGCGGATGTCAGGTTTCGGCCCACATCTAAGGGTCTGACAAGGCTAGGTAGCACGACAATGTCGAGTATTAGGATTGGTCACACCTACATCACGCACTCTTTTGTGACGAAGAGAGAGGAGCCCCCACTTTGTGAGTACTGTGACTCTCGCCTCACCATTGATTGTCCCAGATACCAGGATGTCAGGGAGTAATTTTTAGCGCACACAACTTAAAAACCTTATTCGACAATGTCGACCCTGGGAAAGTACTGGGCTTTGTCCGGGAGGTGGGGTTGTCTACGAAGATCTGAATTTTGAATTGTGAGCATATAATAATTACATAAGATTTTTACCAAATTATTAAATTGTTACTACCTTTACTATTTTAACTGTGAATAGACCTTGTTTTGAATGATTTAACTGTATGGAAATTAGGTTTTGTAAAGGAGAGTGATCCTTGAAGGATTACGGGCACGACATGGCCTAAATTGTGTTAAAAACTCAAACTCAGCAATACGCGTCAAATGTCAAATTTCTAAGAAAATCGTTAGAGCCATTTTTGAGATCAACTGTCCCCCCCCCCCCCACTCTCCATAAAGGAGTGACTTGAATAGAGATTTTTTAAACAAAGAGAAGCACAACAATACATTGAGTTGCATTGTGCTGTATTTAAAAAAAAAGGAAACATGTGGCAATTACCGTAACTCTCCAACTAGCATTTGGGGTGATTGCTCTTACAAAAGGTCAAACCAACCGCAAACAATTGCTTCTCATTTTGACTATGAACGAAGCCAATTCTGCCTTCTCTATCTGATGCTAGTTTCTGTTTTCACTTGAAATATCACTAAGTAGAAGATCACAACTAAAAAGAAATTCCACACACGTTTGGACATATAACAAGTAAAATATAACAAAAAATAATAATAAAAAATTATAAAGTGAAAGAACCGCACAGATACTGCCATATCTATCAATACTACACGTTTTATCACCCTATTTCTATATAGATTTAAACATTTATCGTGAAAATCCCAAATAGTTAATATTTACAATACGATATATCAATGAACCTTATATGTTTTGTACACAATTGGTCCAGGTTTGCAGACAGTGTGACGTATGACGGACTTCTTTTGACGTCATCGAGTCTGGCCAATGACTTTTATGTCGGGTTCACTATCAATGTGTTGGTGGAGTTTCCAGCAGCATTTCTGTTTAGTCTTTTGATTGACAGGTATAACTAGATGTTTTCTTTGAGCAAGCTAGGAACATTTATAACTGATAGAACCATAAGTACCATTTTGATACAGCTAGCATCAGTAGTTTATCTTTGCCATCACCTGCAGGTATCGTAATACGTTGATGGCACAAAGAATTCAACTAAATATACTAATGAAAAAAAAAAGCATCTCATATCACTCAAACACAGCTACAGTGGCGCAGCAAGGCATTAAGGGGCCCGTGGGGCTTGGCCTCTTTTGGGGCCCCTGCATTTTGACATGCGACATCATGACATGAGATTAAGTAGTTAATAAATATATAAATCTATTGTGTGGAATACATGCAACATGGTCACTAATTTACATAACAACATGAATAGAAAGATAACATGGCATTGGCTTAATATTTAATGTAAACAACAATAATGTGTGCTCTTTTAATTTTATTGTATTGCATCAATATTATATTGTTATGGAATATTTGATAGGATATTGGTTATGTTACTTATATTTAAGTGTAACGGTAACAGAGTTTTAATGTCGTTACAACAATCTAAATGATATTCCCTTATTGTTTATATTTGATTGCGACTCTTCCATTCTGTGTGCTTAACTTTCAGACTCGGTAGAAAGAAATGTGTAAGCATTTTTCATTTGATATCAGGAGTATCTTTGATAGTTTCCAGCGTGCTGTTGAACGCTAAATTTGCTGGTAAGAGTTTTACTAGAATGGTCAGTGTACTTTTTTTTTTATTACAAAGATTGTATCAACTCACTCTATCTGTCTGTCTATCTGTCTGTCTATCTGTCTGGTAAAAAGTTTGTACATGTTATTTCTCCTATACCTAATTTTGGATTAAGCTGAAATTTCGCACAATTGTTTCCTTAACCCGACAACACAATAATCACTTAAATTAACCAATTAGTTAAATATTGGTAATTAATTATTTTGTTTGGTATCTTGAACAAGGGAAAGAAATCGACAGATGTGGTTGTATAAGTTGAATTAGTTTCTTGAGGACCCTAAGTGAAGATTGTTGTATACATTTGAAAAACTATCACAATGTACATACACAGAGATACCTTCTTCTTCCCTCCTCCTTTCACAACTGGTCCAGACAAGTGATAGGATCATAGCGCATTGAGAAAACTAAAAGCTAAACAAAACCAATAGGTAAAAATATTTCTAAGCACACAGATTTATTATGTACAGATTGTGTACATGTCAGAGTACACGCCTGATCCTAACCAATTCATACAATTACACATAATATAAGCATTAAAATATTTTTTTTATGATTTTTATGTTTAAAGCAATAACTTGGCAAACCATTTAATATGTGACACTATCGCTCTGTTAGAAATGTTAATGCTCTGCCTCTCTTTCTCTCAGTCTCTCTTTGTTTTTGTTTTCTCTTACTTTGCTTGTCTCTCCGCCTCTCTCTCTCTCTCTCTCTCTCTGTCTGTCTTTGCCGGTGATCTTAAACACGGTGACAACAACTACAACAATAATAACCAAGAGTAAAAACACAAAGATGTCGTAATGTTATAGTATATTATTGACTCACTTGACACACACTGTCTCAATGTCACACACATATACATCTAGATCCAGTACTTTTTTATGCATAATTTTTTTGAGCTTTTTTTTTCAACTACCTAAAACTGTCAATTTTTATAGACTAATTATTATAAACCCCTTTTTAAATCTATTTAATATTTAAAGACACCACTTGCTGTATCGGCAAAATCACTATTGAAAGAATATTAAAATCTAAATTCAATTAACAATATTTTAGATTCATTGCCCTTTTAAAACTGTTAAATAAATTAGTAATTTAAAGGCCCATAACTTTTTATAATAAACGTATATTTATTCACATATATATTATAGACCATAAACTCCCTAGCTGACTGATATTCATTCAGCAATCATCAGTAATTGTCCATCTTAGGCTGGACGGACAAAGACATGTGCAGATTCAAATCATCTCTACTGACTGTGTGCCTAGAATAACTGATGGTCAACACGGGGCCGCTAGTTGGTATTTATAAAGAACTCTGGATTAATAATTTAAGCGGGCATATTAGGTGCAAAATCATTCAGGCACAAACCACTTCACAAAGTAACTTGAAATTACAATATTCGCTAATAAAGACGAAATAATTAATTTTAATACAGAATAGGCCAACAGTCGTGTCTACCTTACTAAAACGATGTAATTACCATGGAGTCAAGAGTCAGCTGTTGGTAAATGATTAAAAAAAAACAATACCTCTACCTACATGACGTCCCTAGCACGTCTATTTCCAAGTCCGTCAACTACAGTGCATCAACTAAAATAACCAGGTGCTCTTCACAAAGCACCTAATAAGATCGAAAAGGCAAATGAATATTCCCCCCCCCCAGACGTTTCTTTCATTCACGTTGTAGCTCCAGTCAGTTTGTATAGAGCCGACAGACTCTTGTTAAATGGCACAAAATTACACTTTCTTTATTTTTAAGTAGGTCGTTAATCAAGTTGCCTATTTTTTTTCTTGTTCAAGCATTTCACCCTACACCTTTTTCGTCAATGTAAAGGTTTCCGGCCATTTTATCTCCGTTTGCAATTTCGAAGATGTTTTAATCCCTAGTCTCTATATTCCAGGAAGTTTCATACCACCCTGGTTAATTTTAGCCTTAAATGTATGTATCCAATAAATGGATAAATGGGTGCATGTCTCGCATAAAAATCAAAACCGTTTGACCAATCTTGATAAAACTTGGCATAAATGTTTCTTGGGTACTATCTGGAACCGTAAAGTATGTATAGTATGTATAAAGATACTAAAAGAACTAGTTACTGAATAAGACTTTGATTAAACACTCAATGTACAACTTAAATCTAGATCTACATAAGAATGATTTTACTGTCGGAAATAGAAAAAGTCCGTTGTAAAACAATGTAAGCCTACCGGCATAATCCATCCTTCCATCCATCCCAGCTACAGCCCATGGAGGGCTCTGGCCTGCTTCAACCCATCCCTCCATTCAGATCTCTCCTGGGCCTTTTGTCTCCACCCCCTATCCCCAAGCTGTTGTAGATCTGCCTCCACATAATAAATCCATCGCATTCGGGGTCTGCCTTTGGGTCGCCTGCCATTTGGTTTTTGCATGTATACAATTTTCGCTCCTCTGTGCTCTAACCTTCTTTCAAGGTGACCTTGCACAACGTAGTCTGTTCTTTTTTAATTTTATTTCTGTCACTATCGGTGGGTCTTCATACAGTTGATATATCTCATGGTTAGTGCGTGACCTCACTCTGTTTCATCTTGTTTAGCACCATAGATTTTTCTAAGAATTTTTCGTTCCCCAAGTATTTAGTAGATCTTTGGTAGTCTTTGTCAGTGGCCTAACCATATATATTAAAATAACTCAAGTTTCATTTTAATCACTTCTGAAATTTATAACACTATTTTTCTTTATACAGAAAACATTTCTGCCAGCTACTGGATTGGTCTAATGTTTGCATTGCTTGGTAAAATGGCCATAACAGCTGGGTACTCAGCGGTTTTTCTATATACTCCAGAATTATTTCCCACTTCAATAAGGTAAAAAATACGTTTTTTTTTTTACTATCTTAATTCATAGCCTTTTAATACTCGATTATTTCATTATACATCTTTTAAGTTCATCAGATTGGCAGGACTTGGCCTGTTACCTGCCTAGCATAAGGAAAACTTTGAATCCAAACCTTTGGTGTCTTGCGGATATACCAAAATATGAAAAAGGTTTCGAAAAAAATCAGTAGCCTGTGACCCTTTGGGAGTTGGCAGTCCACAGTGACACACCTGGATAGAAGCTTCGACTCCGATGATCTAAACTATATTATCTTCCTTTCTTGAGATATTATCTTCCTTTCTTGGGCACACAGCTGCGTAGAGAAGAAGAAACTGTTATGTAGGCAACGCTGTCGATAATATAGATAATCTAATTTTCATGAGTTGATCCAAAGTCACTTTGCGACTGATGGGGGCCAAAAAATTCCTTAAAAATTCCTTAATTTATTTTGTATCTTTCGATACTATTACTTTTTTATAGACTTTTTTTTCCCCACCGAAAGTCAAAGTGTAGCACTTAAAATATTTTGACCATCTTTTGTTTTACAAAGCTTACATCAACTCACTCTATCAATCTGATACAAAGTTTGTATACGTTATTTTCCAGACACCCATCTCGGATCAAGCGGAAATTATGCACACTTATTTCTTTCACCTGATAACGCAAGAATCAATTAAAAAAATTAAAGTATTGGTCAATTAATCACTGGTGATTAATTATTTTCATTTATACCAACAAGGGAGATTAAGCCTTTAGTATTCACAGATGTGGCTAAGTATATAGGGTTTGGTGCACGAAGATAATTGTACACACTGTTTATCCCACATCCAATCACGGATCAAGTTGAAACTTCTAACAATTATTTATTGCCCTAACAAACCATGTATCTATTTTAAAAATTAACAGATTGTGTCAAATAATTATTGGTAATTAACTATTTTGCATGATATTAAATACGGGAAATAGCTTCTACATAATTGAGAGATACAGTTGTAAGTGCGGAGTTCTTCCTCTTTAATATGCTTCGTTTTTCTTTTTAAAAGGATTTTTAAAAATTTTGCTTGTTTTATTTTCTAAATATTGTACAACTTTCAAATGTTTTCACTTGACAGAAACACAGGCTACGGCTTCTCAAGTGTGGCGGCGTTGTTAGGGTCAATGATCTCACCATACAGCAGAACTTTGGTCAGTAGTCTAAAACTAGTCAATCCTTTTTTTTGGTTTCATAACGTTTCTACTCATATAAACAATAATGACACTATAGTGTGACAATGGCAATAATGATATGATATGAATATTCCCCTTTCATAATGTTCAAGACTAGGTTTTATGAAAGTAACTATATAATGGGAGCACAAAATTGACTAGATCGACCTAGGAACACGCGTAGGACGTAATGATTTTCTTTTATAAAGTAACGTCTGTATTTTAGAAGATAAGATAAGCACTAGCAGTTAGTCTTTGAGTAAAAATTGACTATGATGACATCTTCTTAGGATGTGATCAATTGTACATTGTGAAATAGTTTCGATTTCGTATTGTTACAACTTTGTAGTGAATAGTTTCGATTTCGTATTGTTACAACTTTGTAGTGAATAGTTTCGATTTCGTATTGTTACAACTTTGTAGTGAATAGTTTCGATTTCGTATTGTTACAACTTTGTAGTGAATAGTTTCGATTTCGTATTGTTACAACTTTGTAGTGAATAGTTTCGCACTAAAAGTTAAAAGTAATCTGCTCTTTGTTCACATTTTGATTTACAAAGCTTATATAACTCTGTCTGTCTGTCTGTGTAACATTGGTGTAATATGTACATTTGCACACTAGCGCGTCAGTGTGACAGCGCTTGTGTTTACGTAATATATGGAGTTCCTAATATGTCTTTCCTTTTAAACACTAGTTTGTTATTTGTTTAACACGAATATTTTACAGTCAGTCTGGTAAAAAGTGTATACACGTTCTTTCTCATATCAAATTGATTTATTCACTGGCGTAGACAAGACATTATTCAATACAAAACATTAACCAATTAGTCAATTAACTACAGGTAATTAATTATTTTATTTGACACCAACAAATAAGATTAACCATTCAGTATTCACAGATATGGCTAAATATGTAGGGTTTAGTCCACTCAATAGTTGTTAACGCTAAATCTTCCACACGCATTCTCAAACCAAGCTGATACTTTAAACTGTTATTTATTGTACCTAACAAAACAGGAATAAATAAAAATTTACTAATAATTCGATTAATTATTGCTAATTAATTAATTTCTTTGATATCGAATAAGAGAAAAAAAACTACATTATTGATTGATATAGTTGTAACGGAAGAGTTATTTCCCTTAGATACGTTTTTTTAAAATGATTTTTTATATTTTGCTTGTTTTTAAGATCTCTTTCATGTTCTTTAAGCAATAAAATTCAGTAAAAGAGAACAAAAAAATAAATACAGCGATATGAAAAAATGTTGTGGCGACATAATGGATCCTTAAAAAAAACATAAAAAATGAAAAGAGAAAGATTGAAAGAGATTTCCTAACAAATAGAAAAATTAGAAATGTCAAAGAAACTAGATGGAGAGTGCACAAGGCAGCTAAATAATAACATTGCTTGGTGCTACACGTAAAGGAAGCTAGAAATTACATTTTAGATTTAGAATGCTAAAAAGCGCACAACGTTTTATAATTTTTTTTTAAATGTACAGCTGATCAATAGTTTCGTATTTTCTACACGGACACGCCACAAACCTTGCTATTTATGGTTTTAAATGCATTCATCAAAATATCCAGTACAAAATGTCTTCGATGTAGTACATTGTGAAATAGTCTTCCCTGAAAGAAAACCATACTTTCACATTTCATACAAAACACCTTATAGTTGTAGATCTGAGGCTGACAACCAAATAGAATCAGAGAAGATGAAGTATTAAGTAATGAGAATGATCAAACGATTAGTCCCAGAAGTCTAAAAGTAGAATATCCCTTTCAGACTTTGCGATCCATGAGGGCAGAAAATGTAAAAGTCATTTCTTTCTAAAGCTGATGGTTAATAAGGACGTCATGTGGCCAGCACAATGATCAATACTCTTTACTTTTTCCTAACCGAAGTCAGGTACTCATTAGAGTTGACTTTGGGAAATTCTACAAATTCCGAAATTCAAAAGCCCCTCGGAAGTCCAACGCTGACAGCGCTGCACACACTCAAGCACATGTCTAGACTAGGGATAAATAAAACAAGCGGTCGTATCTGGCTAATGAAAACCTGTTTGTAAATAGGTGGAAATTTGATATACATTCAAACTAAAAGTAAATGTCGTTCTGATATTGTCTCATATTGTATTTATAGTTACAGTTAAGTCTTTCCATTAGCTACAGTTGTGATCACGTGACACTTGCCTGTCTGTTTTACAGAGCAAACAATATCCTTGGGTTCCATCAGTGGTGTTTGGGGTGCTCTGTTTTGCGGTGCCTATACTGACCACCTTACTCCCAGAGACCACTGGCCACCAGCTACCACAGAGCGTGGCTGAAATGGACAAGTGGATGAACGATTATAGCAAGAAGAAAACCTCCAAGATCAAAGTCTGACAAGACAAGACAAATTACCTCGTTCAACCCAATGTGTTTAAAGACATCATCAGATGATAGCTGATAAACACCGAAGTTCTGTGAACGGTCTGATCATGCTATGGGCTATGCAAATCAATGGAAAGCCTATTTGGAACAAATGTATTGTATATTTACTAATATTTAGTTCTTATACGATATAATGAATGATACCAGTAACTATGCTCTCATATAAGGCTGTTGTCTTTACAAATATGTTTATACAATACATGAACACTGTAATAAATATATACATATATATATATATATTTGCTTAGTGTCTTTCTGCATGAAATAGTTGTTTACAAAGGGTATCATCATGAGATAAAATCTCTTCCACCGAGAGAAACATTTAGTTCAAGAAATACCCTTAATAGGCCTAAAACTTTTAGCCTTTGTAGCAGGTCGTTGGAGAGGTGGCGGCACAAACGAGAGAAGTACACAGATTATATCAGATGATGAGAAATAAATAATAGTTTGAAGAAAAATAAAATACGTTTCATTGTTGACTTAGAAACAGTTCACATCTCCCTCCTAGATCTGACAAGTACATCTTAATTTGGCTACATTAACGTTCGTCTTTTGTTGACCATAGGTGTAAGTTAACTTAATGTCCCATGCTTCATGCACTTTTAATCTTAAAAAGAACTAATGTACTTAATCTTTCTAAACTCAAAAGCATGCTGGGAAGGATTAAAGAAAATAACAGGCTGCGTCTCAAAACGAGAAAGACACTCAGTGGGTGATGAGGAGAAACTCTCCAACGAACTAAATGACTTTTATTCTCGTTACGACAAAAGAAGATTTTGTTGAACCCTACGTCCATTTTGTAACTGAAGATGAGGTGACCTTATTATTTAGAAGATTAAATGTAACAAAACGTCTGGACCAGATAACATTAGTGACAAGCTGATCAAGATATGTGCGGAACAAATCTCTTTCACATCTTAACCACTCGTTACAAACTTTTGTAGTTCCACACATCTGGAAATCTTTAGAGATCATACCAATACCAAAGAAACCAAAAATAGATAGTTTAAATGATTTCCGCCTAGTAGCACTAACACTTATAGTTATGAAATGTTTTGAAAAATATTTGCTTAAACAGCTTGTGGCAAAGTGAAAAAAAAAGCCTAGATCCTAACCAATTTGCATACAAAGCAGTTAGAGGAACTGAGGATGCAAGTCTATTACTTTTGAACCAGCTTTACAAGCATCTCCATACATCCAAATCGTATGCACGAGTGCTCATTGTAGATTTCTTCTCGGCTTTTAATACCACATTAGTGATCAACAAACTAAGTAATTTAAATGTTACCTCTAAGGAACTTAGTTTTGTACAGCTGATTTGCTTGAAAATATAGTTATTTTATTGATAGTCTAAAAAAGTCTAAGTCTTCTATTTACCTGGCAGCTTAATTCCAAAGACTAGGGATTGAATTATTTCTAAACAGTGAAGAGTAAAGATCAGTACTTATCTGAGGATTACAAGCGATTTCCAAGATTCAATTTGGCGAATTCCCATATAGCTTTAAAACGAGCTTTTGTATTTAACAGTTTGACACGAAAATTGTCGTGTTTCCAGTCTTAATATTATATATGTAGGTCTGTATTGTCAGGGTGGGATTTCAGATTAGCTAGGGTATGATACCCTGGCTGTACTGTACAAAACCCGCCAAAGCGATTAAAGATAACAGGTATTAATTTTTTCAACCCTCTAGTCCACTTAAAGCCCTAAGCATTCCTTTACCTTACATATCTTTAAAAGAAAAAACAAGTGAACAAGAAAATGCTAATATTATACCTCCCGCGGTACAATTATGCATGTCATTAGTTATCTTCATCCTACAGGACAGAAAATGCAACTAGATTCGTAACCCAGATCCAATTGCTAAATTCAAATAGGATAAGATTGTACTTTTACGATAGTATATGCTCTATTACATGAGCTTCATCATGTACATTTTACTCTACTACCAATACTACAACCAAATAGTAACGCAATACTTTCATTTGTGTGCTAGCCTATCAAACCAAGCCCGCAAAATTTACCGATGCTACCAGATTTCCAACTTAACCATCACGTCAACCTCTCGAGCTCACACGATGAGGGACCACCACAATACTTCTACTACCAAATTTCGACTTGTCCAAATATCTAACCGCCTTAGCAACGTCTGCTAAGTTGTTAAACCTTACATGTTTGATACCCATGGACTTCCCATTTGCCTCTAAAACCTCTACAAAACCAAATAAACCAAACTCCCTAAATCTATCCTTAAGCCTTTGCCAGTTAACATTGAATGGCAAATTCCTAATAGTAACTGTATAGCGATCCGGCATTAACTTATACCTACGGCGACCTATCGAATCCCGGACGAGCCCCCATTCTGTCGAGGTGGAATTTCAGATTAGCTAGGGTATGATATTACGTCCCGTATCCCCAGCCTGAACAGAGTAACACAAGAACCTAAAGGTAATAGCATGTAAAATACAAACATTGAATAACAGTTATTCAACTGAACATTTAGTGAATAACAACACTTTTCAACAGGAACAATATTTAATTATACTTAATTGTAATTTTCAAACATATTTACATGTACACCAATATCATTGAAGTTAGCATTTGATAAATAATTAGTCTAGTATCACACCAACAAGTTTCCGTAACACACCTTCACGCTCACACTCCATCTCGGCGCCCAACAGAACCTCAACTCCCTACACCTCAACACCGATAGTTACTACACAACTCCAAGGGCAGAAAGACGACACACTTTCCCCTAGCCCAAAGCCTAACACCCTGAAACGAAAAGAAAACCTAGATCTAGCGATGCCGCTACAAGAAAGAATTTTTCGATAGCGACCCCCGTACCGAAAGATCAGCTTACTTAATAAAACTATGTACTTACGTACCCTTACAAGGGGAACCAAAAAACCAGCTACCCAGCTCACAAAAGCAGCTCTCTCTCTCTTGCGGAAACTAAGGATGACGTAAACACACACACACACACACAATATTCTAGACAACAAAACGCACTTACAAGAAACTACTTCCTATACGCTAAAACACCAATATTAAATGCAAAGAAAACTTCACGCGCGCACGACATGTATCACTGTGGTTACAAGCCGTTGACTTGTAGCACCAAACTCAGAGGCACTCAGAAAGTCCCGAAATTAAAATACCCAATCTTCACCAGGATTCGAGCCCCTTTCCCGGTTCGAAAGCCAAGCGCTTTACCGCTCAGCCACCGCGCCTCCCTTAGCTAATAGACTTGAACGATTTCCTTGTGTACAATTCTAAATTTAACATTATTTATAATATACACAAAATCAACTTGTGTAAATGAAATAAATAAAGTAGACTTTAGAATTACTATCTTTTCAAACTCACTACAATAACACAACCTTTCAGTCTTATGTTCTGGAGTCGTCTCCCCTATTAAGACCAAGTAACAACAGTGCCACCTATGTTGCACAATTCACAACCATTCGCTAACCTTGTCTCACCATTAGCATTAAACACACACACACAGACTCTCTCTCTCTCTCCCCCCCCCCCTCTCTCTCTCCATAACAATTACTAGATCTACATAGAATAAAACACTGGTCTTAAATATTTATTCCACTTCATAATACATACAACGGCGTGTCAACAATATGTCAAGCCAACATCGTTTTAAGTCAACAGATGTCGTCTGCCTTGCTTGGTTGCTTCCAATTTTAAGTTTCTATTGTGATCGGTAGTTATCATGCCATCAGTGAACATACAATACTTTCACCTTTCATTCACGCATATTAAATAGTTTAAGATTTTCTTAGTTCTAATGGGTTTCAAATATTATACTACTTAAAAGTACGCCGAATACTAAAACGCGTACAATGTCATCACACAATTTCTTTGTCGTTTTGTTTCTGTGTTTTTATCCTTTGTGTAAGTATTTATTCTTTAAACATTTTTTTTATTTGTATCCTATGATAAGTTGACATGACACCTACTCGCTCAGAGTGTGAGAGAAAAAAGAGGACGAATCTTCCATAAAGCGGTACAAAAATGTAAATAGTGTAAAATTTATGAATTTAACTTTATTATGTCTTTATTTGATGTAACATGTAAGAAAATAAAAGGTTTTAGATTCACATAATTAAATAGTACTCAGAGTCAATCAACCTTTCAAAGTGGAGGCGCGGGTTCGAATCCTGGTGAAGAGTGGAATTTTTAATTTCCGCATCTTTGGGCGCCTTTGAGTTCACCCAGCTCTTATGGGTACCTGACATTAGCTGGGTAAAATTTAAAGCGCTGGACATATGACATCCTCGTTAACCATTGAAACGGGAGCAGACAACCTTTAGATAATCTGCCTATAGATTTCAATGTCAGAAACAACTTTACTATTTAATACTTTTCAAAGTAGTTCATTGATTTTATGTGAAATTACATACAAGCCATTTTCTTGGGTTAAAAGATTTCCCATTCAAATTGCCTATTGCTATTAAGAACTAACAGAACATATAAGCAATTTTTCGGATTTGTAGTGGTTTAACCATCGCTCATTTTCAGCATTACAAAATGTTTCAAAAATGAATTCTGGTAAATATTAACTTACCTTGACAACCGAGCGTCATTTGATACTATACTACCCAGATATGTGAAGTGGTCTACCACGTTAAGGGGCTGTCCGTTTACGGTGATCTTTGGGGCTGAGTAGCTGTTATTGGATGACTTCGGTAGATAAACCGAAAGAGGCGGCAGCGTATGCAACTTCATTGACCGCGTTCTGGAGATGATGTTCATTGTGAGCTAGCTGGGCGCAATCATCAGCATAGAGAAGCTCAGTTATGATCATCTCCTTTGTTTTTGTATGGTATAGTAGATGTCGAAGATTGAACACATTGCCGTCCGAACGAAACCTGATGTAGATGCCTTGATCTTTTCGTTTCATCATGGATATACGATAGCAAGAACGCACTACAAACAGCGATGTCCTTGCGAACGCCGGTATTGACAGTATAAATGGGCTTCTTATGGTCCTACAGTTGCGCTGGGTAGGGCACGTATTTTTTGGTGAGCAAAAAGGTGGTCGACGTAACGTAACAGATGCGCCACACGGAAACGCTTCAAAGACAAGCTTAGGCACCAACTTGCCTTAACAGACATAAAAGAGAGTACCTGGTTGCATGCGGCCTCAGAACGAGATAGCTGCAGGTCACTCACAAAGGCCACGGGATACACATTTGAAACCAAAAGAAAATCCGCTGCCGTGGACAGAAACAGAAAATCTAAATCGACCACCGGCGGACAATGGTTATGCTTGCCCTGGGTGTGGCAAAATATGTAGGTCACAGCTGAGGCTGCACATCCGCGGAAAATACTGCATTCCTCACTAATCTTCGGACTCAAAGACAAGTCTTATTATTGAAGTGAAATGCATGTCAATGTTTAGTGTTCTTTTCCTTAATTCAAGTGTGGTCATTCATTCTGCATAAGTCGATATCTCAATCTTCTCGTTTTTACCCTTAAATACTTGTTCAATTTAAATTGAACTCTAGAGGATGCAAACAATCTAGAGCTGACAAACAATAAACATCCAAGAACTATTTGTACCAATTAGGGACATCATTCTGGAGTGTTATGAGTACAGCGCATAATGATCATTTGTTGGTCATTTAAATACCTTCGGTATATTGAAACATTTCTTTATTAGTTAAAGTTTGAATATTTCTTTTTTTAAAATGATAAAAAAATTCTATAAAAAAAATAAAAAGTAATAACATGGGCGAAAATTAAGATTTATTCATAGTAGTACTTCAGTTTACAGGTCCTCACCAAGTGATACTTCAATTTACAGATCCTCACCAAGTGATACTTCAGTTTACTGGTCCTCACCAAGTGATATTTCAGTTTACTGGTCCTCACCAAGTGATACTTCAGTTTACAGGTCCTCACCAAGTGATACTTCAGTTTACTGCTCCTCACCAAGTGATACTTCAGTTTACTGGTCCTCACCAAGTGATACTTCAGTTTACAGGTCCTCACCAAGTGATATTTCAGTTTACTGGTCCTCACCAAGTGATACTTCAGTTTACAGGTCCTCACCTAGTGATACTTCAGTTTACTGGTCCTCACCAAGTGATACTTCAGTTTACTGGTCCTCACCAAGTGATACTTCAGTTTACTTGTCCTCACCAAGTGATACTTCAGTTTACTGGTCCTCAACAAGTGATACTTCAGTTTACTGGTCCTCACCAAGTGATACTTCAGTTTACTGGTCCTCACCAAGTGATACTTCAGTTTACTGGTCCTCACCTAGTGATACTTCAGTTTACTGGTCCTCACCAAGTGATACTTCAGTTTACTGGTCCTCACCAAGTGATACTTCAGTTTACTGGTCCTCACCAAGTGAAAGTTGTTCCAAAAAAATTTGAAAAGTCTGCTATTGCAAAACTGAATTTCTTTTCTACTGGGGTGTTACCCCCTGGTGGGTGTCACCAGTTGCGCCCAACACCTCCCCTGCACCCCTAGTGACGCCACTGCATGTTCAATACATTTTAGTTCTTAGAGGCCTGCCCAAATAATTTTGTTCTTAATATATTGCTGTTAAAATAGTTTTGAAATTAGATTGTTTAAAACTGTAATGCCCAAAATACGGCCCACGGCGTGGCTCCATCCGGCCGCCGAAGTGTCGGCAAAAAGAGTGAAAAAAAAGGTTGAAAAATGTATCTTTAGCTACGTTAGGGCCCTGACTAAAACATTATTTAACTACACCTAGAGATTGGACGATCTATTGGAACATTTGCCAAAAAATCTACAATTCTTCTCACATTTTTGGTTAGATAAATGAAGCCATTTTCCGACGCGTGAAAAAACTCTATAGCCACATTACAAGGTCTTAAGGGCTCGCCAAGACCTTCCTTTAGGAAACATTACCAGGAAAAGAAGAGGCAGATATACAAAAAGTGACGGGAAGACAACATAATAGAATTGAAGAGTCTGCCATTGAAAGAGGTTCTAAGGCAAAAAAAAAAAAAAAAAAACAGAGAGAAATGGAGAAAGACGATAGACAAATCTTGTGTGGTACCCCAACAGTCCAACTCAATGTAAGTACTAGATCCACGGGTTTTTAATAAAATAGTTTCAAGTCCATTTCATTTCTTATTTGTACCCCTTTGGCATGTGGCCCGCGACACGAGTGCCGGAAATTAAAATGACCCGCAGGTCAAATTATGTTGTGCATCACTGACTTTAAAAGATTTAATACCCATGTATTTCTATTTGTCTCCAAAGAAATTTTTCTAATAATTAATTGTTAACAATGTTTATTATTTTTTTGGAGATGGGTATGTGTGTAGTGAAACAAACATTAAAATTGTTTGAAAAAACAAGAATAACAACATTATGCTTGTCTGTTTGTATTTTAGGTTTGGCGGTCCAAATAAGTTTCTCCAATTTTCACAAAGTAGAAACAAGTAAAGTTGTGCACCAAGCAATGATGATTTTAAATGCCATGAGTCATCTTGACTGTGCCAGAAAATGTTATTTGCAGAAGTGTGCCTGCTTCTCATTTAGTAATCATATTTGTTCCATAGGTAAGTGATCTGCTCTCAACCTGGGAAATAAAAATCCTTTAAAACAAAAAACAAAGCTTATCTGAAGGGGAAGAAATCCGTCCTTAAAACAATGTCTACTAATAATGAACACGTTATATCCTTTATTCGATATCAAGTAAAATAATTAATTACCAATAATATATTGACTATTTGAGTACTTTTGTTTATTAATTCATATTTTGTTAGGTACAATAAATAATTGTTTTAAGTATCAACTTGATCGGAGCATGAGTGAGGGAGAAATAGCGTTAACAATTATTTAAGGGGACTAAACCTAACTTATATGTGAATACTGAAGTATTTGTTTCCCTTGTTTCTATTAAACTAAATAACTAATTACCAGTAATTAATTGATTAATTAGTTATTCTTTAGCAGCCCCCGAAAGGGGAAAAGACGCTAGTAGTTTTGTGTGGAATGCCCGTCCGTCCGTCCCGATTAGATCTCAAAAACTAGAAAAGAAAGTGAAAATTTGGCATCTTAATAGTTTAGATTTTAGACCAATCAAAGTTCCGATGCAACAGGTGCTTTTATCTTTTCTAAAAGCGAATTTAATTTTTTAATCACTTAAACAAGCAGTTTTTTTCATAAAAATACACTACTTTTACAACTATTCACTATTAATAGTAACAAACACTGGAGGCTTTTTAGTACAATGATAAATATGTACCATATTTTTAACACATTTATGCAAAAGGATTTAGATTTTTGTAACAAATTTTTTTTTTTTACATTTGTTTTGCTAAGTCATATAAGTTTTGTCATACTAACTACTACATTTACAAAAAAAAAATTTTTACTTTTTTTTCAAAAGAGAACAAATCTATTTAGTATGCACGTAAGTCGTACATAATTTAAAACAACAATTAATAAAGTAGTTTTTCATATTATCGCGTGAACAGCAGTGCCTGCACTCAGCCATAGTAAACTTAACTAAAGGATTAAAAAAATAAATTCTTATTAAGAATTTCTTAAGGATTTGAATAAGAGATTGACCCTTTACAAAACAATTTGATCCATTAGACATTCATTATAAGACATTAGTTAGGCCAGGTTCACATCTAACTGCACATTCACTTTCACCTATCTTTTGGTTTGCTGGACCGCTGGGCCACCACACAAGATCTTCAACCTTCTTTCTCCATTCTTCTCTGTCATTTTTTCTTTGATAGAATTTCATTCTGATGTTCTTTTCTGAAAATATTGAAACCTGCCTTTTTTACCTGCCTGGGTGGACCACTTGGGGGTGATTTTGAGTTTCCACACAAACTGTCTTTGTAACCTTGTTTTTTTTTTATTGATTAGTGCCTTGTCTATGTCAAGAAATAATTGTGGAAAGTTTCAACTTGATCCAAGATTGGGTGTGGGAGAAATAACGTGTACATACTTTTTAACAGACCGACAGAGTTGTTATAAGTTTTGTAAAAAAGTACATTTACATCAATGATGCACTTTTATAACAAATAATGTATCGATCTAGTTACGTAACCTACTCTCTCTCTCTCTCTCTCTCTCTCTGCCTCTATCTGTCTCTGCGTCTCAAGCCATCATTATTATTATAGCCTTTATATAGCGCTACTTTTATGCTTATAGCATGCTCAGAGCGCTTTTGGTCCAATCTCATTTGTTGACCAGTGGGGAGGGGGTATCTAGGAGTTGGTTTTCCGTGCTGCCTTTAGGCGCTCAGTAAACACAACTCTGCCCGAGTAGGGTGTCAAACCTCGAGCCCCCTTCTAGGTAGCCAAGCCAAGCCAAGAAAAGTTCAAGCGCACTTGGCCTCTCGACCACGCTTCCCACCAATCACAAATTCTAATATCTAATTCAAATGAATACGCCCTATAGCAATGCAACATTGGGGGGGGGGCGGGATCTCGAGGAAAACTGCGATTTTGAATTTCGACATGTTTAAGATCGACTCTAATGAATATCTGACTTTAGTGAGGGAAATTAGAGGCTTGGCTACATGACACCCTCGTTAACTGTCGACCATAAAACAAAAAAAAAGGAGGGGGTTTCTCTGCTCAGCGCAAAGAAACACGCATAATGCCAGATATGTAATTTGCAATGGGAAGGGGGGGA
>JAZGLO010001730.1:0-266871 GCA_036873155.1 Biomphalaria sudanica | reverse complement strand
TGTTATATATTTCTTTCATGTATTATTTTCACATTTGATTTATACATAAATAGGCTACTTCAAATTTTTGAAATTATGTTGCTTTAATTTTAAAATCTTATAATAAATCTAAAAATGAACAAAACGTTTTGTTTTAGGTCATTAAAAAAATGCATAATTCTACAAGTCTCAAGGAGTACTCGGACCAAAAAGGCTTTACCCAAAAGTCAGTAGCGAATGGAAAGAAGTTTCAGATGGCGGGCTGGATATTGGCCTGGTTTTATTTGACTGCCATTGTCTGCACCTGGGATGCGTCTTTTATCATGCTTAGGCCCTACAGTTTACCCGGAGGATCTCTGGCATTTTTATGGTACCTCTGTAAGTCATTATTACCCTGTGTGTGTGTGTGTCTTCTTAAGTGACAGACATATTGCTTCCCCTTCACTTGTAAGGAAACTCTCAAATATCCAATAAAATGGAAGTTGTGCCTGCCATTAGCGAGATCTTTATATATATAACAGAATTTGAAGTTTCACAGCTATGTCAATTTTAATTAATTCGGTAAAATTTAACTTAAACTATAAGTGGACATTTCAAAGCCTTGGATTAATAAAAATTTTGATTCTTTGAACTAAAAACAAATTCATATTTTTATAATGATATTAAAGTCTTTAATAAACATTGAACCAAAATAACGTATTAAATTAAATGATTCAACTACTAACCAATCATAATCTTAGATCAACTTTCCTGAACATCTTTCACTTAAATTGTACTTATTTCTTCAATGACAGACAAATATTATGTACCAGTTGATCAGAGATATGGTGACATACAGGACGGCTATGTCTTTGCCCAAAGCTTGTAAGTATTTTGCTAGCCTGGTAGTTAGATGTACATGAGATTCTTTATAATGGACTTTCTATCGCTCTTTTACATGTTTTTAAACTTGGAGGGATAGATTTAAATATATATATATATATATATATATATATATATATATATATATATATATAATAAATAAAGACATTACCTCCTTAATGAAGCGGATGACTTTTTGTCAGATCGATGGATAAATTTGAAAAAAAAAAATGACTAAACTTGTTTAAATACTTTAACCGCCCTTATTGTGAGAACAATTCGTGGTTAAGCCACACATAGTATATAACATTCTAGTTTATTGTGATATAGATCTAGATACAGACTTGGTAACAATACTAGACAGTATTCTAGGCGAATTCTGGATCTGGTTGGAGATATTGTATATAAATAATATCATATAATTCTAGTTGGGCCAAGCTAATGACTTTTTACATAATACGGTCCGATGTAATTGGTATGGTTAAATTAACCTTTGAAAAAAAAACCCATTAAAGTTTAGCCTAATTTCAAAACACATTAGGAATCACTTCATAATGAGACGTGCCCTGGATACTAATGTGGATATTCGTTTATAATAAGTGTATAGTAAAAGTGAAATCTTTGAAAAGTGTTCAGTCTTAATGGAAACTTTAGTTGACACTTTCATTCAATGATTTTAAATAATTCGTAAACAATTTTTGTTTGAGGTTGGGTTTTCATTAAAGCCAATAAAAATCCGTCATCGTCACAAACAACGGGAGCGGAAAATATTCTTGCAATGCACAATTCAAATGTCGAAGAAGCAAAGGAAAAAAAAAATAAACTGCCATATTGACAGCCAAAAATAGAATTTTAACGTTTAATATAATTTGTACAAGTTGTTTTAAAATTAACATTACAGTCTTCCAAGTCTTTCCCTGCCCCCCCTCTCTCTTTTCGTGTTATTGGTAACTGGTCGTGCGGTAAGCGCACTGGACTGTCGTTCTTTGTTCGGATGGTTGTTACCCTGCCCGCTGCCATACCTCGTCGTCCTAAGGGAGGTTTGGGCTAGGTTGACATTATTTTCAAATCGGTTAATCAATTTCCATGTTTAAAAAATTTAAAGGCACAACATTTTTCTTGTACCAGCTTCTGTTGGATCGGAATGGTTTTTAAATTCATAACGTCTTGATCGGCTAGGAATTTAAAAAAGATGTCTTTTTTCCACTCTCATTAAAAAGGGAAATTTGGTTTTGATGTCCATAAGCTTCATTCAGTTTCAAGGCTTTGTATAATTAAGGGATAACTTTAGTGATAAAAGTTAATTGACAAAGAATAGGCGCGTATACATAGGTACTATATTTGTGGATATAGTTTACATAACAATGCAGAAAATCAAATTACTTTTCTATTAAAATTCTGATCGCGTATGACAGGACACGATGAAGATATTTATTTCAAATCAGAGCTACTCTTCCTATTGGTGTCAGAACTTTAGTGACGCTATATCACGCTCCTTTAAGGAACGCCAGGGACAGTTGATTTAATTAAAACTGCAAATAGCAAAGATTGGGATAATGACAATGCAATGTAATTTGTACATAATTTTCTGAGCATTACAGAATGGGGTGAGTTTTTTTTTTTATGCTAGGAAAACTAAGTTAGTAAGGTTTAGACATCTAATAAAAAGCCCCATTTTAGTATGTTGTATTCTTCATGTTACAAATCATTTTCTGGTCTACACCAATAACAAAATTATTTTTTAAAGAAAAGGGTCTTTTTTGTTCAAAAAGGTAACACTAGTGGGTTTTTTTTTTTGTGACGGTAAGCACCGGTACGGCGTGCCGGCAGCTTTTTCAATGTGGGGAAAAATTATTACTTTTCTTGTATTTTAACATTTATTATTAATTTATTACTAGTTAAAAGTTAGGCAATCCATAACTGAGTACCGGCAACTATTGTTTTTTACAAAAAAAAACAACAAAAAATAACAACAACAACAAACAAACAAACACTGGGTAACACAATACAATAAAACCAGTAACGATAGATCTAGTATCTAGGCTAACAAGTGAATCACCCAACAGTTGGTCAGGGTCGAACTAAATTAATTTTTTAAATGTGCTTTGTGAATCTATCAAGCCAATTGGGATAAAATATAGTCGAGAATATTACACGCGTCTCAGAAATAAGAAACTAGACTGAGCGTTAGGTACAAACTCCAATGCAGCAGCCTAGAGTGAAACACAAAATTGAATTAAGACATAGCTGCTATTTTATTTTAAACATTGCGGTATTCAAACAGCCTTTCTTCGGAATTGTGGAATTCCTCTTGTTTTACTAGCTGTTTGTATGAGTCGATTGAGTAGACCACTACAATGTGTTACATAAAGCAGCCTATATGCCAGAAAAGGTTGAACGTGTAGGTTATTTTGGATCAAAAGTCTGTGCAGAAAAAAACTTTAGCCCGGTGAGTGTTTGGGGGAGAAGTGGGAAGATGGCGGGTAATCATAGAACAGTGTCAGTGGGTAAGAGCGAGATGGCCTGAACACTGACCTGCAACGTCAAAACCTGTGGGCAGTTTAAACCAATAGCTCGTTACCATGTCACGTACGACTTGGCAACACTATTGGTGTAAACTTCTAAACTGCCCACAGGCAGTCTCGGTCTCGATAAGATTGCTAACCTCAGGGTCAGATTTAAGGTAGAGTAGGCCCCCTGGGGACTCCAAAAGGAAGAGGCCTCCATAAAAGAGATAAAGAAATATCCGAATTTAGTCGCGGGTCTAATACGTTTTTTTTTCCTACAATTTTTTTTTCGCATTCTTACGGCTGGTGAAAATGTCGCTGGTGAAAATGTCGTGATTTAGAAGTGTACGCTGTAGCCTGCTAGGAATTAGTAAATAAAGCTTCAGATTTACGACAGTGGGTGTACCAAGGGCCTAACCCCCCCTCAAACTAAAAAAATAAAACACTTTTGCTAACTAAAATGTGTACATAACATTTTTAAAAAAGGAAAATGCTAAATTTACAAGAACTCTATTTCTTTCTTTTAAAATATAACATGCTTTTAGATATAATCATTCATAAGTGGATCTTAATTGAAACTTTCAAAATTTTTTAGGGTCCTTCACTAAATCCCTACCCAGGGGGCCTTCACCATACTTAAATCCGGCACTGGCTAATCTAATCCACTTATTCCAACTTGTTCCACGCTATTATCAAAACAAAATTCTATTATTCAAATGTATTATCTTAAGGCTCTTACATGTTGTGGATAAGTGACCGCGGGCGGGATGGGGGACTACAACGATTTTGTATAACTTGCTCGCGTACTTTGGTCAGAGAAATGCAACTAGCTGGTTAGCTGGAAATGTGTCACCTTGGTCACGTGGGTGCAATGACTTGTTATGCTGGCGCAATGCACTTTTAGAGTACGGGGCCGTCCAACAGCAGTAGGTTGAGAACAGTGTTTGCGTTGTGCAGGGCTAATAAGTCAGGGATGGGACAAACCTGGGGGTGTGGACTGAAAAAGTAGGTTAATCGAAATCATCAAAGTACTAGTTTTACGGCAAAGAAGTTAATTGGGGGGGGGGGGGTGATTTATTTTTTCAGGCTTTTTTTTCTATTACAGTTTTTTTTTTTAATTTAATTTTCTTACGAACAGCGTAGTTTTAATGACCTGCATTAAAAAAAAATTATACTGTCTGGAAGTCGTAAACTTTGAGCCTGCTATATCAAAGCACTGGTTATCACTCAGTAGGATGGCCACTAAGGCAAGGAGACAGGGGCGTGTAGTCAATGGCTTCCACTCTTTACCTTGGGAGGTAAGGGGAGTAGAAAATACCTCCCCCCCCCCACTCATGTGTCACGTAAAAACTTCGCCTGTTTTTTTTTTCTTCCAAAAGATTGTTAAAACATTCCTGCACTCTTCAACAAAAATAAAGTAAAATAAATTAACATGTTCAAGTTTTAGATATGAAACGAGTTACCTGCCCATGCAGGAAGCTTAAGCTTCATTGACCTTATTTCTTCTGTAACAGTTTTTTCAAATTTGGAGAGAGAGAGAGATGGGGGGGGGGTGAGTTTTAATAAGTCACACAGCATCAAATAATGAATGTTTCCGTGTTCAGTCTTTAATCTACATATTGGACAATCTTAAATTCATTTCCACTAAAACAGCCAAATCCGAATCTGCTAAACAGCTGGGGTAGGCCAACTTCAAAAGTCTGATGAATAGATTTTCTTCTCGGGGTTAATTTTTCCAGTTTCGAGAAACTTTGCCAGCAGCCCCCTAAAATTTTTTCTTAATATAGTGCGTTCCACAGGTTGAGAATCGCATTATTGTACCATGAATATGGTAGAGAAATGGTACATATGTGTTGTGTGTGAATTTCTAGGTCAAACTAAATCCATTTATAACCCAAACTTTAAATTGGCGTTGGCAGTTCTACTTTAAAATCTCATGTCAGAACACGTAAACTCATTCAATGGTGTAGGCTATTTGTAGATCTACAGGTCTAAGATTTTAATCTCAATGACGTCACAATGGTTGTCAACTGCTTCATTTTTGTTTTTAATAGGTTGAATTATGTTGAGGTCCTAATCAACATTGTCACAATAATAATGGTAAGTAGGACTGCTTCAAAACACAAGTAGCCTAACCATTGAAAGACTAGATAAACATAGGCCTGCATCCACACAGCACACCTTATTTACACTAATATAATTATAAAAATATTTAACCCGAATTTATTGGCGAAAAATTAAAGTAAAAAGGCCACTTTGAAAAATCTGGCATAAGGAATATATAAGAATGATTATAGGCTTATATGATCTATAGATAGGCCTATATATTGACATTGACATTGACTCATGTAGACAGAATAAAGCTATTAGCTAGAACAAAGTTTTGAGATGAAATCTTAGATCTAATATTAATACCATACCTCTATCTCCCTCAAAATAACATGCAGCTCAATCAGTAATTTTTTAGTAGGCCTAATTTAAAGGCTTACTTAGTAGGCTAAATAAGTATTTTAATAATGTTGGATTTTAAAAGTGCCTAAGTATATAATTAATTTGTATTTATGTGTTCTTAATTACTATGGGGTAATTAATTAGTTCGGGGAAAGTAAAGGGAATTGATTGTTGTGCTGACCACATAATATTCTCATTAATCATGGGACACACAAAAATTTGCCCCATAGAACGCTACGTCTGAATGGGGTAGATCTTCTTTACTTTTCATAAGGGCCAAGGTAGATGAGTGGTAAATCCATAGACCAGGAAAATCTGGGATTTTTAGGACATCCCTGAGTCCACCCAACTCTAATATCATTGGGGGAAGTAAAGGCAATTGGTCGTTGTCCTGGCCACAACACCCTTGTTAACAGCAGCCATAGATACGCTTTACATCGTCTGCCCCCAAAGAGGAAAAAAAATTTAAGTCTCCTATTCATGATTTAGTCCCAGACAAGTAGAGAAAAATGAATGTATATTATTATATTATATCTCTCCAGCACTACAAGGCATCACGGTACACAACCATCACAGCCTTCACAGTGACTGTCATGACTTTCTGGAAAACTGTGCTCTACTTCTTGATGTTCAGCGAGTTTTGTGCAGGGGACACTTATCGGAAGGGTAACACGGCCTTGGAAGAACTCCTTCTGGTTGTCATCCCCAATGGAATATGGATCGTAGTTCCTCTGGCCATCATGTTCTCATTGTGGACCAAGCTGATTCCAGAAATTCATGATTCCTTTGCCCAGAATGGTTGCCACATTAGCAAACAAGCAGTGGGACCTTCAGAAAGTGTGAGGGAAGCCCAGAAGAAAATAAAATAGTGCTACATTAAACATTTTCTGTTAAAATAGTGCTATATAAGCATTTTCTGTTTGTAAAAGCAAATATATACTGAATTAATTGAACTTGTGAAATTCAAGATAATTCAATATAAAGAAGACTTAACCCGACTCAAAAAAGTTCCTCAAAATGACATTAAATTCATTCAATTACATTATAAAAAAATGATTTCATTGCCAATAACATTGCATCAATTATTTTCTACCCAGTCTATAGTAATATATTCCTGACTCAATGTATCCTATTGATCTCATATTTACTTGACAGATATTTTTGAAAAAACAATTTGTTGAAGTAAATGTCAGTAGATCCTACTTTTTTTTTTTTTATCATCCTCAAATACTTAAGAATCAAGCCAATGAAATGAAATGTACAAAAAAACTTACTGTTTTGTTTGTCTAATTATGAGGCTCAAACACCTTTTTTTTTCTACATGTTGGGCCTCTAAATTTCAACCCTTTTGTTTTATTATCCTAGTTATCTACACTATTATTATTATTCAGTTTTTGTTTTGTCTTATATTAATGATATCATAGGATGGAGGATATAAAACAGACAAAACTGGACATTAAAATATTTCATTACAAAACAATTTACTTTCATTACACGGAAATAAATACTTATTGAAAGTCATACACTTGGCTCATAAACAAGACAGCCCACTTCAGTTTTGTGCCAAAAATCTAGAATACTTTGAAAACTTTTAAAGTTTTACAGAATTGAAAGTTATATAGATAAAGGCACATTCCTCATCCCATATGCTAGGACCAATTTGTACAAATACTCCTTCCCTAGTGCTATTAGAGCATGGAATGGGTTGCCTGAGTTAGCCAGGAAAACCAGTGACTTGGCAGAATTTAATTCATTGGTTAATATGCATGACTAAATGCATGACACGTAGGACGTAATCATCTTCTTTTTTGAAGTAACGTCTGTATTATATAAGATAAGAAGAAAAGATTTTCCATTTCTATATGTTAAAAATATAATGCTAGGAGCTGATTTGATAATGCTAAATTACTGTTGCTAAACAGTTGATTTAAAATTGTATTAAACTTATTAAAATTTGTTTTACTTGTGTGTTACAGCATTATTAAACCATTCAATATAAGTTTCTAGTATTGTAGAAACAGTTAAGTTGGTGCTATTCAAAAACATAACTTGGTTAGTACGTTAAGCAACATCCCTCATTGAAACCAAGTTAACTGCATTCTCCATTAATAGTACAACTCGAAAATTCATGTTTTTAGTTGCATCAAATTTTTACTTTCATTGTTTATCATTTGCATTTTATATCATGACGTATATTGTTTTTGATACTTTTGTTTATTAACCAATGAAATTTATCATTGGGGTGAAATAAATAATTTGAATAAAATATACTTTTTGTTCTGTTGTTATGTACTTTACAAAGGCAGTTAAATTTAATTAAAATTTTCTTTTGATATTCTGAATCACAAAGCCCTTGCTGTGGGATAGAAGAGAAAACCATGTCTCATGCTTGAAACAGATTTTCGATTTGACGATTTGGAGGAACCTAAACCTTCTTGAATAGGAGCAAACACAGCGATTGAAGGAATTGTATTCAGGGTTTTAAATGACAAAAGCTTCATTGCAAAATGACAAGATGGACTCCATTCCAGATTTGTTTATCACTGACCTGTAATTCTTTATGCTGCAAGTTGTAGTTATTAAATTAGAAATACAAGTAATTCTTTTGCAAAGAAAGTAAAGTTGAGAATTCTAACAAGTTTAGGGGATCATAATCTGATTGAATTTCATTTCTTTTAAACATGAATCTAAAGTGGATGCAGCATTCCTGATGGAAAGCTTGACAATATTAATGTCATGAGTGTCATGTTAAATAGATGTCAATAGTGTTCAAGTAACAGTGATCTTGTGATCTATGAGGGCAGGTGATGTGAAACTCATCTGTTTCTATGGGTTTGAGTTTTTGGCATATTGGCACAATTTAGGCCATATCCTGTTTCTATGGTACCTACAAGGTAAACAAGGGTGTCATGTGGCCAGCACAAAAACCAAACCACCTTAACTTACCATTTGTATGTTAGGTACCCATTTGAGATGAATAGAATCCTGGAAATCTAAAAAAAAATTCAGAAGTTTAAAACCCAGTCTTCAAGACCATTTGAAATAGACACCCCTCATTTTGGAAGCCAAGCTTTACCACATGGACATGTAACCTAATCTGTCATCACATATAAAACATCTAATGGTCAACATGGATGTCAGGTGGCCAGCAATGACCATTACAATTTAATGTCCCTAAATAATTTGATTTACACTTGAGTAAACTCCTAAAATGGGGGAGGGGTAAAGCTTTGAAAGGCCCTAACACTGAAACTATATATATATATATATCTCTGTGGCATTTTTACGTCTCAAGAGACGATCTTTTCCCTTTGCAACTTCTTGTGTGACTAAAGAGGCCAATCCTTGATACACAGCTGCGATCGCAGGTTGGGCATATATAATCGCCAGGCGCCGTTGCATTTTCACCCTTCTTCCTGCTTCTGTTGTGTATGACATCTGCAATCTTTGACCCTTCCTTTATGCTCTCTCTCCATGAGGATCTGTCCAGTGCCACCTCTTCCCAGTTGCCAGTGTCGATTTTGAAGAGCTTCATGTCGCGTTTGCATACATCCGTATAACGTAAAAGTGGACGACCAGCGGCTCTCCTGCCTTCTATTAGATCGCCATACAGGATGTCCTGTGGAAGTCGACCTTCTGGCATTCTACGAACGTGGCCAAGCCAGCCAAGGCGTCTGCTGCTGATAACAGAGCGGATGTCCTGGCACCCTGCTCTTTGTAGCACTTCCTCATTGGTTATATATAAAAGAGATATAGACTGAATAAGTAACAAAAATATGTTTATAATATAGGTATACAAAGTGACAACAGAATCTTGCCATTTATTGAAAAGCACGTTACAAATAATCTATTTAAAATTCTATGTCATCTTATGTTTTCAAGCATCCACATGATACGTTCATGCAATGAATAGTTTAACAAAATGTCTCAAGCATTATGACTTTGTGTTCACAAGTCTGGTACAGTTTAAATTTTTCTCCAGTCTGTCTATTTCAAGTTGAATTGTTGATCCAATAGTTTTTTTCTTCTGTATGTTCATATTAAAAGACACAAATGAAATAGACAACAAAAACGTGCACACATTTAAACTTAACATATTTACAATGCTCCTTAACACAAATATTTATATATACAAAAAAAAAAGTAATATGTATATCAAAATAACCCATTCTGCTGTAAAATAAACAAAATAAAAACAAAATGAAAAAAACTAAATCAACAATTATATCTTTATGCCAATACTCCATTACATTAGACAAACAGAAAATTTTGAAGAAAAATAAAGTATTTTTATTGTGATGTCAGTGTTTTGTTTTATTGGATTTTTTTTTTCAAAAGATATTATGCAATGGCATGGTTATCTTCACTTACTTGTAAGAAATATTTGCACATTCTATTTGAGACAATAGCCACATTAAAATATTTAAAAATCTTGAATTTTTCAATAGATGCATTCTACTATTTTAAAAGTAATTAAAAAAAAAAAAAGAACTATATAAAATATATATCCAGCCTCAGAATGTCCTTATACAAAAAAATAATTGCAGAGACATAAACATTTTAAATAGATGAGAAGAAATATTGAGACAACAAGGCATAAAACATTATTTACAAACCATGCTTCAAAATATTAATTAGAACAAATAGATCTTATCCAGTTTATAATTGCAAGAGGAAAAAAAAAGAAATGAACATATCAAGTTGTTAATACAAATCTCTTCAGCAAATCACTTTACACACTGAACCTTTCACTTGGACACATTTTTCAAAAGAAATATATTCTACAAAAAATGCTTCACAAAGTCTATAAGAACTCTATCACAAATGATAACAATTTTGGTTATTTTCAAGGAATGCATTTTTAAAAACATGTGACTGTTTAAAAAAAAAAAGTCTTTTATGAAATGTATGCAAATTCCTTGATAGAATAACCATGACTTCTGCTATATTTATTACTGAATGTTTTTGAGGGTATATCTGGAACTGCATGGTTCTTGAGTAGTTCTTAAGTACACTCAAGGTAGAAGCAAAATCTGTTACCAAATTAAAAAAAAGGTATTTTTTAAGCACAAGGATAGATTATAATTACTTTCCCCTTACCAGGTTGAACAATAGCCATTCTGGCAATCATTACTTAATTTAAAAAAATAGTGTTGCTATTTTTAATAAAGAGGAAATCTATGACATCAAGAAAAAGAAAATTGGAAAAAAAAGTCAAATGTGTCTAAATTTTAAAAGCTGTCCAAGTTTAATTGGAGAAAATGCAACCATCTTATTAATTGTTACTTAAAAACAAATTGCTTTTATCTAGGGCATAAAGCTATAGCATGATCAGTGTGAACTGGTCCAATCTGTTTTGCAGAGATGGTAGTATCTGGGAGAAGGTTTCTGATTTTCCCTTAGGAGCTCAGTAAACACAACTATACGCAAGTTAGGATTTGAACTCAAGCCCCCTAGATTAGTAGCCAACTGGATTGTGCCACTAAGCCATAAATATTAATGAAGCTTTTCCTTAAATATTGAATACTGTTAGAAGCATTAATAGAATTTACAATTAAAAAACTTATCAGGCTATTACTAACCAAATATCGAATTTAATTTACCTTTTAAATGTTAGAATTAACTACCTCTCCCTTCTCCTAATAAGGACGAATATACCTTCCAAAATTATTGTTTTATTTAATAGGTGTTGTTAAACTGTTGTGTAAAAAAAAAAAAAAGTAAAGTCTCTAGGGCAGATGGCTTAAAGATCCATCTGTTATCATTCTAAATTGTTATGTTCAAACCGAAAATTTAAAACCATTTTTAGGAGTAATAGTAATAATTACTATTGTACTATGCTAACACAACATTGTTTTCTAAAGGTCTATACATATACATAACATGCTACTGTGGGATGTATATCTGAGAGGCCAAAGCGGTTTGGCTAGGGCTTGGCTATCTAACAAGGGGGCTTGAGTTCAAAGCCAGATTCAAGCAGAGTAGTGTTTGCTGATCGCCTAAAGGCAGCATAATACTTCCCAGATTACCCCTCGGCCCACTTATCTTCATGAGAGATGGACCATTGCAGTAGAGCATGATATAAACATGGGGATAAAGTATGTAACAGAAATAAATTTACATATCCAACAGAAAATGAAAACAAGCAGACGTAAAGACAACCAGACATTTACATAATGTTTGTCACAGATGACATGTCCACCATGAAGAGAAAGGCACTTACTTTGATAATACAAACTTTGCAGACTACAATAAGTTGAACATTTTATCAATTGACATTTAAGAGATGAACAAGTAGAAATTTCACAGAGTTAATGCCCTTTAAATAGGGAGAAGTAACACAAGATAAAAACAAGGAAGTCAGCAACATATTAACTACAAGATTAAATCCTTCATTGCTCAAGTAGAAAATACAAGTCAAAATATTTATGAATCAATACACTTTATTGAAAACAAAAAAAATACAAGTTTCTCTTTTTTGTTTTTTACTTGAACCCAACAGTCTCGGTAAAAAACAAATAATTCTGTACATGTTTAAAACCATAGCTCTGTACCTCTAGACCAGACCAGGCCAGTCTTTATTAGAGGATATAATCTCAAACTCTTGAATGACAGAGTAAGCATTTAAAAAAAAAAGAGACAAATATTCAGCTTTGATGTTGGTGCTGAGCTCAAGATTTGTGTTGAGTTTTGTGCCATCAAAGAAATAGCACAGTGTCAGATGTACTTAGTGTTGAGACAATATTGGACTTTTTGAAGGTGGGACAGCCCAAAAAGATTCAGATTGGTGGGAAAAGCATCTGCAGTGGGGGTATGGAGTTAAATCTGAAACAAAAATCTTTATAAAAATAGTGCCGTCACAACCCAGGGCTATTGTGATTCTTTAGCTTTGTAAAACTTTTTTTTTGAGAACTATGGTATAACTTAGATATCAGTTAGCTAGAAGAAATAAAATCTAGGAATCATTTTATCACCTGATTATATGTGACTGACAGGTCACTCGCTATGACTGACAAAGTCAATCACGTAGTCAATACATACATGCTGCAAGCACACATACACATGCATCGAGCTAACACATCCACACTACCAGTTTGCATCAAATGAATCACTTTGTTGAAAACAATGAACACAATAGAAAGGCTCAAAACAAAATGATAAAATCTGTCAGCAACAATGTAAAAAATAAGAAGAAGAGTTCAGCCTCAGGGGACATAATCAACTGTACAACAATCATCAATTTCCCTGAAACGATTTCATTTTCTTTCAAACTATTTAAGGACAAGGAAATTTTAAATCTTATTTAATTTTTAAAAATTGCTTTGAAGTAGCATTTTGTTCATGCTTATAGTAAACTCAGTGTGCTATGATACATATTTTTTTCTGGACATTTCCTAAGAGAAAGTTTCTGTGCGGTCTTTAGGTGCTTAGTAAACACAATTCTGCTCAAGTCGGGATTGGAATCCAAGCCTCCTTGATAAGTAGTCAAATGGCTTTGGCTACAATGCTCACAAATTTCACTTAAATGGACTTCAAATTCCATTACTTGGAAGGGAGGAAATAGCATTGACTCATATCCTGTTGATGTTCCACAAACATTTTTTCTTTAAAGACAGCCTTCTCTGGATATTAGATGCACTTTTAAAACGACTGGAGAGAGGGTTATATGGGGTTGGGTAATGCTGCTTTAATGTTGATAAAATTTGCTAATAAATATAAAAAATCTGAACTTATAACTCCTTCTCTAATTGTAATACAAAGCAAAAAACAATGTAGACAAAAATGCAAAGAATCAAGCACAAAAACAAATTAATTAATGACAAGCAAAAAATTGTTTTGAAAAAATCTGATTAGTAGAGACAACAAATTAAAACAACTGAATTCATGAAAAAAAACCTAGCAACAAACATTTGCTTAATAAAAAAAACAGACTAAAACAATGTTGTTATAAAATCAAAATCATCAAAACGTTTCTTTATTTTTGAGCCACTTTAGAAGTGTAATTGTTTCAATGATAATAATTTGCAATGTGTGTGTTTTTTTAAGAAACACAATAAGTTCCAGTTTTTAAACAAGTAAATATGTGTTGGTTTTTATCTTATGAGTAACAGCTGCTACTTGAAAGGGAAGATAATTATGTCCTACACATTTCATGCATCAATCTAATCATGCATGTTCATCAGTGACTTACACTCTTTTATGTCGTTGACTTTCCTAATTCAAGCAATTCATTCCATGCTCCAAGAACACTAGTAGAGAAGAAGGAACACTGATACAAATTTGTACTGTGGATTAAGAAATGTGCTTTTATCTTAGTGTCTTTCTGGGTATTTTATTAGGTTTTGTTTTTCTATTTGTAAATATGGTTTAGTGTTTTTATGTATTATTGCTACTTTTTATTTTTCTGTCCTGAAGTGTCCTCTAATTTTAATTATTTTATTAATGGTGTTACGGTTGATGTCTTATCAAATGTAAATATATATTTTTTATCAATCTCACATCACTTTTCTAGTTACTGTTTTCTTGAGTTGAGGGATCCTATATAGAGAATGCATATTCTAAAATTGGCCTAACTAAAGTTAAATAGCATTTTTATTCTATGTTTCTGTATTTTTTGTAAAAAGTTCTTTAAAAGAAATCTAATGCTTTGATTTTCTAATAATTTTATAATATGGGGGTTCCATTATAACTTTATTTATTATTACACCTAGATGTTTTGAGTTTTTAGTCTGTGTGCACTGGTGCATTTGACTCAAACATTTATGTAGTACTATTAATGCTAAATAAATAGCAGTTAATATTTTTTTTCTAAAGGCCTTTAACAAATCTGTAGTGCTTTAGAACTTCATTTTCAAATATTTAACATTTTCCATTTCTATGAATTCTTAGATTTATATCTCAAAAGTGTTTCATTCATTTTTTTTTTTTTAGCAAAGTTTGTTACTTACTGCAACAACTTAATACAAAAAAAAACAAACAACAACAACAAAAAAAAAAAAAACCCCAACAAAATGAAGAATCAAAGTATATCAAGAAAGTAATTTTTAAACAGTATAGCAAAACTAAAACAAAAGTTCAAAACTACAACAATAGTTAAAAATAACACACATCAAAGTTTTTGTTGGAGAGGAAAACATAATATATGATTCAAAAAAAAAAAAGGAAGATTCCTGCAGTCACACTTAAGACAAAGTTGATGAGTATCCAGAGATTTTTGTTAGAAAATGAAAGTTGAAATTGGAGATTGAGATTCTTGGTAAATAAATAACAAAAGTTAAAAAATTGATTAAAAAAAAAAAGTAAAAAAAAAAAAAAATATGCAGATAAAAGTGAACCAAATCAAATGTTTTTTTGGTGAGTTAGAAAGTTATTCAATAAATAATAACAAAAATCCTCAGCACTAATACAGATGCTTGGATACTTTGCAAACATAAACATAAATTGATTTTAAACTTTATATTTGTTCATGATTAACTAGTCTGCTTAATAAAATTACATCACTATGGTTTGTTCTTAACAGACGTGTCACCTACAAATAAAATTGATTTCTTAAAATATAAATATCAATCAGAAATATAAATATCAATCTCTTCATTGTTATCTCACTTAAGTCCCTCTTTCTGTCTGTCTGGTCAAACTCTTTAGTCATGCTATTTCTCCCACTTACCATTTTCAGATCATGTTGAAACTTTGCAGTTATTCATTGTCAATGACACCACATGACTCAATAAAAAAAAAATTAACCAGTTAATCCATCAATTAGTCATTAATTAATTTTTTTTATATGGAAAATGTGCTAAGCTGATGAGAGAAAAGCCTTGCAATAGAAAAATGCTCTCACCCCCCTCCTCCAAAATGCCAATGGGACTCGTGTCAAAATGCAAGATAGCATTAAAGTCCCAAGACCAGAAGAGTAACATTGTTTACAATTTTGATTGTTTCAAGTTTTTAAAAATCGTTTTTGACATTTCACTTGTTACAACATATTCTTGGATAATAAATAGAATTGCTTTTACCTTACTTTTTCATAAAATATAAAAAAAAAAAAACAACTCCATAATTGCCACTTTCAAGATGGCACACTAAACTTATTTAAAACATTACATTTTAACATATTTTTAGATTTGATATGTTGCACATGTATGTGTGCAGTTTCATTATGTGTTCTACAGTTTTGTTGAAATGTTTTCATGTGATAAAATTTTACCTTTTGTGAATACTGCATTCACTTGAATGGGTAGATCTATTAGATTATCAGTCTTCAAAAAAATTAATCATAAACTATAAAATTTATTAATTTGAAAAAGAAAGAAACATTAATAAAAAGTTTAAAATAAAAAAAAAAGTTTTTATGAGTGACTTTGTTTTTTAATATTCCTTTGGGTCATAATAAGACAACAAAAAAGGACAGAAAAGAAATCCAAAGATTGATAGAACTAGAAATAAAATGTGTGACTTCTAAGACAAGAAAGCCAAGATTGATAGAACTAGAAATAAAATGTGTGACTTCTAAGACAAGAAAGCAAAGATTGATAGAACTAGAAATAAAATGTGTGACTTCTAAGACAAGAAAGAGACAAAGATTGATAGAACTAGAAATAAAATGTGTGACTTCTAAGACAAGAAAGAGACAAAGATTGATAGAACTAGAAATAAAATGTGTGACTTCTAAGACAAGAAAGAGACAAAGATTGATAGAACTAGAAATAAAATGTGTGACTTCTAAGACAAGAAAGCAAAGATTGATAGAACTAGAAATAAAATGTGTGACTTCTAAGACAAGAAAGAGACAAAGATTGATAGAACTAGAAATAAAATGTGTGACTTCTAAGACAAGAAAGCAAAGATTGATAGAACTAGAAATAAAATGTGTGACTTCTAAGACAAGAAAGCCAAGATTGATAGAACTAGAAATAAAATGTGTGACTTCTAAGACAAGAAAGAGACAAAGATTGATAGAACTAGAAATAAAATGTGTGACTTCTAAGACAAGAAAGCAAAGATTGATAGAACTAGAAATAAAATGTGTGACTTCTAAGACAAGAAAGAGACAAAGATTGATAGAACTAGAAATAAAATGTGTGACTTCTAAGACAAGAAAGCCAAGATTGATAGAACTAGAAATAAAATGTTTGACTTCTAAGACAAGAAAGAGACAAAGAAGTTTATTTAGTTTAATTGCTGTCTACAAAATGTACGAGAACAAAAACTCAACCTGGCAACTTTAGGACATTTCAATTGGCCTATAAACAAGTTTTTTCCAAATAGTTTGAACTCTGAAAGAATAATACAATCACATGCTCTAACAAAATCCTGAAATAAAGTAAAAAAACCTGTTGCCTCTATCTCCAAAGCAAAGACAACAAGAATTTAAGAAAATACTTTAAAAAAACAAACCAAAGCTTAAATAAAGCATATTTGTAATTAAATGTGTAATTAATAAAAAAATGTGTGCGAATAGAAATATTTTTACCAATTGTTTTTGTTTAGTGCAATGTCATGCTTTCTCACTACGCTCTGATTCTATCACTGGTCTGGACCAAATGGGGGAAAGAGGTGGGGGAGGAAGGAGGTATCTAGGTGAATCTTACCATGATGACTTTTGAAATACATTTCTTAAAAAAAAAGAAAAGAGTTGAAAGACCTGAATTTGAACTTGAGGGCTCAAGCCTCTTCAAGCCAACACAATAACCCCTGAGACAGTGAATCACTTATGAAAATAAAAGGTTTTATAGTTATCTATTGTTAGCTTCAAGCTTTAAAACAGCGACCTACAAAGTATATAGGAGGCTAATTCCGCTTATATCATCACATCATTCAAGTACAATTTCTTTCCCCTTGTTCGATATCAAATGAACTAATTACTTACCAATAGTTAATTAAGCCACTTGGTAATTTTTGATTGATTCTTGTTTTCTCAGGTAAAAGAAAGTATTCAAAATTTCAGCTTGATCAGACATTGGGAGTGGGAGAAGCAATGTGTGTCCAAACATTTACCAGACAGACATTGGGAGTGGGAGAAGCAATGTGTGTCCAAACATTTACCAGACAGACATTGGGAGTGGGAGAAGCAATGTGTGTCCAAACATTTACCAGACAGACATTGGGAGTGGGAGAAGCAATGTGTGTCCAAACATTTATCAGACAGACATTGGGAGTGGGAGAAGCAATGTGTGTCCAAACATTTACCAGACAGACATTGGGAGTGGGAGAAGCAATGTGTGTCCAAACATTTACCAGACAGACATTGGGAGTGGGAGAAGCAATGTGTGTCCAAACGTTTGCCAGACAGACATTGGGAGTGGGAGAAGCAATGTGTGTCCAAACATTTACCAGACAGACAGAATGGGTTGATATAAGCTTTCTAAAACAAATTCAAATTAAACATTGTCCCTTTATAATTGCAATACATTGACAACATTTTAGAAGTGACTTTGTTCCCACTATTGGGTTGATCTATAAAGGAAACTATTTGTGTCCCTTAGTTCTCCTAGTAAGTGTGGAGAAGATATTCTATTAGTCAAATACTTTTTATTTGTAGGACATCACAATAATATGTTTAATTTTTTGTTTACTTGGCACTGATATTTCCTAGGGGAATACTACCATTAAAATAATACTATTTAAGTAAACAGAAACAATTAACATCTTTATAATATGCTTTACAAAAAGAATTATTGACATTTAAGAAATGTGTGAAATAAAAGAAAATGGCCAGAAGATAAAATAAATGCAATAAGTTAAAAAAAACAAAAAGAAACTATAACTGTCTAAATTAAAATTAATCCACAGCCCATTCTGACATAATAATAACACTAGATTTTGAGATGCTCAAAGAAAATGTTCAAAATCCCATTAGCATTATAAAAGTAGTTCATCATTTCTTCTTTCTTTCTATAGAAGAAGTCTGTCATCTATTGCCAAGAGATCAATCCTATCATCTAATGTAGGAAGATATATCCTGTCATCTAATGTAAAGAGATATATTCTGTCATCTAATGTAAAGAGATATATCCTGTCATCAACAGTAAAAAGATAAAGCCTGTCATCAACAGTAAAAAGTTAAAGCCTGTCATCAACAGTAAAAAGATAAAGGCTGTCATCTATTGTAAAAAGATAAATCCTGTCATCTATTGCCAAGAGATAAATCCTGTCATCTAATGCCAAGAGATAAATCCTGTCATCTATTGCCCAGAGATAAATTCTGTTATCTATTGTCCAGAGATAAAGACAGTCATCTATTGCCAAGCTATTTCTGATTCTACAGGTGATGGGAAGATGAATAAACACATCCTATCATGAAACTCATAAATGTATATCTGAACACGCTCACAGCTTTCACCTTTTAAGTCAGTTGGTCCACAATGTACTTGGTCAGTTATAATTATTAATATACTGAATAACCAATGACCTCACATGAAATGACAAACTCATGTACCTAATGAGAAACAGTTCAAAGCTCCATGATGTTGAAGAAGTAGACATCTTCAAAGAACATGTACACACACATTTCCTAAATTCCAACGTAAGAAGAAGTAAATATAGGAATCAAACCAAATGTAAATCAACTTGGTTTAGACATCCATGTTGTTGGCATTTCTTTCAATCTATCAATTTAAGTTTGAATAAGAAACCAAATTCATATTTGTATGCCCCAGTGTCAGAAAGCTGAACTTTTTTCTTTTCTCTGGTTTCTTTTAAGAAATACTTGAAACAAAAAATGTATATATAGTATATACCCATTTTGTCTTTTTTTTTCACATTATTAATTCATTATACTGAAGTAGATTTTTTTTTCAAATATTATCTTCCAAATCCAAGTTGTATTTTAAATATTATCTTCCAGTTCTGGGTTTTATTTCATTACCTTCCAGAACTAGGTTTTATTTCAAATATTATCTTCCAGATCTGGGTTTTATTTCATAACCTTCCGAAACTAGGTTTTATTTCAAATATTATCTTCCAGATCTGGGTTTTATTTCATTACCTTCCAAAACTAGGTTTTATTTCAAATATTATCTTCCAGAACTGGGTTTGTCTTGACAACTTGTTGGTGACTGCTGCACAACAACCTTCACTGTTCTTCTTCTCTCCTCTGGTGTGAGAGGTGTGCTGTTTGGAATGCTGCCTGGCTTGTTGGAAATACTCCTGGAAGGGTAGGCCTCAGTAGAGGCAGCAGTTGACAAATGTAAATGAGGCATGGGTAGTGTGATGCGAGGAGGAGTCCTAGTGAGAGTTCTGCTAGGATCTCCACCAGCGCAAGGGGAAGTGTTCTGCACAGGTGAACTGGGCTTTGTGGAATCAGCAGTACAATGTTCTTGAGAAGGAGTGACTGAAGCCAAAGGAAGTATTAAGGAATCATCAGACGTGGTGGTGGTGACACAAAGTGGAGATTCACAATTGCTCTTGGCATTCGAGGAGTCTGAAAAGGTGCTGGAATTGCTGAGGGAAAAACAAACATCAGTCCGCTCTGTCAGGTCTGAAAAGTCCGAGCTAAAGTCCCTTTCCGAAACTTGAGTGCTGGCTTGAAGGAGCGCTGGTTTGGATGGTGGAAGTGGAGAATGGCAATCTGGCATGGGAGGAAGTGCCAGATTTAGCTGGAGTAAAGCATCTCGGGGAATGATTTTCTTGAGCTTGGCCACTGCCTGGAGCAGAGCACCTCGCTCCAGTTCTAGAGTGCGAATGTGCGATTTAAGCTTCTCTGTTTCTATCTGATGAACATGCACACTGTGCTCAGAGCTACGCTGTTGGGACTGGGCATGCTGGGAATGAGATTATATGAACACTACATTATTTTTTTTTTAATTTAAAGGCTTGTATTTGGGAAAAATATATTTTAAATTAGATGAAATGTTAATAAATCAACAAAAGCCAAACATAAACAAAAAAAAAATAATTTTTAGTTATAGCATGGAAAATGAAAAGCCAAATGTTAATTTCTCTTTTTTTTTTCATTTAAATTGACTAGTAGCTTATATAAGCTTAAGTTTCAATTATAACTTCTTATTGCTTCAATGCCAACCTGTAATTTCTCTAACAAATCCATGTTCTGATTTTTCAGCATTCTGTTCTGCTGTTCCATACAGTAAATCATCTCTATGTCTATGGAGGACCGACGTCTGTCCACCAGTCTGCTGCTGGAGGGTGGGGACAAGGGCTTGCTGTGGTAATGTTTGCTGTGATGGCTTGGGTGGAGATGGTCATTGTGAGGGGAATAGGTCATCTCCTCACTCAGTACATGATACTCCACTTCATAGGCCTGAAGCTCCTTAGTGATGTCTAGTTCAAAAGCCTGTCCCATAAGATAAAAGCCATTGAATATCAAATGAAGCAATACAAAAGTATTTTGTCTTGTGCAAAGTATTTGTAAAAAGCTAAGCTCTGTTTTATGTTTTCCAACTGTTTCTGAACTTTGCTAGCACATTAAGGGTCAAAATAGGATTTATATTTCAAAATTTAATTTTTTTTTTAAATTTTAAAATAAGGTTCAGAAGAAAGAATTTAAAACAAGCAGCAAAATATAGAAATCAAGACATGCAATATTGAATACAAAAATGTTTTCTTTTTTAAATCAATCTACTGTATGCTTTCATCTCCCCAACTAAAAATGGCCAGCAGGACAAAATGGTCATTAGTGTAAACTAAACATTCAAATGAAAATATATTGACTAATGACACTAAACAAGGGGAAGTTATAAAAACAATAATTCCTTCCTTCAAAAGCTTATTCTTACATTAACAAAAAATTTCACCTGGTTGATGATTCTCTCCATCTGGACCTGGACCATCTCAGGCAGTGTGGTCTTGAGAAAGTCAACAACACTCTCAAATGAGTCACACTGCAAGATCAAGGCTCTATGATTCCCTATCAGCATCAGAGCCACTTTAAACAAACAGTCAATGCCTTGAACAAATATCATATCTAAAAGGAAGCACACATGAAGAGCTTAGAAACATTGGCACTCAAATTCTCAACATTAAATGAATAGTATCTAGTATTGCCACCTCCATTTCTGAGCCTACAACTTGAAAGTTAACAAATGTCTTAGAAGATAATTTTTAATTTTCTAAAATGCTATGTGCATAATACTTTCTCTCAGATACCAAAAGAATGTAAATAACAAGCCAGAGTTATCCAGAAAAGAACATTGTACAAATACAAACTACTGTGATTATCCAAACCCAATTAGTAGATAGAAACTAAAGTCAGTGATTGAGCTCTTGTAGCAAACCCTATGACTCAGTTTTGTAAAATGAGTTACATCCCTTTTATTATTGACCAAATATTCTCACCAAGTTGTTGTGAAGAGTTAGAAAAAAAACAAAAAGCTGACAACAACAACAAAAAAAGTACCATGGATTAAAGTTCCCTTTTTTGGGACACCCACAAGAGTTTTTGAAAATTGGATTTCCCTGAAAGTAATAAATTATGTAGAAATTTTTCTATACCATGGTTAGCATTTTTCTGCTATTCAATATTCTTTATGTGTATCAAATAAGAAAAGACATTTAGAAAAATGTCTATAGGGTGGGTTGAAGTAAGCACATGCCAAGCTATGAACAGATGCCAGATTAAATGAACATGTAATAGCTTCCTCCACAGGCTAAAGCTAAACATCATATTCAAATTAAATTAAAACACTGAACACCACAAACTACATATATGGTAAACTATGTTCCCAACAAAAAGAAACAAAAACTTTTTTTTTGCATGAGTATCTCCTACGTTCCTATCACAGACAAATTTTATCACCGTTTGATTATTTAGAAAAAAGGTGTCAGATGAACAAGGTGTCAGAAGTCACACAATTAAAACAAAATTATTTTGAAGACTAAAAATAAAGGAGCAACACCGAGCCATAAGTTAAAAATACAGACACAACCTAATAAAAACTCAGAAAGAAAGATAAAGGACATTTCTTATTCCATATACTAGTAAATTTCGTACGAGAGATCCTTTTCTTATCTTATCTTATATAATACAGACGTTACTTCAAAAAAGAAGATGATCATTTGTATTTGAAGATTATGGTTCAGTGTTTTATGTATAATTGCTACTTTACTTTTGAGTCTTCTGTCCTGAAGGCTTTCTAAATTTAGTGATTTTACTATAGGTGTTACTCTAGTCAAATGTGAATATTCATTTGTTATGAATCTCACTGCTCTATTTTGTGTCTGTTCCAGTTTCTTAATGTTTTCTTGAGTTGAGGGGTCCCAAAGGGAGGATGCATATTCTATTATTGGCCTAACCAAGGTTAAATAACATTTTAGTTTTATGTTCTTATTTGATTTATAGAAATTTCTTTTAATAAATCCTAATGCTTTGTTTGATTTTTTTATAGTTTCATCAATATGTGGATTCCATGTCAGTTTTTCATTTATTATAACACCTAGGTATTTTGCGTTTTTACTGTGTTACTGGTTTGCCATGAATAAGATAAGTGGAATTAATTTGTTTTAGTTTTTTTGTTACTCTTAACAACTGACGTTTTTCTGGGTGGAAAGACATGCTCCAATTTGATTCCCATTTCTGTAATTCATCTAATTCTCTTTGTAAAATATCTGTGTCTTGTGTTGTTTTTCTTGTTCTATATATTATGCAATCGTCTGCAAATAATCTGACTTTTGTTCCTGAAGTAATGCAATTTGGTAAATCATTTAGGTGAATTAAAAATAGTAGTGGACTCAAGACTGTTCCTTGAGGCACACCTGAGTTTACTGTTATCGGTGTTGATTTAGAGCCATTTATTAAGTTTGTTCTCTCCCTATCAGAAAATCTTT
This sequence comes from Biomphalaria sudanica, assembly GCA_036873155.1. Taxonomy (NCBI): domain Eukaryota; kingdom Metazoa; phylum Mollusca; class Gastropoda; family Planorbidae; genus Biomphalaria; species Biomphalaria sudanica. The sequence goes on along the minus strand of JAZGLO010001730.1, from coordinate 243,292 downwards.
AATTCACTGATGCAGTGGTCCATTAATGCCAAAATATTTTAATATTTTAAGCAAACTATGGTGGTGAACTTTGTCAAAAGCCTTAGAAAAATCTAGTAAGATAGCATCTATTTGTTCACTATTATCTAAACCTTTAGAAAAATCATCGATTTCATCCTTCTTATCTAGCACTATTAGAACATTGAATAGGTTGCTTGAATCAGCAGGAAAACCAATAAATTAGCAGAGTTTAAGTCTCCAATTAACATGCACAACTAGATAAACCTGTTCATATTTATGTTCACTAATGAAGGAATGTCTGCCATTTATAAGATAAGAAACAACATTTTGATACTGAATATAACTAACCAAAAACTCTAGAGACAAAGCCCAAAGGAAATTGTGAGGCAAACAGTGTGAGGAACCAGGGGGCAGCATACAGGGTGGGAGATATCTCATGAGTCTCAAAGTGGTCATACACATCCTTGTAGTGGTCATGGAGAAGTCGAGTCAGCTGGTACAATTTAATCTACAAAAAAAACAACAACAGAGGAAACTGTTAATTAAACACATTGTTTTAAGTTAGTTGATGTGTTTAAAACTTGAATAAAATAAGAAATATTACAATGCTTTTATTTTCTTTTGTAAGCATTAAAATATTTTATTGCACAAGAATGGGAAAAAAAAAGTCTTTAGGTTAGTTTATCTGATGCCCACAGATCAGTGCCATGATGGAAGGATAAATTCAGCAATGGCTTTACTATAACTCTTAAAATGTGATAGTGAGTTGTTACAAAGTTACATTATCACACCTGTAGGGCAGTCATGTTTGGTCGAAACTGTTTCCTAAGACCCAGATGGTACATCATATACTTCAGAACATGAAAAGCAGAAATCTCCTCCATCTGAAACAGCACAATATGCGTTTAATGCAAACTAAATATTTACTTTTAACACATATATATCCAACTGCAATCTGTATGGGTGTTTCTAAAACTGAATTATAAAAATTATTAATAAGAAAATTATAAATAGTAAAGTAAGTTTCCTATACACAAATGATGCATTTATTTTATTTGGGAAAAAAATCATAAAACAAGTTTCTTTATTATTGATTTCAAGTTTATTTTTTGCAAATATTCTTTATACTTTATGCATTTTTTTTTTGAATGACATTCTAACTTTTGGTCAAGTTGTGACCAAGGCCAACTCACAAATTGCAACCAAGGTCCACTCACAAATTGTAACCAAGGTCAACTCACATGCATCAACAGCATTCCAACTATAAATGACAACCCCTGGCAGTAGCCAACTTCAGGGTCCAGTAGACTGTAGGCCTTCAACAAATTGAACAGTTCTAGCTGGCCAGGTCCCAGAGCTTTGGCAAAGTAAGGGTGACATGGGAAGGTGCGGCCTAAAAATATAAAAGAAACCTACACTACTCTAAAGACTGAGAAAGAAGACAAATCAGCTTAGATATGAGATGACACTAAATCCCCCACTGGGGGGCTGAATTAGGAGGATGTGTGTACTTTTGGGTAGGAAGGAGAGACTACATTATAGCTAAGACTTATATGGCTGATTAATTGATAATTGATCTAACACAATTTTTACAAATGGCAAAAGACAATAAATAAAAAAAAAGATTATTATGTCACATAGATGTTATCTTATGCACAGTTGTCAGAACAGATGCCAGACTATCACGCTAAAAATAGTCAAGCTCCTAATTCTCCTAAACAAAGGCAGCATCACAAATGAACAGATTAGAGACAGGATTAGTACAGCGATTGGACACCACAATGATTTCTAACTACTGCCAAAAAACGCAAACTAAAATTCTTTGACCATATTACAAGGTCCTCAGGGTTTGCAAAGACTTTCCTTCAGGGAACAGTACCAGGAAAAAGAAGACTAGTCAGACAGAGAAAGTAATGGGAAGACAACATAAAGGAATGGATGAGCCTGTCATTTAGGGAGATTCTATCAAAGGCAAAAGACAGAGGAATGGAGAAAGAGGGTCAAAAGATCTTGTGTGGTGCCCCAGTGGTACAACAGACAAAAGGAATAGGTGAAGATGAATACTGTGAAAACTCAGAAACGGAAGTAAAAATTGATCTATCCTACTCAGACTTTGTTTTTTCATGAATTTAAATTAAGATTTAATTACAGAAACACAAATGTAAACCCAGATTAAAAAAAATAAATAAAATGAAAATTTCACTGACCTAAGTCAATAAGTATTGCATGCTGGTGTGTGGTCAACTGCTTCAGAAGGTCATCATAGTCACAGGGGTCGCAGGTGCTGTCAGGCACTGCACTGCTCATCTGCCGCTGTTGCATGAGAAACAGCCAGATCTGACCTCTCAGATTACGAGGAACACCTGTTCAGGTTGAAACCAGAGTATACATTTTACTTGGATCAGTATTTTTTAAGATCAAGTGTCTTTTCTTGTTAGACTAGCAGTTGCCTAAGATTTTCAGTAGCCCAATTTTAATAAGTCGTTTCAGAAAGTTTTTGGTGGTCCGATAAAAAAGTAAAGTTTCCCTTTCAGACCTTGCAATCTATGGGGCAGATGATGTTAAGGTCATCTATTTCTATGGCCAACGGTTAACAAGCAAGGTGTCATGTGGCCAGCACAAGGACCAACCTTTACTTTCTCCAGCTAAAGTCATTAGAGTTGTGTGGACTCAGAGGCACCCTAAAAATCCAGAAATTCCAAAATCCCAGTCTTCGCCGAGATTCGAATCCAGGACCACAGGCTCGAAGCTAAGCCCTTGACCACTCAGCCACTGTGCCCTCTTTATTTTTATACATGAGATCATAATGATAATAAGGCAAACAACTGCCTTAGAAGCAGGGGCTAAAATGTTTACCAAAGAAATTAACACAATGTGCCAAACAGAACACACATAAATATATGAACAACTTTTTTATGGATGATAAAGTCATTTTATTTTAAGTAAAAGTTCCTGACAATACAAGAAAAAAATCAGTAGTAACAACAAAGAGAAATAAATGACTTAAAGTATTTATCAGTCCAACTTTAATGTGAGCTCTTAATATGTTACTCTAAATTCATTTGATGAAACTGAACCAGGAAGCTATTAAAAAAAAAAAAGAAACTCTCTTGTGTTCTAGCCAACCTGCCTCTGCCTTCGATAATATTTATTTCATTGTTCACTCCTCTAATGCACTAAATGTCTGTGTGGTGGCCATGCTGTAACTTGTCAGAGTTGTCAATGCATGTTTATAAAGAACAAAACCATGCGTGGGTCTGGAATGGTGTGGTGATTACAAGTTAGTCATTGTAGACGTAAATCTAGTGACACAAATACTCCAGCATAATTTGGGGATTCTTTGAATACAATTCACTCCAGTGCAAAAAAAAAAAAAATACATATTTAAAAAACACAACCTTGAAGCAGAGAATGCACATTTAAGATAGTAATGCACATCATTGATGAATTAAATGAATAAATCCACACAGTGAGTAAAGCCTAGTGAACAGCTGATTTTCAACTGAACTAGTAAATGAAATAGGACTCCACTCAACTCAAGTGAACTCAGTAACAGTTATTTCTCTTATTCACTACTAAGCTTAGCTCTTGAAACAATCTCATTTAATTAAACCTCCAAGAAATATTTAACGTTTTAGTAATGACCCCCGAAGATCTGGAAATGATGTAACATCAGGAGCTCGCCAATATGGCCAACATGTTGTAATGTTATTAATTAGTAGCCTTAGTGTGCCTAACTAAAAAAAAAAAAAAGTCAAATAAGGAAACAGATCCAATGAGCAGTACAGATGCACTCACATAAACTAACTAAAGATTCTGAGTTGGAAACCAGGTAGATTTAAAGACATTTTATTATTCACAAAACTTTCAGTAGCAACTAAATCTGTCAGGGTTAATGAAACATGATTGATTTACTGTGCAGGCCACATGACACCCTTAGAGGGTTTATTAAAAAAAAAAAAGAGATCTTTAAGCTCCCCATATCTAAAACATTAAGATGCATGAAGTTAAAAATGTGAAAAAAACAACAACTAATATTTTCATTTCTGTTTTTCATCATTCATTATCTTTGACTTAAAACTCAACATTTTTTGGTAATATATCTTATCAGTGTATATACTTTCCTAACAACATAAGGCTTTGGTGGATCAGCTTTATATAAATTTGCTGTTCTAACAAAATATACATTTGTTACATAGCTGGCTCCATCCAAGTCACTAGGTATTCTCTTGATCTCATTTTGAAATGACAAAGTTAAAAACAAATCTACAAAGTTTGAGCCCCAAGGGTTTTAAAGTCAATTGAGATTTTGAAGACACTAAGCCATGTCTTCTATGACTGAACAGATGAAGTGAACTAAAAGAGACCAAAATACCAATGAAATGAGGCAATAACAATCCAAACTTGTATTTGTAGAGAAAGTGACTGTCTCTGAAAAAAAACAACAACAGATTTTAAAATATTGGAAGTGAATTCCATGATCCCCAAGAAAGAGTTGTAAAGAAATGTATTTTACCCTTTTTGACATAGTCTAAGAGTTTCACTAGAGGAACAGTCTTCCCATCCTCTGCTGCTGGCTCACTTCCTTCCTGTTCTTCATTTTGTAAAGTCAGCATCTGTTCCCAGACAAATGTGATTTCTTTTAGGCAGGGAGTCAACTCTTGATAGTCTAATTTACGACACACATTAGCTCCCCCTTCCTCTTGTCTCGCTAGAAATGAAAATAAATTTAGTTCAAATGAATACAAAAACAACAAAAAACAACAACAACAACAACCAGCAGCACAAATATCTAGTTTTAAAAGAAAATGTCACTGGATGGGAAAACAAAATGCTGACATTCTAAAGAAACTAATTTCAAAGTGCTATAGTATCATCTTTCTACAGTCTCAGACATGATTGAAATATTTAATAGCATTGCAAGAGTTAAACAATTATATCCTCATTTACAATTCAATACAATATTAAACAAGGAAATGAAAGGCCAATATTGGAACTGAATAAAAAAAAAAAAGTTGTGTAATATATAATTTCAACTAGTAAACAAAATAAAATGCAATTACATAGACTACAGGTGTTCACAGAACATGGATATTAAATAAAACTTTGACCTATAAAACTAAAACGGCAGATGGTGGAAGATTTACGATTACACTCAATCATCAAATAAATAAAAGAAGCTCATTTCTATAGGCCTACAAAAAAGTCAGCTACATGTGATGCAAACATTTCTATAAATATGGTAGAAAAAAAAACACATTCACAACATGTTTGACTATTGTGCCCAAAGGTTTATAGTTTAGGTCAAATTCTGAACACAAAGCATAAGCTCCCAGAAAAAGTGTCAGAAATGAGTTGGAAGCAAAAATTTAAATACTATGATAAATATAATCTTAAAGTACAAAAATATAATAAATATAGTCTTAAAGTACAAAGATATTCTATATTCAAGACAAAAATGTCGATTTTATCGTAGAAAATGTTGGGTAAACTAGTTGCAATGTCACCAATTCTCTGGCTAAAAATATCCAAATAATTTAGCTTTTTAGCAACAATATAGTGACTCATTAATGCTATAAACATGCATTGATGTGTTTACAAGTGAGAACAAAAAGTGTATTATTACAACAGACTTTGTAAGGATTAATGACACATACGTACTTAAGGCAAATTTAAATAGTGACAATGGATGTGAACATTTGTTTCACAATGTAAGTAACACATTAACTTAAGGTAAAAACTTTAAATCTCCAAGCAAATGGTGGTTACAGTTGTTTTCCTTACAATATAAAATTTAAAATAGAAACTAAAAGATGTCCCATTGTATCTGGCTTAGATAACCTTAAACCTGTGGGGGATTGAAACATGATGACAACATTAGGTCTATAGTTCACACCACTGATATCCAGCTTTCTTACACCCTGGGGCCTTAAGGGTTGCATCAACACACAAAAGAATGAATAGAACCAATCCTCTGAACATTATGGACTGTGGTCAGAAGTTTTGAGGGACCACAGAGCACAACGTCTCTGACTTGAAATGACCCACAGTTAGAGCATTCCTGCTATACATATGTTAAATTGTCTGAAAGTACTTTTTACATTGTTTGGAAGTACATATGCCCTATTTATGAGATAAAGCAAACTAGTTTTGTAATGACAATAAGATTTATATATATATATATATATATATATATATATATATATATATATTAATATAAACTATTATTTATTTTGCATTATTGTCCAATAAATCAGATAACAATTTTTTTAATGTAAAAACAAAAAATATTTGATTTCTAGAAAAGAAAGTTTTTTTTATTTTATTTTAATGTTAGCCTGTGATTAGAATTTTGCATTTTTTATTTAATGACATTTGAGTTTTGCATGTTTTCCATCCAATGTACTGGAAATGATTTTAACTATAATTGATCATCTCATTCCAAAAATGCTGTATGTTACTTTCAATGTTTTTAAAAAAACTTTTCAGATGTATCAGAACACATTATTTGTGTAAAAAGATTAGATTGAAAGACAATTTTATTGCACATGGTGCAGAAAGGATCCAATAATGTAAAGTTTATAACATGCAAAAAAACAAACAAAAAAAAAAAAAAAAAAAAAAAAAAAAGATTGATTTTACTATCCACATACGTGGTTGAAAAGACTTTGCTGGACCAAATGAAAATTTTAAAAGAGACTCAATGAACAGCAGTAGAGTGAGTGATTTGGTGAGTTCTATACATATAAAAGCCTACTACACTTAGGTGTATGAGAGGATATTAAAATGTTTAGATATGAAATAAGGAAACAACGTTATCTCACATGCAGTTCAACTAGTAAACTAAACTAACCAATTCAATAAAGGAATTTTTTCCTTAAATATATAAACCTGCTAGAACTAATTGGGATATCTCAGGGTCAACTAGAAAGAAAAAAAAAGTGAAGTAATCTACAACAGAAAGATATAGTCTCTGTCTTCTCTACAGCCACCATATTGAGTCTTACCACGAAATACTACCACAGAAAGACTTCCATAAAAGACGAAATATTCTAGGTAGAATTGCAGCGAAATAGAGGGAGGTAAGAAGAAAAAAACAAATCAGTACAAGAGTTATGCTAGATGTTGATTGATTGCCAGTATTTTTAACTTTCTTAATACTTAGGTTAATATTAAGTTAAGGCATTTTATATCTTTAATTAATAAACTGTTATAATAATAAATAATTATTTATACATAGAATTAAAATTGTATTTTGGATCTATGAAGGTCTAATACTAGATGTTCATTTCTATGAATGTTTGATATGTATTTCTGAATTGTTTAAATTGCACAATAAGCCATTACAAGTTTCCTCTATATGTACTACATTTCACTTAAGATGAACAACACTGTCATGTTCAGACTTTAATAAGTTCAGTAACAAAAAGGCAGAAACAAAAACACAAATTTACTCTTTTATTAAAACACAATTTATAATGCACAATGTCAATGTGATAAATAACTAGGGCAGCAAGACAATGACAGTAAGTCAAATGTTGGAAACAAAAAAGGTGCACTTGGTCAAAATAATTTCAAAATGAAAATAATAAAAGTAATAGAATTGTTCATTTAAAGCTACTTTTTAAAATGTAACATTTCTGTGTTGATATATTTCTGATACAATAAAAAAGTTTCATGAACAGTGGGTTCAGAAAATACTGAACACGTTTATTTTTCCTAGAAAGCTATGCATTCTCTTTACAATCAAGACTTTGTGATTAAAAGGGGCTTCACCAGTAATGTTATGTATATTTCCCTCAAGTACTGTTTACTTTCTATCAACCATAGTCTCATGTAGTTTAATGTCCATCAGTTGCATTATGTTGCTTTCTATCAAGCATAGAGTTTCATGTAGTTTGAGGTCCATCAGTTTCTTCATGCTGTCCTCTCATGTCTATCACCTACCGTTTGATCTTTTCTAATTGCATGAGCTTTGTAGCAGATCTTGTGGACCTAGTTACATGACCTAACACATGAGTTTAAAAGGTCCTCATAAGGCCCAATTTACCCTCTGATAACCTCCTGTTGTCACTAATTTGAGATTTGCTTTCTATAGATGATTTCTAGCAGCTTCTTTAAGAATCTCATATCTATGAATTGCATTCCTCCAAATGCATATTTACAGGTGAGAAAGTGTTAACTAATATGTTTTTTTTTAAATGAAAAGGTTTAGGACTTTTTTTTGGGGAAAACTTTTTTTACATAATGGTCCAAACATTTATCTCTATGCCAGGTAATGACAGGGAGTAGAGTCCAAATTTTATATCATAAAGTCTTAGTGGGGTATAACTTGACAAAGTGCTTTTTTTTAAATAAGTCAAATAAACTAATACATTTTGAGTGTTTCCTGATCTCAACTAAAATTAAATTAGATATTTGCTTGTGCATTATTCACAACTGAAGTCTAACTCAAAATGATTTAACTCTTCAAATGAGTTTGCATCATTTCTCTAAATAATCTGTTTAAGCCAAAAACATCTTCTGAGAAAGAGTGTAACTTGTACTCACCACGTATATCATGATTCTCCTTCTCCATACGTATAAGGAGCAATGTCTCCAGTATGGCTTTTTTCCACATGCCTCGTATCTCAACTGTGTTGTGGAGCTTCCCGTCAAGGCTGTCACCTGCAAGTCACAAAAAAAAGCTACGGTTAAAAAAAGGTAAAAAAAAAGTGTTTCCTTTATAAAAACAGTCAAGTACCAGATTTTCTTGAAAATATGACTGAAATTTACTCTTGAAAACAGAGAATCAGGCAAAAGAATCTCTAGCACACTTTAAGAATATAAAAGTGTGGAGGTAACTCTAGGTCATAAAAAGGCGTACAAATGAACCTGCCAACACAGTCATTGTTTACCTTCCCTGTAAACAATAATAATACAGACACCTCATTGTACAAAACTAAAAATTCTAGTACAAACAACCACACAGCCAGACATGTGCCATTTCATTGCATGAATACAAGGATCAAGTTGTATAAATGCCAAAATACAAAGTCAAACTGATCTACATCCTGTTTAGATCATACATACTACAAACTGAATGTTTTTGTTATTTTTGGTAGGTATTCAATGTATTCATAGTTCACTATTTAGTAATCAGATAAAGAGTGCGTTACTTTTATTTCAAAGAACTAAAAACCTATACATAAAAAAAAATAAGTAACAATTTTGACAATGTCCCAATATGTCAAGCTCTGTAAAGTCAACAAAAGTAAACACTATATAAATATACTATACAATAAAAGGGCCCACACCCGATGGCATAACAAACATGGGACCAGGGCCAGATTTATCTGTATGGAACATAAGCTATAGGTTAGGGCCCCCAAGAAATATTTAGTAAATAAATATTATATCTGAACTAATTTTGGGTCCCTTATCTTAAATAGCTTATGGCCTTTTAAGTCTAAATACAGCACTAAATGGTGTGTGAAGGGTTAAATAGGTTAACTTTTTTTGAAAGTCATTTAGCTATGAAAACGTAACAGTGAGAACTGATCCTCCAACATCTCATGGCTCTGCTTGTGATATTCAGTGTATTATATTTTTACAAAGCTTGTGTCAACTAACTCTGTCTTTCTGTCTGGTAAAAAGTGTGTACACGTTATTTCACAGATCAAGCTGAAACTTAGCACAATTATTCATTGACAGACAAGACATGAATCAATAAAATCAAAATAACCATTTAGACAATTAATTACAAGTAATTCATTATTTTGTTTAATGGCAACAATGGAAATTAATACTTTAGTATTTACAGATATGGCTAATTTTGTTGTGTTTAGTCCCATTAAATGTTTGTTAACGCTATTTCTTCCTCACGCATTCTCCGATCAAGTTGATACTTTAAACAACTATTTATTGTAAATAACAAAAACTGAATCGATATACAAAAAAATCAATTAGTCAATTAATTATTGGTAATTAATTATTTTGTTTGATATTGAATAAGGGAAATAACTTGTACATTATTGGTAGATATAGTTTTAAGAACAGAGTTGCTCCCCTTTAGTTAAGCTTTTTTTTTAAAGGATTTTTTATATTTTGCTTGTTTAAAATGGAAACTTATGGACTATTTCTTTGGGTTTGATTAATTGTAAAAAAATGAATGACTTAGTGTCTTCACTAATAAGACAGAATGTTGTTGTTTTTTTTCCTGTCATGTTCAGAGTTAGGTTTTGAACTTATGTCAGTCTGAACTGTGAAGTTTTCTATGCTTTCAAGTAACAAATGCAACATATAACTATTGGGTATGTGCACAACTTTTACTATTCTCTTTGTAAAAAATCATGGCAAGTGCAAGAGGTTTTGACTAGACCAAAACTCTCTTTTTATGATGAAGAATTTCAATTAGTATAACATCATATACTTTCTAGAGAGGTCAAGAGGGCTAACCATAGCTCAGGTAAGTCATGTGACATCATTAAGTTTGTATAGAACTCTCAGAACATTTATACCATAAAAACGAAGATATTGGGGGGGGGGGGATATGTTAGTTCAGTTCTGCTTAATGAATAGATTTGAATTAAATATTGTATTTCCCAGATATAACTATGCTTGATGATTTATTAAAGTGCCTGAATTTCACTTTGTGGAGTTTCTTCAGTGCTTTATTCACAGAGTTGAGCTATGTTTGTAATATTATTTTTTACTGCTAAAATGAATCGGGTCTGAAAAGATGCACATACCCAATAACCCTAAAAACAGGCCTAATCTATGGCACAAACTAATTAATAATAAGCTTTCATCTTTCTCAATGAAATATTCTATACATCAAACTGGTATCAGTTAAGAGAACTTACCATACTCCAGAGAATGCTGAGGGGTACACACTCTGTTAAAGATGGCCTTTCTCCAAGATGAGCTGGGCCGTCTGTTGGATGCTAACAAGGTGTGGTCATCCATAGGGGAGTTGACCACAGATGAGGAAGTGCTGTCTGAATGCTGAGGAGTGTTTGTTGCCAGCAGGAATCTGAATGCCATGAGAACAATGAATAAATACACCCCAATTTAATTCAGCTTATAGAGGAAGAAAAAATCAAGACATAATCACACACAAAAAGTGAATTCCAGATCATGCTGGCTATTTCTTTCACATTTACATATGTAAAAACAAGGCAAAGAAACAAGAAAGAAGAAAATAAGTAAGAGAGGCAACTCTGTTATTGTAAAAGAGAGTTAACTCTGTTATTGCAATCAATGGTGATCTGTTTACTTTAAACAATATAAGAAGGATAAACACGCCACATTCAAAATATTGGTTGAGTTTGTGATGCTCTGAATATTAGTTAGTTTGCATTATCATAAAGCTTTTTATTTATTTTTCAATTTTGTAGCCAGTGGCTGAAATTGTATGAATAGATGGGGCCTCTCCACTTAAAATAAATTTTGATTTAATAAAATACTCTGTATAGTATAAAAAAACAACTGCTGGTGAACATACAACCATTTAATAAGAGCAAACTGACAAGAAAAATATATAAAAAATTCCTTTTGTTTAAAACAAAGCTTATAATATTAAATGTGTAATTGTATCCATTAGTTTGGAGAAAGGGGGGGGGGATATCTGTGAGAAGGATATTGTGATAGCTTTTAAACAAAAATGTATGACTTCAACTCAAACTGGATAGCTCAAGCCTCTTCAAGCCAAAACACTAACCACTGTCCCAGCGAAGTGCTTATGAAAATATAAGGTTTCATAGGCTATTGTTAGTTTCAAACTTTTAAGAGACAAAGTATAAAGGAGACTAATTAAACTTATCATGCAACATCAGTCAAGTACAATTTTTTCCCTTGTTTGATACCAAACAAACAAAATAAATACCAATAATAATTAATTATTTAATTTTTAACTTTGATTCTTGTTTTGTCAGGTACAGGTAATAATTGTGTAAAGTTACAGCTTGATCCAAGAATGAGTGTTGGAGAAATAACCTGTTCAAACTTTTTGCCAGACAGACAGAGTAAGTTGATATAAGCTTTGTAAAAAATGTGATTAGCAAATCATTTCTAGTCAGTTATTCACTAAGATTCAGTCTAATTGTGATGATATTGAAAGAACTATTTTGTAGTGGGACAAATTATTTGGACTTTTAACTAAACAGGCTCCAGTAGTAACTATATAAAGCAAATAATACTTGGAGAGTAAAAATGGTGATATATTATACATCTATTATTACTTGTTTGCTCAGGGTTGAATAAAATAAATTTCAGGTCTGTTTAACAAGAATATATATATATATATATATATATATATATATATATATATATATATATATATATATATATATATACTAAAATGACAAAGGGAATTATTGTTAAACAAACTTATAGGTAGCCCCAATGGGTCAGTTTTATTCACAAATTATGTCACAAATTTACAATTTGTAGCAAAAAAAATAAAAGGATCTTTATTGAGCACAAAAGTCATCTTTTCTATTGCATATAATCTATATCTCATAAAATTATTCTTTTAGCACTAGTTTTTACACATTTGCCTAATTAATTAAAAAAACAAACAAGATATGCTTTAAGGAAGATAAAAATAAGTTGATGCACATATTTGATACAATAAAGACTATTAAAATTGCATTTCAATTACATAGAGGTGGTGTCTCAGATTACAATGAAACGTGTCTTGTTTTCCATTTCAAATTGAGATAAAAAAAAAAAGTATAGTTATGCAAGTTTCAAATTTAGTTTAAAAGTATGTGCATAAAATATGTAAGCAAAAATAAGTAAGTGCATATACTATACATACATACTTAACACTAAAAAAAAAGTATGATTTCAGAAGAAGCCAATGCTCTTACTTTGAGAACAGTGAAATCAATTTTTTTTTAAATGATATTTTTTAAAATTTATCTCTGAGATAAGAACATGACAGGCAGACAGCAAAATAATAAAAAACAAATGCGATGGAGCCACAAACATTAGAAAGAACTGATTAGAGTTTGCTTTGTTAAAGCAAACTATGTTTGATATGGTGTGATGGCTTCTCAGGGTAATAATTTTGTTGAAGGACTAACAGTATTGTTGCTATGACCTAAGCTAAGACTGTTGGTGCTAGGGCCTAAGCTTAGACTATTGGTGCTAAGGCATAAGCTAAGACTGTTGGTGCTAAGGCCTAAGCTAAGACTGTTGGTGCAAAGTTCTAAGCTAAGACTGTTGGTGCAAAGTCCTAAGCTAAGACTGTTGGTGCAAATGTCTAAGCTAAGACTGTTGGTGCAAAGTCCTAAGCTAAGACTGTTGGTGCAAAGTCCTAAGCTAAGACTGTTGGTGCAAATGTCTAAGCTAAGACTGTTGGTCTAAGGCCTAAGCTGAGACTGTTGGTGCAAATGTCTAAGCTAAGACTGTTTGTGCCAAGACCGAAGACAAGACTCAGTGTTAAGACTCAAGCTTAGAGTGTTGGCGATGAAGTTAAAGCTCAGACTTGATGCTAAGGCCTAAGCTAAGACGAATGTTGCTTTTAAAAAAGCTTATTGATTAGAAGATGAGACACAAGTAGTACTGTGTCTACTTCTGACTCCTTTCAAAGTTTTAATCTTGATGTAGACTTCACTGACAGATAGGTGGGCCAACGGTAATCCTCTTTTTCTGATACAATCTTAATGAATGCACTCCCCTTGAGGTCTCCAAATGACTTACCGAATGGAAAGATATAAACAGCCTTTAGGAGACAAACTCGGACAAAGAAAGGAAAGGGGAGAGAGAGAGAGAGAGGCGTTGAAAAGGAATAGGGAGGTGGGTAAATATATATATATATGTGTGTGTGTGTCTGTGTGTGTGTGTGTGTGTGTGTGCGTGGGTGCGTGCGTGCGTGGGTGCGTGCGTGCGTGTGTGTGTGTGTATATAATGTAATGAAAGGCAATCACAAAGGGAGGAAGAGAAAGTGGAGAGAGAGAAATGTATACAAAAAGTGCGAGAATCACAGATAAAAGAGAGAGAGAGAGAGAAATGTATACAAAGTGCGAGAATCACAGATAAAAGAGAGAGAGAGAGAGAAATGTATACAAAGTGCGAGAATCACAGATAAAAGAGAGAGAGAGAGAGAAATGTATACCAAGTGCGAGAATCACAGATAAAAGAGAGAGAGAGAGAGAAATGTATACAAAGTGCGAGAATCACAGATAAAAGAGAGAGAGAGACAGATGTATACAGAGTGTGTGGGAATCACATATATAAATAGATAGATAGGTAATAGGGGAGAGAGAGAGAGAGAGAGAGAGAGAGAGAGAGAGAGAGCAGCCATAAAGAAATGTCCAGCAATCAATCACAACAGCCAGACGTGTCCTAATATTGAGTTCAATATTGCTGTTACTGCCAACATGCACCTTCCATCGTGACTCCACTATGTGCCAACAAACAAAACTACTCAATCACAGTTATGTTACACAAACAAACATGAACACATCAAGGGGTCCTCAACTCGCGGATGGTCAATGTGTACATTGGAGGTCCGCGTTCCAGAGTAGATATACGTCTAGGAGTAAAGATGAGAACTAGATGAACTATGGGAAACGAAATGTACCTATTAAAAATATGTTTAAAAAAAAAACAGTAGGTGGGAGTGTTCTTGTGTAAGAAATACAATGTTTAGCAACGCTGTATTATGTGGAAATAGCAAACAACTGGTGCCTTGAAAAGCAAATGACAATAATGGTACAAATTGTGTGTGTGTGTGAGAGAGAGAGAGACAGAGAGGAAAAAGCAATAACAAAGTGCCCATTTGTAAGACTGTATGACATTTTATACCACAATTATTTAATATCTTTCTCCAACACAGATTGTTTACTTTAGGGATTTCCTGTTATCATCACTGTACAGTCGAAATCTGAGGTCTCTAACTTTAAATGGTAGACTTAATGCTATTTGTTTTCCATATCAGCCTGCGAATATGTATGCATATGTGTGCGTGCATGTGTGAATGTGTCCGACGTGTGTAGTAGACGCAGTACTTCCTAGATATTGTTCTCTCCCTTGCCAAACGTAATTTCTCATTGAAAATTCATCGCAGCAAATATCTTCCCCCCCCCCCCCCAGGGAGAGACGTTCGCATTACGTCATGGTTTGCCGCTAGCTATCGCCCTGTGACTGTCGTTAGGAGAGAACATCTTCTGATGTGTTCGGGGCGTCGTATTCGGGCAATGTTTGTGACATCCTAATAGCTATCATAGCAAGACAGCCAAAGTTGAATTCCCCCACCCCACCCCCCACCGCCATAAAAACTAAAGGAGCAAAAGGGATGAGCGCCTATTTTGATGAGTGACTTGATCAACGCTCCAAGGCTTTTCTGGTCTGACAATGGCCTTGCTCATCCCAAGTGTACAATCAGTTGGAGGTAATACTTAGAACATAACAACAACAAAACATTAATTATGTTAGAAAATCGTGTCTAAAAATTAATCAAGACTCAATAAACGTCTTCAATAAAAAAAAAAATTGTCCCAAGGCTCTTCCCTTCGTCTAGTTGAAAAAAAGATTAGGTCTGAATGAATGAAACCTCCTTTACAGAGGCATTAATACTAGGAGATAATGTAAGTTACTAGTACGAATGGTTCATCCCAACAGATCAACAAGAGTAGTTATTAGACTATTCCTTTTCCTAACTGCGCATAATTGATAGAGCTGTCTCGAGAAGAATACAATCTGAATATCCAGACTAGCTTTCGCCCCATTGTTGTTTACTGAAGTAAAAGTGAGGAACTCGTTATTGGGGTGGGGGCTGATAAGAGTGGAACCTAGCAGTTCCATGAAATATATTCACAAACTCTAAGAAAATAGAATAGTATTAGCATAAAATCTATACAATAAAAAAGGACCCTCCTGAAAACGGCTTTATTAACTCTTTGCTTTGCTCAGTAAACGAAGTCATAAATTGAAATTATGAAGTTGTTGTTTCTTCCTAATCAATTCCTACTTTATGATATTAATGATGGTCTACTATTTCTCATTCTATTTATTTCTTGCAAGGCTTCGTTTTTTGCAGGGAGTCTTTCCTGTGAGCTTAGCACAATTAAGTGTTGTTGTTTTTTCCTATTAACAGTCCAGATAATGATTTTATAAGCCCACGTGGACTGAAACTTAAGACGGTGTGCAAACTGTCCATGAAGGTCAATTGATTCATTCCACTCTTAACTGAATACAAAGAAACAGTTGAGTCAAGTGCGGGAATACCCGCTGAAGCAATGTTAAAAAGACGTAAGCCAAAATGTAATTTCAGATGATTTTATTTTGAACGATTATAACGGTCGAACCAGAAGTTTCACTGTGGGGCCAATAACGTAGTTACGTTTCCCCAAAAATATATATAAATATAAACAGTCAAATTTATAGGAAAATACCGACAGCTATTTTCAAAATACCAGTCCACCCACCCACAGTTTACAGCTTTTTGATAGTTGAACTCATGAAGAGAATGCAAACTAAATGTAGGCTACAAGAGAAGGCAACTCACGAGGTCTTCATAGGGCTGTGAGTCTTATTGTGGTTCACGTCCCTCCTCCTGCCCTCAGGGCGGCTCACGGAGCCCAGGCTGTCTAGGGTGGCGCTGCGCCTCCTGATGCCTGGCGAGGTGGGCGGGCTGGGAAAGTCATGCTGGAACTCTTTGCTCATGGGCGACGGCATGGGGGAGATGTCTGGGGTGGACGGGGCGGAGGAATCCTGAAACGACACAAAACAGACATGCTCATGGAGAGTAAGTCTAAATCATTGGTCAAAACAAGAAAACGTAGGTCTACAGCACACACATGGCAAATTGTAAATCATTAGAAAATTTGTATCAAACAGATCAATACTTTTAATATAATACAATAACTAAAGGCAGAGCTGGAATTAAAAATGTGAAGGCCATGAAAGGTGGTTTGGCGGGGGGGGGGGGGGATATTTTTGGAGACCACTACACTTTTTCGAAACACTTAATAAAAATCTACTTATCAATAATAATACTAAAATCAAAGCATGTCGTATTTTAATAGAAAAAGAGTACTTGTAAATTGAAAAAAAAATTTTCTTTAAAAAAAAAAAGGATTTATTATGCATGTTTTAGTACAAAAAAAAAAAAAGTAAGCTTTTAGGGTTACGCAAAGGATTTGGTTTATCCAAAGTATATTACGAGCACACTATAAGAGGACACTTTGTAACCACGACAGTGTTGACAACTGTAACATTTTTAAAAAATACAACAAACACTAAAAAAAAAAAAACGCCGTAAAGTCGCTGATCGTTTTAATATGGATTTTTTCTCTATTGTGTGGTCCCCCTTCTAGTTGAGTCTCCTGGGCTCTACCCCCGCCTGCGCTCCCCTAAATCCAGACCTGGATGCATACATGTTAGGTATATACTGACATCACAAGGTACAATATTTTTTGAACAAGAGAAAATGGTAAATCTAATATAGCGAAATTAATGGTCAGTCCTGACCACGGACCCTCCGAATCGACTGTTTACACTCATCTTCAAATGTGGCTTGATAAAATGGACAATGTAAAATTCACCAACAGCTCCTGCTATTAGAGGTTTGCCGCGTGTTGAGTGTACAACATTAAACTATTTATGACATAGAATATCTACTTTTTTTTTTAAATCTCAAAAGGGTTGAAATATATTTGAATAAATATTTTATTTTCTCCCAACGTTACATTATTATGCTTGGGTCATACATATGATATATAGGCCATTCTTGAACAAACTACAGAGCAATACAATTTAAAATTATCTCTTTGATATAAACACAAACGATTTTTATTATATAAAATTAATAAACCTTCTACTAATAAAAAAAGAAAGACCTCAGTAAGATACCAGTTTCGAAATAGAAAATAAAAAAAAAAAAACAAGGTTACAAAGACAGTTTGTGTGGAGACACAAACTCAAAATTGGGCCCCCGGAGTAATCAACCCAGGCAGGTAAAAAGGCATGTTTCAATATTTTCAAAAAGAACATCAGAATAAAATTCTATCAAAGACAAATGACAGAGAAGAATGGAGAAAGAAGGTTGATAGATCTTGTGTGATGCACCAGCGATCCAGCAGACCTAAGAATAGGTGAAAGTGAATGTGAAGTTAGATGTGAGCCTGGCCTAACTAATACCTTATAATGAATATCTAATTGATCTAATTGTATTGTAAAGAGTCAATCTTTTATTCAAATCCTCAAGAAAAAATATTTCTGTTAAAAAAAAATAATTCCTTTAATTAATTGTTCAAAGGTGTTGTAGTGCACTGCGGTTTGCGCGATAATATTGAAAAAATACTTATTAATTTTTGTTTTAAATTATGTTCAACTTATAAACATACTAAATCGATTTTTTTCTCTTTAAAAAAAAAACTAAACATTTTTTTGTGTGTGTAAATGTAGTAGTTAGTATGACAGAACTTACTTAACTTAGCAATACATTTGTAAAAAAAAAAAAATTGACAAAAAATCCAAAACCATTTGCACAAATGTGCTAAAAATATGGTAAATGTATATCTCCCCTACTAAAGAGCCTCCAGTGTTTGTTATTATTAATAGTGAATAGTTGTAAAAGTGGTGTATTTTATGAAAAAACTGCTTGCATAAGTGATTTAAAAAAATTGATTTTTCGCTTTCAGTAAAGAAAAAAGTAAAAAGAACTTTGAATGGTCTAAAATATTATGATGTCGGATTTTCACTATATTTTCTAGTTTACGAGATCTAAACGGGACGGACAGACATTCCACACAATCTAATAGCGTCTTTTCCCCTTTCGGGGGCCGCTAAAAATACTATTGAGCATAGTTGTATCAATTGGTCTGGAACAGTTGTGTAATTAAATTTGTAACAGATTGAGATTAACATAAAAAAAGCATTTAAAAAAAACAAAGGGGAAAAGACCTGAATTTGAACTCAAGGCTCAAGCCATCTCCAGCCAACACAACCTTTGA
This sequence comes from Biomphalaria sudanica, assembly GCA_036873155.1. NCBI lineage: Eukaryota > Metazoa > Mollusca > Gastropoda > Planorbidae > Biomphalaria > Biomphalaria sudanica. The sequence goes on along the minus strand of JAZGLO010001730.1, from coordinate 224,345 downwards.
TCATGGAAAATTGTATAGCTATTATCTATTGTTTCTGTTATCTCGTCATATCCTTCATGTTGTGTTCACTGTGACCTATAAAGGGAACTAATTCAGCTTAAACCACCACTTCAGTCAAGTACAAATTCTTTCCCTTGTTTGAAATACCAAACAAAATAATTAATTACCAATAGTTAATTTCTTTTTATTGACTCTTGTGTTGTCAGGTAAAAGAAATTATTGTGCAAAATTTCAGCTTGGATGTGGGAGAAATCACGTGTACAACTTTTTACCAGAAAGACAAAGAAAAAAAGTAACTGTAAAATAAAAAAAAAAGTTGACGTGTACATATAGTGAGAGTAGGGGATGATCGAGCCATCTAGAACCTCTTACTGCACTGTTAAGGTGGAGGTTCCACTTCAATGGCCTATCATTAATAAGTTCACACCACAAACAATGTGACCCTAACCAGTGGCATTGACATTTAGGATCTAGCTCAGAAATAGTTTGGGGCCCACAACCGCCAAACAGATCCCTGTGGCTTGATACTTCTGTCTCGGATTAGTTTTCAATACGGTCAATGTGCGGGAGTCCACACCGGGGTGTTACACGCGCCAGAATGTTAGCCCAAAGTTTGTGTAGGTGTGTGTGTGTGTGTGTAAGACAAGAAGGACTTTAGGACGCATCTGCCCCAGGAAATAGATTTCAATAAATCGTCAGGACGTCAGGATGACGTCTGCTGGACACAAGGGTGACAACAATGATATGACCTTTGCGTACAGAGCAGACGACCTATTTTTCCATTACTTCCATCTCAAAATTCACATGAAACGCACTTTTTCTTTCTACTTTATCTAAATAATCCCGTGTCCAATATTTATTATGTTTCGTTTTAAAGAAAAAAAATCATTTATACAATACCTCTATTCAAGTCAGAGAATATATATTATAATAGATGCTTTATATAATTTTACAATCAATCATCTAGATTTGTAGTGTATAATGATATAATTGACTATATTATTATAAGCATGCATATACATTTATCAGTTTGATAGAATGCAATCATCGATGTTGCTTATGGACTAGAGAAAACCCACTCAGTTCAAAGTATGTATTCATCCTACTAGAACTAAAGCTATAACATTTGAAATCAAGGGAAAAAATAAATAAAAGCTGAACGTAAAAATATGAACATAGACTTACATAATACCGATTACTTTCTTTCCCCTCTGTCAATATGTTATCACTAAGAACACCTCGCGTAGATAAAAACACACACACACAAATACAATTAAAAAAAAAAGAACAGATGTGTGATGAATTTTCCCAGATCCACTATATCCATGTGTTTGATTGTAATCCCCTTCAATATCCAGGAGTATGAATTTAGTGTAATCCAGCTTCAAAAAGGACGAGTGACATTTGGACACAGAAACAAAACTTAAAGGAAAGGTGATGACATTGCAAATCTCTACCGCCATTCAAAGCTCCTCCCCACACACTGGCCTCAGTCGTCCTGCCCTCATCCCCACGGCGAGTAGTTAGACCGTCAATTAGATCAGGGATTCTCTCTTTCATTTTTCACGATCCTTTGTTCCTTAACTGTTTCACAACAACTAAACTCTACGCAAGGATGTACTACAGGATTGAGATCTAATACTTATGCTAGATGGCAATGAAGACGTCAACTTGTCCACCATGCCTTACTTGTCAAGACTTCAATAACTTATTAGCATGAAGTCGACAACTTGTCCACCAGGCCTTACTTGTCAAGACTTCAATAACTTATTAGCATGAAGTCGACAACTTGTCCACCAGGCCTTACTTGTCAAGACTTCAATAACTTATTAGCATGAAGTCGACAACTTGTCCACCATGCCTTACTTGTCAAGACTTCAATAACTTATTAGCATGAAGTCGACAACACGCAGACACTTGACTTGAAGTTGAAACAAACGAGTAAAGCAAAAATGAAAATAATTTCTCATGGATTATCTGTAAGTGTTCAGACAAAATAAAAAGTTTGAAACTGATTGATGTCAGTGATTGTGTTTGGTGTTAGTGGTCAGTGATGCACTTGTCGTTTGTGATATGGTTTGATGTCAGTGATGTGATTCAAGTCAGTGATAAGCGGATTTGTTAATAGTGTATTGTTTGATGTGTCAATGATGTGTGCTTGTTAATAATATTGTGTATGATGCCAGTGATGTGTTTGATGTCAGTGATGTGTTTGATGTTAGTTTAGGGACTGCAACAAAGGTAGGCCTACTTTTATTAGTTAGCACTGTAGATCTCTAATGGAGAACCTCTCAATTCGAAATGTTAACTGATCTCTCGCCCAATGTCTGACGTGCGGGGGCCGACCTCACACAGGTAGGGATTGAAAAATCAATGAAAAGTCTCAACAATCACGTCCAATCAAAATGTCATTTTCTTTACCATTCTAGGAAGAAGTAAAAACAAACCAAACCAAACAAAAAAAAAAAAAAACGAGTCTCTTTAATCCCTCTAATCTTCGCACTCGAAGACACGCCTTATTATTATGTAATACACTAGCATAATGTAAGACAATCAATAACATCACTGACATTATAACGCCGTATGGTATTCTCTATATTTCTTATTCTCTACTCTCTTTGTCTTACTTGACGGCCCTGTGCTGAGAACGGGCGTGACGAGGTAACATGCACTTCATCGAATGTCAACAATATTAGCATAATTAATTGCCAAGAATCTTGCCATCACAAAGTATAAATAGAATCGCCTCCCTGAGGCAGCCATAAAAACATCAATGAAGCCAATATATTGAATGCCTCAATTGGGGTGTTTTTTTGAAAAGCGTGGGCGGATATCTTAGGAACGACAACTGGAAGTGAACAAAATGACAAGGGGCAAGCACTACTACAATTTCTAATTTCATAAAGCTTGGTGTATGTCGGGTTGTACTATAGCTCTCTCTATCTCTTACATGTCAAACAAGAGAAAAAAAATTGAACCTTATTTTCCAACAAAAACAACTTTGAACTGCAAGGAGATATAAGGATTTTATTAAAAGTTCAAAATCATACTACAAAGTAGAGAATAATCTCATTTGTTTTAAAATCATTACTATAGCAAAGTACATACCGCTACTGCTACCATTGTATATATATATATATATATATAGGTGGCTGAGCGGTAAAGCGCTTGACTACCGTACCGAAGGTCCCGGGTTCGAATCCCGGTGAAGACTGGGATTTTCATTTCGGGATCCTCTGAGTCCACCCAGCTCTAAATGGGTACCTGACATTAGTTGGGGAAACGTAAAGGCGGTTGGTCGTTGTGCTGGCCACATGACACCCTTGTAAACCGTAGGCCACAGAAACAGATGACCTTTACATCATCTGCCCTATAGACCACAAGGTCTGAAAGGGGGAACTTTACTTTTATATATATTAATTAAAGAATACAAGGCTTAATATATAATTACTGTAAATATCAGTATATGCACAAAGAAATAGCTAGTAAAGGATGTTTGCAAACGTTTTCTTGGAATGCCATATTGGGAATCTTATACAAGAATATGCCTATTTCAAATACAACTTACAAGATATGAGAATATGAATAAATGGTGATAGTAGATGAAAAATACAAACGAAGTTACAAAGACAGTTTGTGTGGAAACAAACTCAAAATCGGCCCCCGAAGTGGTACACCCAGGCAGGTAAAAAGACAGGTTTCAATATTTTCAGAAATAATATCAGAATGAAATTCTATCAAAGGCAAACGATATATAAGAATGGAGAAAGAATGTTGACAGATCTTGTGTGGTGCCCAAAAGGATAGGTGAAGTTAGATGTGAACTTGATGTCATATAATGATTATCTAAATGATCTAATTGTTTGTAAAGGGTCCATCTCTTATTCAAAGCCTCAGAATATAAAATTTCCTTATTTAAAAAAATCATTATTTTTTATTAGTTAGGTGTTCATGGATATAGAGATAGGCTGCAGGTCACGCGATAATATGAAAAACTACGTATTAATTGTTGTTTTAAATTATGTTCCACTTTTACGCATACTAAATAGATTTTTTCTTTTTAAAAAAATATAAATTTTTTTTTAAACATAGTAGTTAGCATGAAAGAACTTATATAACTTAGCAATTAAATTGTAAAAAAATAAAATAAATTGTGTTGAAAATATGGTAAATAATTATCCCCTTTATTAAATGGCCTCTCGTGTTTGTTAATATTATTGTGAATAGATCTAAAAATGGTGCATTTTTATGAAATAAACTGCTTTGCATGGTTGCTTTTAAAAATTCAATTTTTCGCTTTCAAAAAAGAAAAAAAAGTAGCCGTTGCATCAGAACTTTGAAAGGTCTAAAATATCATGATGATGGATTTTCAATATCTTTTCTAGTTAACAAGATCTAAACGGGACGAATGGACGGACGGACGGACAGACAGACCACACCAAACTAGAATCGCTAGAATCTTTCTTTTTTTTTAAAAGACCTACTCTTTCTTTCCTAACTGACGATACCAACGTTGATTCCACCAGAATGTGGTAAATAATTATGGAGAGAAAGAGTTAATGCAACTTATAGAGCGATTAATTTGCTCTTAATAACTAATGAATTTTCGATTTCTAAAGAAAATAGAACATTTTTACCCCACCTCATGTCCCCCACCCCTCTACAATCCAGAGAAAGAATACAATAAGCCTTGTTAAGGAATATATACATTAACTAGACTTCATTATATTCTAATGATAGGCCTTTAGATCTAGACTTAGACCTTAACATTAATTTATTGAAATCTTTTAATGAAAAGGGCCTACATTTTTTAAATACCCGAGAAGATGATAGTCTGTTCAAGATAAATACGTTCTAGTCCTCTAGCCAAAATCACGTTATTTAAAAAAAAAAGTATTTTTTTGCACTTAGAAAAGTTATAATGTTCAAACTAGAGTGACCAACGAGCTAGTAACCCTTTTCCTTAACATATACATCAACTGTCAAATTTCTAGGAAAATCGTTACAGACGTTTATGAGAACCGCGTCCATACAGATTTTGTCCATTCGGAATGTGTGTGACCTGAATAGAGGTAGAGAAAAAAATAAAATAGCATTGCAATGCAAACTAGTTTAGACTGAAGTAGTTCAAGTAAGTTTACACCGAAATAGTTCAAGTAAGTTTAGACCGAAGTAGTTCAAGTAAGTTTAGACCGAAGTAGTTCAAACAAGTTTAGACCGAAGTAGTTCAAGTAAGTTTAGACCGAAGTAGTTCAAGTAAGTTTAGACCGAAGTAGTTCAAGTAAGTTTAGACCGAAGTAGTTCAAGTAAGTTTAGACCGAAGTAGTTCAAACAAGTTTAGACCGAAGTAGTTCAAGTAAGTTTAGACCGAAGTAGTTCAAGCAAGCAGTAAGAGAATCCAAAATCAATGACAATAACCAAAAGCATCAGCCAGTCACTTCCATTTTGAAAATGGGAACAAGGTGACAAAGGAAAGGTGAACAAGAAAACCTTGCGGTGAATTCATTGCTCCGTTTAACAAAAAAACATATGAGGATGTCCGGAGACTCTCATTACCCTCGTCTCCAGTTAAAGCCTTTCTACTTGCCATTTCATTGCAACCCAACGTTAAGTGCAGAGTAGTTGATCAATCTAATTCTCTGAAGGTTTCATTAACACCAAACCAAACTGAAGTGGGAACTTCTCGTTCAATACAATGTCTTGGCTTTAGTTGAAACGTCACTGTCAAGTCTCCATTTCAAGTTAACGTCACCACCTACCGCCTCTTTTCTTACCAGCACTCTCCCTAGAGATTTTTCAATCAGTGAAAGATGTACATTTCCATTTGATTGGTCTAAGAGCAAACCGTTTTTACTAAGCTTATATCAACTCACTCTGTCTAGCAAAAAGTTTGTACACGTTATTTTTCCCACACCCAATCTAGGGTCAAGCTGAAACTTTGCACAATTATTTCTTTTACCTGACAACATAAAAATCAATAAAAGAATTAAACAAGCAGTTAATAAACTATTGGTAATTTTTTTTGTTTGGTATCTCGATCAATGGAAAGAAATTGTACTTGACTGTACAGGTGGTATAAGCTGAATGAAACCCCTTTATAGATCGCCGCTTTAAAGTAAGGTTGAAACAAACAATAGCTAACTATGCAATCTTCTATTTTCATAAGCACCTCACTAGCAGAGTGATTAGTATGTCGGTCTGAGCTATGATTTCAAATCCAGGTCGTTTCAATATCCTTTAAAAAATTCTTTCTCTCCCATCCCCCCTTTTCTCAACTGGTCCAGATAAGTGATAGGATCATAGAGTATTGACAAAAAAACAACAACATGAAATAGCGATAAACAAAAATAATTGGTCAAAATATTTCTAATAGCATAGATCTATTGTTGTTGGTCTAGATCTTTTACAAATTTAATTACATGACTGATCCAAACTAATTGATAATATTGAAACTGTGTGTGTGAGAAATCACGTGTACAAACATTTTACCAGACAGAGCGAGCTGATATAAGCTTTGTAACACAAAAAAAAGTAGTGAAGATCATTAAGATAACCAAATGATTCGGATCAAACGATCAGTGAAATAAAAAAAAAGTAGTGAAGATCATTAAGATAACCAAATGATTCGGATCAAACGATCGGTGAAATAAAAAAAAAGTAGTGAAGATCATTAAGATAACCAAATGATTCGAATCAAAAGATCGGTGAAATAAAAAAAAGTAGTGAAGATCATTAAGATAACCAAATGATTCGGATCAAACGATCGGTGAAATAAAAAAAAAGTAGTGAAGATCATTAAGATAACCAAATGATTCGGATCAAACGATCGGTGAAATAAAAAAAAAAGTAGTGAAGATCATTAAGATAACCAAATGATTCGGATCAAAAGATCGGTGAAATAAAAAAAAAGTAGTGAAGATCATTAAGATAACCAAATGATTCGGATCAAACGATCGGTGAAATAAAAAAAAAGTAGTGAAGATCATTAAGATAACCAAATGATTCGGATCAAACGATCGGTGAAATAAAAAAAAAGTAGTGAAGATCATTAAGATAACCAAATGATTCGGATCAAACGATCGGTGAAATAAAAAAAAAGTAGTGAAGATCATTAAGATAACCAAATGATTCGGATCAAACGATCGGTGAAATAAAAAAAAAGTAGTGAAGATCATTAAGATAACCAAATGATTCGGATCAAACGATCGGTGAAATAAAAAAAAAGTAGTGAAGATCATTAAGATAACCAAATGATTCGAATCAAAAGATCGGTGAAATAAAAAAAAAGTAGTGAAGATCATTAAGATAACCAAATGATTCGGATCAAACGATCGGTGAAATAAAAAAAAAGTAGTGAAGATCATTAAGATAACCAAATGATTCGGATCAAAAGATCGGTGAAATAAAAAAAAAGTAGTGAAGATCATTAAGATAACCAAATGATTCGGATCAAACGATCAGTGAAATAAAAAAAAGTAGTGAAGATCATTAAGATAACCAAATGATTCGGATCAAACGATCGGTGAAATAAAAAAAAAGTAGTGAAGATCATTAAGATAACCAAATGATTCGGATCAAACGATCGGTGAAATAAAAAAAAAGTAGTGAAGATCATTAAGATAACCAAATGATTCGAATCAAAAGATCGGTGAAATAAAAAAAAAGTAGTGAAGATCATTAAGATAACCAAATGATTCGGATCAAAAGATCGGTGAAATAAAAAAAAAGTAGTGAAGATCATTAAGATAACCAAATGATTCGGATCAAACGATCAGTGAAATAAAAAAAAGTAGTGAAGATCATTAAGATAACCAAATGATTCGGATCAAAAGATCGGTGAAATAAAAAAAAAGTAGTGAAGATCATTAAGATAACCAAATGATTCGGATCAAACGATCGGTGAAATAAAAAAAAAGTATTGAAGATCATTAAGATAACCAAATGATTCGGATCAAAAGATCGGTGAAATAAAAAAAAGTAGTGAAGATCATTAAGATAACCAAATGATTCGGATCAAACGATCGGTGAAATAAAAAAAAAGTAGTGAAGATCATTAAGATAACCAAATGATTCGGATCAAACGATCGGTGAAATAAAAAAAAAGTAGTGAAGATCATTAAGATAACCAAATGATTCGAATCAAAAGATCGGTGAAATAAAAAAAAAGTAGTGAAGATCATTAAGATAACCAAATGATTCGGATCAAACGATCGGTGAAATAAAAAAAAAAGTATTGAAGATCTATAAGATAACCAAATGATTCGGATCAAAAGATCGGTGAAATAAAAAAAAAGTAGTGAAGATCATTAAGGTAACCAAATGATTCGGATCAAACGATCGGTGAAATAAAAAAAAGTAGTGAAGATCATTAAGATAACCAAATGATTCGGATCAAAAGATCGGTGAAATAAAAAAAAAGTAGTGAAGATCATTAAGATAACCAAATGATTCGGATCAAACGATCGGTGAAATAAAAAAAAAGTAGTGAAGATCATTAAGATAACCAAATGATTCGGATCAAAAGATCGGTGAAATAAAAAAAAAGTAGTGAAGATCATTAAGATAACCAAATGATTCGGATCAAAAGATCGGTGAAATAAAAAAAAAAAAAGGTTACAAAGACAGTTTGTGTGAACTCAAAATCGGCCCCCGAAGTGGTCTACTCAGCCAGAGAAAAAAAGGCAGGTTTCAATATTTTCAGAAGAATATCGGTATTAAATTCTATCAGAAGTGGTCCACCCAGTCAGGTAAAAAGGCAGGTTTCAATATTTTCAGAAAGAATAGCATAATGAAATTCTATCAAAAGCAAATGACAGAGAAGAATGGATAAAGAAGGTTGACAGATCCTGTGTAGTGCCCCAACGGTTCAGCAGACCAAGGGATAGGTGAAAGTGACGTTAGATGTGAACCTGGCCTAACTGATGTCTTATAATGAGTATCTCATTGATCTAATTCTTTTGTAAAGGGTCAATCTCTTATTCAAAGCCTCAAGAAAAAAACATTTCCGTAAAAAAAATAATCCTTTAGTTATGTGTGCTATGGACGTACGTGTGTTCTGCAGTTCACGCGATAATATGAAACACTGATTATTAATTGTTGTTTTAAACTATGTCCAACTTATTTGCAAAGTAAATATATCTTTTTTCTTACAAAAAAAACACTTGCTAAAAAGCCTCCAATGTTTGTTACTATTAATAGTGGATAGTTGTAAAAAGGGTATATTTTTATGAAAAAACTTGCATAATTGATATAGAAAATCAGATTTCTCGCTTTCAGAAATGAAAAACGTAGCCGTTGCATCAGAACTTGAATGATCTCAAATATCATGATGTCCGATTTTCAATTCTCTTCTAGTTTCTGAGATCTAAACGGGACGGACGGACAGACAGGCCACACAAAACTAATAGCGTCTTTTTCCCCTCGCTAAAAAAGGTAAATCGTAATACAAAATTAATTTTAAAATATTAATTCCTGCTTTATTTTCAAATAATATAGTATACTTGACTTTTGCATGGGGGTGGACATATGCAAAAAGGGATTTTCTTGATACACAATACAATAATAAGAAAAATACAATATAATTATTCCCCTGGGTTCCAGGGGTTTAATGGTAAACATCGTTTTTTTTCTAAATTAATTTACTTATTAATAAAATGAACTTTGAAATGTTTTATAACGTTGCTTTGTCACACAGCACGAGTTTATGTGCGAAATTTGAACTCAATAAGTTAATTTGTAATGGTCACAGGTAATTATTTCACATTTTTATTTTTGACTATGACGAAAGTGTAAGTTATTATAGAAACTGAAAAATGCATAAAATATGACAAGTCTAAAAAAAAAAACAACAACAACAACCTATTAAATCCACATTATTAAATACTAAGCCAGCAAAATAAATAGTCAATAGCATATAAAATGCATATCACGATTAAGAAAAAATTGTTGAGAGTAAATTAAAAAGAATATTCAAAACCAGGTAAGACATCGATGTATCAAAATACAAACTAATAGCCCACAAAAGAGGACTTTTTAATAACAGCAGAAAACTAAGAAATATAGTGTGGAGTTGCAAAAGATTTAGTAGTGATGGCCCAAGCAGACTAAGTTGTTCTCCTCCCTATTTTACGAGATGAGGAGAAAACAGATGTTTAGAAAAAAAATTCATTTCAAAAGAAACTAACAGAAAAAAAAATCCTTGTCTGACAGCTTTGGTGGAGGTATCAGTCCATAGAGACTAACTCAAAAGCTAATAGTTGGGTATTGATTTTGTCCGACATAAAAATGTTTTTCTTGAGTACAGACATTACTTAAAATCTTAGGTTAAAAAAAACAGTTTAAAAGCTTTAAAAAAATAGTTTAGTTAATGTCAGGCATCAATACGAGATGTATGCTGACCTTAAATAAACACAACAAATTACATCTAATTGTTATAGTCTCGAGAGAAGTGTAAACAGGAAGTTTACTTACACACTGACTTCTCGACGATTCAAAATTCTACACAGACTAGTAAACATGTAAAGGGAGTTAATTAGAAATGGAACGATGCTATATTTAGTTATGTTATTTCAGTGTCCATAAAATTGAAGCTTCATGTCAGATACTTTAGAAAATGTACTATTTCAATTAGGTCATTTGTGTGTTAAAGCTGTTCGAGATTTCTAGTGAAAGACTTTTTGATACGGAGGAACTCAATGAGTTCTCCGCCTAAACAAATACTCTCAGGCTACTTTGGAGATTCAGTCATCAGATTATTCTACGTATTCAAAATCAATTGCATTTTATGTATGCATGTATTTTAATGTAACATGCTATTTGTCAAAACAATTTTCTTACCTTTCTTTACCTTTTTGTATTATTTATATTTTGGGGCGCGATGGCTGAGCGTTTAAGTGATTGGCTTTCGAACTTGGGGTGATGGGTTCGAATCTCGGTGAAAACTGGAATTTTCAATTTCGGGATTTTTAAGGGCACCCTTGAGTCCACCCAACTTAAATGGGTACCTGACTTTAGTTGGGGAAAATAAAGGCTGTTGGTCGTTGTGCTGGCCACATGACACCCTGCTCGTTAACCGTAGGCCAAAGAAACAGTTGACCTTGACTGTTGGTCGTTGTGCTGGCCACATGACACCCTGCTCGTTAACCGTAGGCCAAAGAAACAGTTGACCTTGACATCGTATACCATATAGATCGCAAGGGGAACTTTACTTTATTACTGGCCAAAAAAAAAGTAATTGAAAAAAGATAAATCTAGAAATGCAAATTGTATACATATATTTTTATCTATTTTCAAAACAAAAATTTGAGATGTACTGGTCCTTGTTGCTTCTATAGTGCAGTCTTCTGCCCAAAAGATCACAAGGTCTGAAACTCCCTCTGTCTGTCTGGTACAAATCTAGAGCACATTATTTCTCCCACTTCCCATTCTCGGATCAAGTTAATTATTATTGGTCCTTGTTGATTACAACACATGAATTAATAAGCAAAATTAATCAATTAGTTAATTTAACAGTGGCAATCTATTAATTTTGTTTTCTATAGAAAAGGGAGAAAAATCTTATGGTTTTGATAGATACGGCAGCAATTTGGAGTTGCTTCCATTATAAAGGCTTTGGTTTTTTTTTAAACATTATTTTTATTTTGCTTGTCTAATATCAGCTTTCTCTCTTGTAAGACAAGCAAAGACAGGAACTGATTCTCAATATCAACTCTAAACGTGGTATTTTCCACCCTGGGGAGCGTGAGACACGCCTTCAGATATTGCCCAGGGAATGATCGACCAGTAATTGAAAACGAACAATCTTCTCCCCAAATCTCAAAGTGTAGATAGCAATAAAAGGAAGTGACAAAATGAATGGCCAAAAACTATTAAACAAAAACAATTTTTTTTTGGAAGCTTACTGTTAAGGGAAGACAAGGACCCATCACTGCATATATTTACTTAAGAATGTCTAACGCTTTCCAGCCCTCGCCAGTTTGAAACACTGGAGATATATTTATGTACGAGAATAAGAAATCTGGTGTGTGTTTGGCTAATAGCTTGTGTGTTTGGGAGAATACTAGCCAAGCTTTAGTTTCCCGTTCAGACCTTGCGATCTATAGAGCAGATGATGTAAAGATCATCTGTTTCTGTGGCGCACGGTTAATGAGGGTGTCATGTGGCCAGAACAAGAACCAACCGCCTTTACTTTACCCCGACTAATGTCAGGTACCCATTAGAGCTGGGTGAACTCAGAGGCGCCCAAAGATTCCGATATTAAAACATCTCAGTCTTCACAAGTATTCAAACCCGGGACGCCAGGTTCAGCAGCCAAGCGCTTTACGACTCAGCCACGCCTCCAGCCAAGCTTCAACATAGTGTGATATTGTCTCAAAAAATCTTTGTCTGAAATATCTTGCAAACATTGTACAACAAACAGTTAGGGATGCTAAGAGGCGAAGAGGAGGCGGACTTAACTGGCTGCCTGTTTCGTATCCTCCCCCCCCCCCCCGGCCAACCAGTCCAAAATAAAAATGTAGACCACACATTTTAACCGACTAGGTCTACAGTAAATTGTTCTTATCATTGCAAAGTAAACGTGGAGAAAACGCGACGTCTTCGTGTAGCTCGTACAAACCCCCAAAACATGCTCATTTGAGATCCTTTGGTACTTGTATCTAACATGAACACATCATCCAAAGTGTTTCTTTGGTCATGTTTTTTTTTATCATCTATAAAATACGAATATCCCTACTCTGTTGGAATGAACGAATATCCCTACTCTGTGGAAATGAATAAGGTCAGTTGAAAGCGGGACTAAGAAATCGTATGCTCATGCTGTTGGAACATCTATCAAAATATTTTTAAAAAATGGTTGGATTAGACACCACGCACTAACCAGATTTGTTTTTAGCATAAGCAATGGGAAAATCACTTTTTATGGGATTTTTTTTTCTTATCCTCAATAGCACAAAGTAAGAAAGGAAACAAACAAAAAAAGATAGTCATTCATACGTTGACATTAATGGTTACAGTTGATGCAGTCGTTGCCAAGAAGTTTACATTGATAGTTTTACATTTTGCTTTTTCTTGATCTTCCTTTTATGTCTGATGCCGCACTCCCGCAGTATCGTGCTTTTGTGGCTAACAGCTACTTTCATTGTTTGTAACAATATAGTACAGACATATTTAGACTGTCACTATCTGTCAGTTTATCACAGTTATGTTTATGTAGCGTTGTACTCGCCACCAACTCGACAACTTTGTCTATCCATTGAACAAAGCTGAAGACATTTGTTTAGTGGACACAACACAAAATCTATTATATACAGATTTCACTTTTCTTTTCCATATCCAGATGTGAGCCAATAAGGATCATACATTAAAAAGGTTCCAAACACACTACAAGTGTTTATTACGTAGTGTAGGCTACAAATAACTTTAACTTCAGTGTAGAATGTTTCCATGACTTACAATGTAACGACATTCAAATGTTCACTACAAAATCAGAAGTTCTCTTTACAGTTCCCCACAAACCTTAAGAAAACGTAACCCCATCCTTTGTGTGTGTGTGGTCTTCCCCCCTCTCTCCCGAGGCACACTTTGGCTGGAAGACCATACGATACTATTGGGGATTAACGGATTTCATAACGCTAGAAGCGATGTTTGAGTCACGAGGATTATTTGGGGATTCCAATTTGAAAGAAAACAACTATTTTCGTCACCAATCGATAGCTAAGTGTTCAAAGTAATTGGTCCTGATAGTTAATGTTTGACTTTGGTAAAGCTTTTTTTTTTTTGGTCTTAAGATATTCATTAAAAAAACAGATGACATAAAATAGCAAAGTTGAAAACATAAATAAAAGAAATTTGAAGCCAGTCACCACATCAGACATAGCCCTTTACATTTTTTTTCTCATTTTTTATATTCTGTCATTTCAAAAAAAAAAAATAACTTGTCGCCGTCTTCACTATGAGACGTGAACCTGGGGCAAATCAATCTGGACTATTTGCTCATTTGTGATTCTAGTGTGAGTGTAATAGAAGGATCAGAAGACGCCATGGAAAAACATATTTTTGTTTTTTTATTCAGAAAAGTACGTTTACTGTTGACTAGGAAGTACGTAATAAGCAACTCTGACAGTTCAACAGACTCAAGACTACAGAAAATACGAAGATGAGCAGCTCAAAGCAATCAAACAACAATAACAAAAGAAAAAAACAACATCATTGTAAAAACTCTAACTTTTCCTTTAGAAAACAAAACTATATTTTGTTCTGTTGGAAGCTTACTGTTGTGTCTCGAAATGAAAACACGCTGCTTATTGTTTATACAATTCAAACTACCGTGACACTTGATTATTACGTGAAGTAGAGTCATGTTTTTTTTAAAAATCTTATACAAATGTCTAAATGTGAACATTCTAACAATGTATATTAAACCGAAGCTTTAAAAAACGTAGATGGTTCTCAAAATAAGTTTAACACATTTGACAAAAAAAGTGTCCTCACAGAGCAGAGAGATTGCTCATCAGTAAGTACAACCTGACTAGATCACCAACTTGGGATCTACTAAACAACATCAAGCTCTGAAACTTTAGTCCCCAGTCGGGTCATATCCATTCCACAACGAGTCATCCCTCGCTCGCAGACTTCCTAGTTTTCTAGAGCCTTCACGGCGCCCCAGTGACCAACTTGGCAGGTTTCCAGACTCACCAAATTCATGCTTTTAGGATAGATAGTACAATGCTAGGGTCAGTTCACGAAGATAGCGGCATCTATTCATGATAGGCAGACGACTCCAGTCATACTAAACAATGCGGTGATGCCAACAAACCAAACAAAGCAGCTCCTTGCCAGACATCGTATGTCTCAATCAAGGTCATTACGAGGTCAGGTCATCACAAACTATTCATTACCACTGGTCTTGTAGATCAAAATCAGAGACTAGCGCGACATGAGACTCAAGCGCGAATCAGACATGATCTTACACTCATTAATCTTCTTTAAAAAAAACAAACATCTTCTAAACACCCACGAAAAAAAAAGGACATTGTAAGAGGTAGGTTGGGAATGAAATAGTTCAAGTATTACAGATACACTTTTTATATAGCTTCGTTTGAATATAAGGTATAAACAAGAAAAATATGAAGAAAAAAAAACAAACTTTTATTTTATACGCTACTTGCCATATATTACCCGCGGGTCTTAATTTGCGTATCACTGCTGATATTGTCACTGAGAAAGTTATGGTAACAATGAAATGAAATAATAATGTTATAAGAAAGCGAATATAAAAAGAGTATGAATGGAGATATTAAAATAGATAATGGACACAAATCCATTTTTTAAAATTAAAACATTTGTTTGTAGGCCTATATATATTTAGATCTAGATTTAGAGTCTAGATGCAATTATAATAGATGTAGATCTAATATTATAAGAGTGAATTCAAGGGCATTAGAAGCTTATTAATTATTGTATGTTAGTATATTTTATATCCCCCATAAGGAGCCTCATTTAGTCTATCCAATCATAGTGTGTTTACATATCGCATGTTAGGTGCGCGCGACATAGGAATGGGACTATTAAAATGTATTTCGCAGTTATAGCGAACGAATGTATGTAAAATTGTTTTAGAACCACAAAATTTGAGGTTAATTTAATTAAAATATGAAATGAATGGACTTTATTCTACATGTTCACGTGTTAATTTATAAAGCAGATTTATCTATTAGATCTAGAGTTAGAGATAGATCTAGAGTTAGATGTAGGCTTCGATAGATTTTCTTTCTGCGCGTGCGTGGAGCCTTCGCTCTGCGCATGCGTCACCTTTCTGTCTTCTCGAATGAAAGAAGCTCGCGATGAATGGGATTTAAATACGTCAGGACGTCTAAATACGCAGATATATATATTATTTTTTTAGGGTCTTAAGTTTTATTTAGGGCTACTATACATATTGTTGTAAACCTGGTGGATACACAGATGGGGGTAGTGCTGTGTGTTTTTAGCCTACCCAAATCGCCACAGTCCAGCGCAGGACGAGCGGTCAACCGTGCCCAGTGACAGTACACTTATCTTATTCATGGCAAACCAGTAACACAGACTAAAAACGCAAAATACCTAGGTGTTATAATAAATGAAAAACTGTCATGGAATCCACATATTGATGAAACTATTAAAAAAATCAAACAAAGCATTAGGGTTTATTAAAAGAAATTTCTATAAATCAAATAAGAACATAAAACTAAAATGTTATTTAACCTTGGTTAGGCCAATAATAGAATATGCATCCACCGTTTGGGACCCCTCAACTCAAGAAAACATTAAGAAACTGGAACAAACACAGAATAGAGCAGTGAGATTCATAACAAACGAATATTCACATTTGACTAGAGTAACACCATTAGTAAAATCACTAAATTTAGGAAGCCTTCAGGACAGAAGACTCAAAAGTAATGTAGCAATTATACATAAAACACTGAACCATAATCTTCAAATACAAAAACAAAATCTAATAAAATACTCTGAAAGACACAAAAATAAAGGCACATTCCTCGTCCCATATGCTAGGACAAATTTGTACAAATACTCCTTCTTCCCTAGTGCTATTAGAGCATGGAATGGGTTGCCTGTGCTAGCCAGAAAAACCAGTGACTTGGCAGAATTTAAGTCATTGGTTAATATGCATGACTAAATGCATGACGCGTAGGACGTAATCATCTTCTTTTTTGAAGTAACGTCTGTATTTTATAAGACCTGTGTGTAAATATTACGCACGCAAGTCACGGCGACAGTGATTAACTGGAATGGTCAAGAAGGTTCGAGGCCAGTAGAGACACTATAACAGAGCGAGTGTGTTAGAAAGACTTCACTTGACGTTACCTCGCAATGTGACCAGTACGAGGCGAGAACCTGCACTGTGTGTGAAGTCAGGCGGAGCAAGACTAGGTTTTTGTAAAGACAGTGTTAATGTTGTTGCCGATTGTGATGTATTTGAAATTAAACTGACTGATACTTTGGAGCCCTGAGTTGTGAGGTTCTTTAAGTTCGTTGTGTCGTGTGGTGCAGTTAGAAGAGAGCCTGAATAGTAGAGGAGAGATCGTAACAATATGTTACGGTTCCAGTTAGTACTCAAGGAAATATTTATGTTAAGTTTTATCAAGATTGGTCAAACGGTTTTGATTTCCATTAAGTAAATACACACATACATAGATACTGTTATGGCACGATTAGGAATTAGTTATTTGTTTCGGGAATAGGGGAAAGTTTTTACTTAGTGACCATGTCGTGATATAACTTTAAAAAGTTAGAAAACGCTCTAGGAGTTGATATAAACAAGACGCTTTTCTTATCGACGTAGAAATAAGGATTTTATAGACGGCTAGAAGAAGATGACATTCGACGGTTCCCTTCTTGAGAATTAAACGTGTTTGATGTTCAACACCAGCGTCGACTCCCTTAATCGATTGTTGGCCTTTCGCTGGTGTTCCTGTTCCAGATTAAGTTCGGTGTTACCTTCATTTGAGTTTGTATTTCAAGTACATGACACCGTGGAAGCTATTAACAACACATACTTTCTACTTTCTGCTTTATAGTATAGATATCACTTGTTTAGACTAGTTGGAAAGGTGGGGAGGGGGGGGGGAAGAATGGGCAATCTGGGTGATCGCATTTTAAATGAATTTAAAAAAAAAGAAGTGAACAACCTGAATTGGAACTCGTGGGCTAAAGCCTTATCAGGCTTCTCAACCCAGCAATGTAACCATTCTTCTAGCGAAGAGTGTATGAACATGGAAGACTGTATAGTTATCTAATGTTTCTTTTTCATGTTTGTGTTCGCTAAGCGTCATACGACGACCTATAAAGGGGAGTAATTCAGCTTATACCACAACTTCAGTAAAGTACAACTTCTTTGCCTTGCGAACAAAATAATTATTTACCTTTAAATAATTAAAAAAATGGTTGATATTTTTTTTTATTGATTCTTGTGTTGTCGGTTAAAAGAAATAATTGTTCAAAATTTCAGCTTGAGTGTGGGAGAAATAAAGTGTAGAAACATTTGACCAGATAGACAGAGTGAGTTGATACAAAACGTGTAAAAAGGCGTCAAAGTGATGAGTCTACAGGAAACGCGTTCGAACTCATCGCTAAACTTTCTCTTCTAGTCTTGTGTAACCTCATAACACTTTAGCAACTCGCAAAGCAGAGAGCACCAAACAATAAAC
Organism: Biomphalaria sudanica; assembly: GCA_036873155.1. NCBI lineage: Eukaryota > Metazoa > Mollusca > Gastropoda > Planorbidae > Biomphalaria > Biomphalaria sudanica. The sequence goes on along the minus strand of JAZGLO010001730.1, from coordinate 206,139 downwards.
AAGTACCTTCAAAAATATGTTACTGTTCTTCATTTATTTCACATTCAGAGAGAGAGAGAGAGAGAGAGAGAGAGAGAGAGAGAGAGAGAAGGGGATATATAATAGATTGCTAACGATCTGTGTTGGTCCTACAGGGATCACATAAAACTGTTCGAGTACCCAGTAGTCAGAATACTTGATAACGTAACAAAGTTATGTCACAAGACAATTCACACACACACACACACACACACACACACCGTGTATGCCATTGATTGAAAGAAAATAGAAAGATAGTGAGACAGTGAACAAAACAGAGTCCAGAATACATTTAAGAAAAATTGATTTTTTTTTCGGGGGGGGGGCGGAGTGGGGTGGAGACGGAGCAGCAACTAAAGGATTCAGACGGTTTGAAGTTGACAATATAGCAGGACATAATACAGAGCTTTAAATTGCACTCGGTGTTACAGTAAGTTGGGGACAAAATAAGGAGAGAAGAGGGTCAAAACAGCTCAACTCCATTGTTTTACCAACGTCTGTCCTGGATGAGCCTAATCTACTTCTTTTGGATTAGAAACTAACTAGCAAAGACATGGTTAGGACCTACACAAATAGTAACATCTTGTTAGTCATAATAATGCTACTTCATCCATCCATAGGCACAATTTCCTCAAGACCTTATCCCAGAAATCACTAGGCGCAAATCTAACTATGTTTGTAAGATCTTCTTGGGTGATTGTGTCATTAAACAGAAAAACCTCGCTGGTAAGCCAATCTTATTGATCGGCGAAGCCAACAACTCGGCACAACAGGGTCAGGTCCAGCAACAACTTCCCAGTCACTACGCCCACAATAGTTGTATTTTAAGCAGCCCTCCCCCCCCCCCGGTACTCCCCACAAGCTCACAAATACACGCGATTACGCAAGTGTAAACTCCGAAAGCCGATGAATGGCCTAGATCGAGGTGCGTAAGTAAAGCACTGAACTTATTTATGACCAATGAAAGAGTGTGTGTGTGTGTGTGTGTGCGTGCGTGTGAGTGTGTCTTGAAATGCGCGTGTTTGTGTTCGCACTATACATCTGTGAGCGTGTGCGTGAGGATTATCTAAATGCGTTGTGACTCAGCCGAAAAAAACGCAAGACAAGCTTATCAAACGGATCGACACTCAATACATTTAACCAACGCATTATGACGGCTCCAAAGAGTCGTGTACACAGACAACGAGTGCACTAAGAGCTTAGCAGTGACGTTACCTTGCTGGGTATTCTTATTTAAGTGCTAAGTTGTTGTTTTTTTAATCAATTGTTGGTAGTAACAATCAAATCAACAATATCAGAATCCTCTAGAGTGAAAACTGAGTAACAACTTTGTGTCGTATTTTCTCTACAGTCGTTTACCCCAGCAGCAGTAAATCTTTGGGTTTTTTTTTAGTCTACGGACTGTGTGTACGTGTTTGTATTGGTTGAGCATTTCTGATGTAATCTTAGGTAGGATTGACGCAGACGAGCGAGTGAGCTGATGAAAGAGAGTGGAAGTCGGAGACGAGAGATAAAATGACAATTGTTGATGGTAGATTTTGAACGGAATTAAAATATAATTTCTGATCGTTCGACATCTTTTTATTTCATTTTTTATAAGTTGACATTGAAAGCTAATATATATTTGATATATATTTAAGATCTGTGTATAAGTTTTACACCAACAAGGGTCAGTTGGACAAGTACAAGCCATCTGGAGCTCTAACACAAAAATAACGTTACATCAGGACATCTACTGTCACTAGCGACTGATACAAAACCAGGCAAAAGTAAACCTGTTAAGCCTCAGGTTCTTTTAGGACCTACTTGCAAAAGATTCATTATATTTCTCTATTGGAGTGTAAACTATTTTTACGTATCGTTTTAAAATGTTCGCATGAATATCATGTAGATCTAGACATTGTTTTGTCCTTTATTTATTTCTTTTTTCCTTTGTTGTTCACATTTCTGCTTGATTTGAGACTATTGACTACAGGTAGCAAGGGCTATGGATGAAAAGCAGCGTGACGGGGGCCATCTAACATTCTCACTGGTCTTACAATCTTCTCACTTGAAACGTACAAATCTAGGCACAACTCTAAGAAGGCGAATGTCTGAAGATAATTATTGAAAAGTGCAATACTTTATCGTACGTGCGCAGACCCAGGTGTGACCTAAATATTTGTCACTTCGAACATATAAACACTAGAGGTACGTGTAAACAAAGGAAACAGAATGTGTGTGACGTTGCGAAAAGGAATGTATTGAACAAGGAGATGCAATGAAGAAAAATAAGGGAGGAATGGTGGTGGAGGTAGGGTGAATGACGTCAACAATCCATGTGGATCAATAGTGACAACGAAATAACAGTCTTGCTAGGGAGTGCGCTTTAAATGTCCACATCACTGAACAGTGGGACACACATTTTATTTATTTGCGTTTCTTTGACTCCACATTGCTCCAGTTCAGTGTTTCTCATCCCCCCCCCACACACACACCAACCCTCAAATATCTCTTGAGAAGATCCCATGATCCTTTTCGACAACTCACACAGCGGATGCATCGTCTTTAGAAGATTTCTTTTTGTCACTTCTTAAGGACCAGTTGCTCAACAAAATACAGCTGACAGAGTGACTCTAGTCATCGTGGTTTGCACTGAGTCTGCATTCTAGGTTGTAAATAATACCGTGCAGAAAGGAAACTTTAATTCATATTATAGACAACAGACTTCATATAGATCTTACAATCTCACAAATCTAGGTATATCTCCATTAAGGGAAGTGCCTTGAATCCAAATATTATTAATGAAGAGTGCAATATTCTATCGTATGTACGCAGACCCAGGTGTGACCTAAATATTTTGTCCCTCCTAACAAATGCACACCCACAACGATTCATTTCAATAAAGTAGATCAGAATGTTCTACTGAATTAGAAAATACGTTGAATTTAGAAATCGCTTAATTTTTAAAAAAAATGTCACGAGTTAATTTATTTTATGATTGAATGCTTTAGTTTTTATTCTTAAACAACAGCTAAGACAGATCTAACTCATGGAACAGCTTTAAGTTATTTTATAGCTAGTACATTTCAGTAATATCAACTATACATTCGAACTAACATTCTAACTCTAACTGTGATACAAGACTTTAAAAGTCTACAAGTTCGTATTTACTCGTTCAATAAACAAAAGGCGCTAACAACATTCGTATTGTTCCTGCTAACAGCGTCTCACGGGGGACCAGTCGAACTAAGTTACTCCAATTTACATACTACCAACGTAAACATCCTTATCTTTCTGACCTAATGAACTGGCGTTTACTCAAAAATTCTATTGACCTTAGATTCGATGACTGCTTATTAAAAATGACCACTTTTTTTTTGTCTAAAAGTTGCTAAGAAATTTTTATTACACATCAAATAATAACATGTCTGAACAAACAAAAAAAGCCAAAAACAAAAACAAAACAAAAACCCAACCAAACAAAAACTATTGAATGAAACTAAAAACAATAACTAATATGTCTGTCCCTTTGATAATCATCATCTAGTTTCTAGTTCAACGAATGCACAAAAGCGGAAAAGACCAAACTAGCTCCTGGATGAAGGTCTCTCAAGGGATGGCTGTGTCAGTTTCTCTTTGATCACTGTAGCTAGTCGTTTTACTCAACTAAACTGACAGACGTCAGCAGAACTGAAACATGGCGAGGAGCAGAGGATCAAGGCACCTGCATACAAGACTCGTAAGAGTTCAAGATGCACATCGACAATACACGATTTGTTTTTCTGCTTTTTAAATATACAAATCTTAAGGTAATTATGTGTTAACAAAATGACAATATTGATTTCTAAGACTTCTCTCTATGCCTATCTATGGCAGGGAATGATACAGAATACAACACAGAAACAAATAATACAACCAGGAAACACTTGAGGCATTCCAGCAAAGTGAACCTAAAATAGCGAGACCAAGCGACTTCAGTTACAACTTGTTGACACCATCCAATTAGCCAGTTCAGGTACATCAACTAATTAGCCATTTCAGAATCTTTAGACTGTAGAAAACAAGAAACAATGACGAGGATATATGACACGTAAATAAGGTCATCAATTAATAAATACCACGTGTGACCCACGTTCAAGACTATTGATCCAGATGCGACAGTCAACCCTAGAGCAAACTTTCTACGAATTGGTTTGAACTTGACACAAGCACTGGTTCTACTTGGTGACCACAAGCTGATAGATCGCTTTTTACTTTTACGAGTCTAACATTAGATCTATCAGTTAATAACTTTATTGTGACGTTTCAGTTTCTCTTTCAATACCATACTACAAAGTCTAATTGTTTCTCAAACTAACAAAGTGCTTGATTATATTTCAACAGAGAAATCTATTGTATCTATTTCATACTTTTATTTTGTACAGTCAACTGCGCTATGTGTACATTTTGATTTAGAAGACGCGGTTCACATTCTTTATAAAATAAAGACAGTAGAGGAAAAAAAAAGAGAAATCTATATGGAATAATATGAAGACGCTATAATGAGACCCAAAGTAAAGTGTAAGTGAAAGAAAGGGGATGAGAGAGGTTTTTGAATAGACAAAGTCAAAACGGTGACGCTATAGTGAAGGATCACAATGGCCAACTAAAAAAATTAAAACATGCTTTGCTGCTACAAGCGTAACATTTGAGAAATTTGATTCTGACGTGCTAAAAAAATGCTTTTTAAACTAACATTTATTGCAGTACATCCTTGAAATATTTTTTTTTTGTTAAAACAACAAGTATTTCATGAAAAATGGTAATGACCAGATCTAAAAAGAAAATCACGATTTTAAAAGCTCGCAATTCATGAAAGCAAATATGGATATAGTTTGATATAATTATAAACTCGGCTCCAGACTCTGTAGTCATCGCCTTGCTGGCGATATTGTTTTAGATTGCCAGATTACCGAGTTGGTCTTGTGTTAAATAGTGGTTTGTAATTGAGCTTGTTAAGTGTTTCATGCAAACTGTACTGTGACGATACGAAACTTGCATGCAAAAGTTCATTTGAGTTTTTTCCAACAAATCGTGGGAAACTTTTATTTTTAACTTAAAACAATTATTTTCCTGTCCACCCATAACTAAATTCTTGTAGGATTTATCTCCCCTCGCACTGTTTCTCACGGGACGAATCTCGACGTAAAACATTAACTAGCTTCTCTAGGGTTAACTTTTAATTTTTGACCGCTGGACAGGTGACCAGCACACAATAGCCGCGGCACCAGCGCTACACGCAGCGGCCTAATAACTTTTCACACCTATCCCCCCCCCCCCCAGGATACGCACCGCTCTAAGAATAGCATTGCACTCGGGCTGGACAGATACATATTCGCCTTAGTCCCCACTCTCACGGTACAGGCCATAAATCGGGCATGACGCCTGACATGTCCAGCACATAGATACATGTGAGAAAATCACCTAGCTATCTTCCCCACCCGTTAAACAAAATGCCCCAACTATATATAGAGAGAGACCAAAACATTCTAAGTTAGGCCCGCTAGAATTCATACAGTCTCCCCTGTTAGGAAGTTTACTTGTGAGGTTTCATTAGGGACAAACGGGTGAGTGTAAACAGTTTACTATACTTATTTTATCTCATAGGAATGTGTGAGTACACATTAGTACACAACCACGTTCCCCGTCATTACATCATGACTTTATTATGTATGTACATTGTACTATTTTATGTCGATGTTATATCTTCATATAGTATTATTAATGCCGCTATGGTTGTCTACATTTGACACCATAGTTATTGTGTTTGATTTGTTATGTTTCATCCATTCCTGTATCTTAGTGATTGATGTAAACAATAACCTTTCGTGAACTTAGATCACAGTGCACTAAACTTACAGAGCGCATGGGAAAGTAATTAATTTACATTCCTATTATCTCCCTCATGCATATCATGTCTCACACCCTGGTGAACGTTTGGTGCCTTGAATGAATATGATTTTGATTAATCATATCAAACCCTTACTACTGTAGCAATAGCCCTAGTATCTTATTTTCATCTTATCCTTTAGTATATACTATGCTCATTCCCCATTTTACTATAACTGATTACTTATCGTCGTAATCAAATTTAATAGATGAATCTTGACTAGTATTATCCTACTTTGTATAACACATTTATTAAGGTTTTCTTACTTGTATCTTTTTTGTTATTGAGTTATATGCGTGCTTTAAGATTTTATACATGATTGTCTCAAATGCCTTATTGGGATTGATACCAATGCCTGCATCTGAATGATTGCAAGGCATATGGGAATCCCTACTCAATGCCTTTAGGAGGTTCCTAATTGTCTGTCTTATCCCCAGCCTGGTTGCTACACACGATTTCTACACACGACTGCTATAACTACCAGATCTCCACCCAAAGCTGTAACCGGAGCAGACCACACCAGATTACCCCCCCCCCCCCAATTACATACCTGTTAGCAAGAAGGCATTGCCTACTGTCCTTGGCCTTAAAATATTGCCCAGTGTCCACAGTGTCTTATACTTCCCAGTACCCGGCCCAAACTGTCCACTGCCCAATAGCTAGTGCCTAAATGCCGACTGATTAGAGCAACCTTCGCTGCAGAAGATAAACTGGTGTTGAGTTAGCACGGCTCTCTACGAGCTAGAGACCACAGCTGAGAGATCACTACAACTTAGTCTGCAGCACCAACTCTCTCTACTGGTAAACAGGCAACAGCCTCACCATAGAGCCAGATTGCCTACAGCATAGAGACTATCCCGAGCTGACGTCCTAAAACAGAGCCGGATGACTCATCCTTCTGAGTGCCAGTCCTACGACCGCCAGAAGACGACCCACGGGCTAGCAGCTAAGAATATAAGTAGCCAGACATAGGGACATTCTTCTCTTCCAATCACTCACCAATTAGCAATCCATGATGAGCAGTTATGTTAGATATTAGCACCTTCATTTCATTTCTTAAGTATAATTTTATTTGATCATTTATCTTTTGTAAACTTTCATTTATTAAATTATTTTTATTTATAAATGTATAATATTGGTCTGTTCTTACTGTTAGTTGCGGTGTGCCTGTACAAAATCTTATATGTGAGCGGGATAATTAATAAAATTTCCCCTAGACCTAAACAAACCAGCCAATTATTAACTAATTAAACATCTCGTCACACCTACCTTGGACGCCCAGCTAGCCTCACTGTCCGTTGTCCAGCTTCTCTGCCTCATGCCATCCTTGGCGTCCTCTTTCTTCTTACCCTGAGGAAACAAACAAGGCTGGGGTTTAGTAAGGTATGTCTCAGTCTACTAGACACTGGGAGGAGACACGTTCGCTACAGCCACACACTATACACATCCCATCAATAACTCTCAAACACAACAAAACGTGATTGTACTCATTCGTTGGAAAGAAGTAACACTAACTTCATATACATTCAAACAAAACGCAATATTTAGCAACATTTTAAAATCTCAAAATGTATTTCCTATTATGTTTTCTCCGTTCATTAAATGCAAAGACTTTTACGATTTTATTTCAAAGGATCAACTCATTGCTCTTCTAGAGTAACATATACACTCTAACTACTTCAACCAAGCATAACCCGCTTAAAAAACAACTGTGCATAATCTGCAAGTGTAATCTTTAGCTTTGCACATACAGATTTTGTTGAGGTTTGATATTCGTCATTGATTTGCTGGTACACTTTACACACAAATACACAAGACATTATTTCGTACATAATCTGAGGAGTCGAATTCACAAGCGTGGGCTGCAGAACGTCGTGTAAAACAAGTACTAAGAAAAAGAAATATCAAGTTACGAAAAACTTTCAAGAAAAACACAGAAGGAAAAAAAAAGTTTAAAGAGAATTATTGAGAGTGTCAAGAAAAAAAAAATGGAAAAGAAACATCTAAATCCCTTGTTTAGTAAAAACAGCATTGTAAGTGTTTCTAAAAGGAAGTGTACTAGCCGATACTTGGCCAAGTTTAAAAGAAGAATGACACCGAGGTTTTCAAACAAAGGATTGCAACTTGCTGAAACAAATGAAACAAACAAAAAAAGACGATAATATTAAAAAAAAATGTTTCTAAACAAAGCTTTCATTGAGTGAAATCGAATAAATTATTTAGAATCAATCATGAAATTAATCTATAATTGTAAACTACCACTGACTGACTGATTGATCAAGAAATCTCTTAAGCTAGAAAAGGGATTTGAATGAAATTTCGTACTCAGGCTCATTTTACCACTTTGGTGCTCACTGAGACAGGGTTTTAACAAATTTACAGTCGACCACCGATACTGGCGAAAAACAGCAAGCTAGCTATCAAACCTTTGTATTTTATTGTCGGAATTTCCCCAAATGACCGCATTCTATATTTAATGCTTAAATAGAAATAACATTTAAAAAATCCGTATTTGTAATGCTAATTCTTTGTCCCCAAGTCTAAGTATTTTTAATATGCTTTACATAATTTCCGCTTCCTTCAAGACGCGGGATTAAAAATCATGATGTTTGTGGGGGGAGGGTGGGGGGGTTATCCGGGAGAAGGTTTCCGTGCTGCTGTTTCAAAGCTTTAAAATAAAAAAAGATGCTCGAGATCAAATTCTAGGTCTTGAGCCTCTATGGTGGAAAGTCGACGCGTTAGCCACTGAGGTATTTAGGTGCTTATAAAAACAGACGGTTTCATAGTCTAAAAATGTCGTTAGTTTACAATTTTTAGCGAACCACCAAATCCTCTACAAAAGGCTTAGGTCCCATAAGTACATTTCTATACACAACACAATTATTTAATAACGACTAATTCAAAAACGAATTGATTAATTTTTTTTAATTTTTAGGTGCGATGTCATCGAAAATGAATAATTGTGCAAAGTTTCAACTTGATCCGGACAAAGGGATATAACGTGTTAAAGAGTTCACCCAGACACAGTGAGTTGATAGAAAATTTTGTAAAAAATAAAAAGAAGGCAAAATATTTTTTTTTTTGCTTTTGTATTCTTGTCTTTAAGTCTTGTGACTCACGGTTAGTAGCACATTAAGGTTTATAAACCACCAGTAAGTGATGAGCGTCCGTGCATTGTCTAGGTTTCATGTTTTTTTTTTTTTATTAAGACATACATCTGTCTACTGCATCTCCTCACTAGTTCAATAAAACATTCTGCTAAAACAAGAAAACCATAAAGAAAAAGAAAACAGCAAAAGGACGTAGAAGACCATCACAAAGCCCAACCCTATGTAAATATTTAGAAATTCTTAGACAAGTCCGAGAGATAATAACAAAGGATGGGCAGGTGAAACTGATAAGTGAAGCGCATTCAATACCAAAACATTCCATATTGATCGAAGGGTGAAGATAGCAGAGTACAGCAGTCACAGCTAAACTTAAAACATTTCAATCTTTGAGATCAAGCTTAACATTTTAGTCACGGCACACATCAAGTTTTAGTTCTCTCTCTCTCTCTCTCGTCTTTGTTATTACAAAGCTTATATCAACTTACTCAGTCTGTCTTGTAAAAAGTTTGAATACGTTATTTCTCCCTCACCCATTCTAGGATGAAGTTGAAACTTTACACAATTATTCATTGGCGTAGACCAGGGGTGGGCAACATTTTTGCATCGAGGGACGCATTAAAAAACGTTTGGGAATGGCACACACACACACATATATATATATATATATTAGAAAGATAAGCTTACTGTGTAGAATGTCTTTTAATTCATATATACACTGTATTACGCCTTGTTTGAAAAGATTTAACATGCACTTACATTTCAAATGTAAACAATCAATTGCAATAGCAATTATAAAAGACATGAAATTTTGTCTTCCACTCTTCATTAGAAATATTGGTAACAAAGTCACAGTCAATGTCCTTCAAGTAACATTACAATTTCATCCTTGAGATTCTATATTCTTCTCATTTGCCTTGCACATGTTAAGCTAGCGGATACATTGGATTAATTATTCATAAATCAGAACTACCCTTGTTCAAGGGTTTTATGTCTCTTTGTTCAATTAATGTTTAAATTACATGCAGCTTTGTGCAAACTTTCCTGTTTCAATTTCATGGTTCTCAGTCAAAGATCGAGCTCCATCAGTTGTTACACTTGCCATCTTGTTCCAACCTTACCCAACACTCAGACATTGTGTCTTGAATTGATTGTATTGATGTATAGCCAATAAGCATAATCTTCGTTTACTTAAAACTTTTTATAATGAGACAGTTTAAATAATTTATATAGATATTTTTTAAAATATTTGCATTTTTATATCTATATACTGTGGGCACACCTGATTTCTGTAGGTGTCGGCGGGCCACATAAAACACCTCGCGGCCGCATGTGGCCCGCGGGCGTTATTTGCCCACCCCTGGCGTAGACAATACACGAATAAAGAAAAGTTAATTCACCAACTAGTCATTAATTATTACTGGTAATTTATTATTTTGTTTGATATCGAGAAAGGGAATTAACTTCTACATGATTGACATTTATAATTGTAAGTGTGGAGTTATTCACTTTTTAAAAAAGAATAATTTATATTTTGTTTGTTTAGTAGTAGAAACTATCAGTTACTTGGTGGGAAATATGAAGCTCGAGATAATATAGCTTCATAAATTCAAGTAGAAGGACATTCTAAAACTTATATACATATATACCGAAAATACGAAACTGATACAAAACTTTACTAAAAATGCATACAACTGAAGTGACATAACGCCAAATAAGAATTGTTGCTAATGTGTTAAAAGTCTGTTCTTAGTACCTTATGATTCAGAGCGAACTGGTCTCGTGGTCTGGAACCTCCAGTTTTAGCGCCCAGGCTGGATGCAGCCAGACGTGGACTCCTCACCGGTGAATTGGGTGTCGTCCTAGCGTGGTAAAAAAAAGGCTGCTCATTTCCGGATGCTTGGCCCCCCTGCAGGCCGCGGGGGACCTGACGTGCAATAAGCCTCGGGGACGTGGGGCCTGGAACCGGGCAGGCCAAATGTCTCACGGGTGAGTTGGGGGTGCTGTGAGAGTTTTTCCTCCCGATGCGATCCTGGAGGCGGTCGAAGAGCAACGTGACGTTGCCCTCGAAGAACTTACTCAGCTCCATGACAGGTAACTTCCGGCTGCGAAACCATGACGACACATGTGACATTAATCCAAAACGAGGCGCAATTTCACAGTCATTGTGCACGTTTCCGGTTTCCTTAACGTCACCAAATCTTTAGACTATCACATGAATGTATTAACATGCTCACTGAATTATAAAAGACACACATTCTTCAATACAATACCGAGAGGGAACAACACTACACAGCGAGATAATAAATAAAACATCGTATTCGTCAGTCCAATTGTTCACAACTGAATCGGAATATCAAAACACATTAACTTAATTAACAAATTAAGCCAATCATTAAGCTACTGACAATGTACTATTATTTATTACGGCACTGTGTAAGTCTGTCGTGTTTGTAGTATTTATTTTTTCTATTTCTAATCATCGCAATGCGTTTCTTTAATTTCAAGTATTGTCAACAGCCAGAAGAAATATTCCTAATAGCAAGCAGATAATTTGTGAGCATAACAATAATTATGACATAATAATTAAAACTAAAAAAAACAACAACATGGAAACATTGGTGAAAAACAACTAATTACAATGAAGCCATGTTTCAGCGCGTACACACACAAACACACATAAAATAACAAAAACAAATAAATAAAAAACATAATCGGAAAAAAAAGTCCTTAAATTGGAGAAATTTCAGAAGTTCTATTTCAGTGTCATTGTGTTTTTACAGTATGTTTTCTTGCTTTCTCTTTCTCCCAAATGCCAGGCTTGACAAAATAAACTGGATGCTCACTATATTTTGAAGTGTAAAAGATCTTTCATTAGAATTCCATAATTTGTTTGCCTGAATAATTACTTGTACTTCTGCTTGATATCAAATGCTACATTGAGATCCGTGGAGAGATCTAGAATACAAAGTATATGACTGAAAACTTTTTACTTAGAAAACAAGGTAGAAGGTACATGACTGAAAAAAGTTAGACTTAGAATACCAAGAACATGACTGAAAAACGTTTGACCTAGAATATCAAGAACATGACTGAAAAAAGTTAGACCTAGAATATCAAAAACATGACTGAAAAACGTTTGACCTAGAATATCAAGAACATGACTGAAAAACGTTTGACCTAGAATATCAAGAACATGACTGAAAAACGTTTGACCTAGAATACCAAGAACATGACTGAAAAAGTTTGACCTAGAATACCAAGAACATGACTGAAAAACGTTTGACCTAGAACATCAAGAACATGACTGAATAACGTTTGACCTAGAATACCAAGAACCTCACTGAAAAACGTTTGACCTAGAATACCAAGAACATGACTGAAAAACGTTTGACCTAGAATACCAAGAACATGACTGAAAAACGTTTGACCTAGAACATCAAGAACATGACTAAAAACGTTTGACCTAGAATACCAAGAACCTCACTGAAAAACGTTTGACCTAGAATACCAAGAACATGACTGAAAAACGTTTGACCAAGAGTACAAAATGTTTGACATGCAATGGCTATACTAATATGCACACGTCGCAAGCATTTTCTCATGAATACAATCTACATTCATCTTAGCAGGGAGAGGAGTTTCATGTTCTGTTCTAATGAATGCCCTGATGACTAATTCAACTATGGTTGAGTTTCATCGATCGTGGCAATGCCCGAAACATGCCCCCATCTATCATTGCTAATTAGTTAATTCTGACAAATAAATTGATGTTGATGTTTTGGAAACTATTATCTAGTTTGGGAAAGTTTGAAAGGAAGAAAATGTTCTTGAAATATGTTAATGCAAAACACACACACACACACAAATGATTGAATACACTTAGAGATTAAAAAAAGCAACAACACAACTCTCTATTAATCATGTGCTCAAAATGTGTCAATTAACTTATATAGATGCCTTGCGATAATGTCAAACCTTGCGATAATGTCAAACCTTGCGATAATGTCAAACAGAGTCAAGCGAGAACACTTTAAGGCAACCACTATGGTGAATGGGGACAAAAAATTGAGCCGCACACATATCAATGTATAAGAAACTTAACTACGTCATTAGTTTTCCCGGCTGATTCAGGCAACCCGCTTATTGCTCTAATAGAACTAGGAAAAACAGACTACTTATACTTAATTATTTAAACATCTCAAAGATTAGGGGGAAAAGGAAAAAGTGAGAAAGAGAAAGACAGAGAGAGAAAGGCAATATGGTTTGACTCTGCACTTCGAACTGTCTTCGCGATGGTTCAGAGTTCAAACCCTGCCAGCAGTCCTAGTAGAGGTTTGGTTCACGACGTTGCAATCTCTATGTCTGAAGAGAAGTCTGAAACTTGCAAGTACGATTTCATTTTTTTCAACTTAAAGCCGAAAGAACTTGGACACTTTTAGTTTGTTTACTAATCGTAAATCATCGATACTGGAATTGAATTGCAAAGATCATCAGAGTCAGTGCTCTTGTTGCTATTTTTAGTTTATAACATAAAGAGAAAATCAAGTTTTTTTGTTGTTTTTTTTGTGAGGACTGTTGGAATTGTAGATCGTAAATAGGTTAATGAGCTTCTAGTACAAGAAGAGCGGCCCCCAGTGCGACTCGTGTGGCGCTGACCAGCTAATTAAACTGAACAGTGGCCAGACACGAGAAGGTGAAACCAACTGACAGCGTAACGCAGCCCAAACACTTGCCAATCTCAGAAGGCGAGGCGTTCAACAGTTTGGTTTGTTTCAGGCGGTCATCTTTTAGAAATCTTATTCCATAGCAATCTTTCTCAAAAGAAAACATAAACTATCAACAATTTCGTTAATAAAAATAAAAGAGATCCGTTGAACAATAGCACTCCGCTTATACTTCCTTGCATTCACAACCACGACTATTTGATTATTTTAGATGTGAGATTCACTGTATATAATATAAACCATGCTCTCAGCACAAAAGAAAATGCATATTCAAAATCACAAAATACGGAGTCCCAAGAAGAATGAGAAGCATGTCACGTGACTACGCAGTTATATACACATCCAACGTAGACCAATAGTTGTCTGGCGGGGGTCGATCTAAATTTTTTTTTCGCCAAATACATCTCATTTTTCCTTACAAAAAGATTTTCAATAGGTCTGATACATATATCCATTATGTCGAATATAACACATCTCTCTGATCAAAAATCTAAGCTCTAGTTTGAAAGAATCAGTATGCGCTGGCATTGCCTATTGGTACACATGTTTAAACATTATGAGATAAGAGAATATAAATAGTGTATCATCAAGACAGTAAAAGTGTTAGTACACTAGAGCTCGGAACGACAATAACGAAACAGTCTGAGCAGTGATGAGACTCTCGAGCAGTTCTAAAAGTCGATCGTTCTTTTAAAAAAAAAATGTCAGTTTGAAATTCTTTTCATTTCCTCTAGAACGACACGACTGATCTCATGTCAAGATTTGTGTAATATGTTTCACTGGTCGACCTGAGAATCGCACTAGAACAAACAAAGGGGGGGGGGAGGGGGGAGGAAAGACTTTGATCATATCCATCCCCACAGTGCACTCGGGCTAAACTTCTATAGTCGGAAAGCTAAAGTCTATGAAAAGCAAGGCTACAAAGACAGTCTGTGTGGAAACACAAACTCAAAATCGGCCCCCGAGGTGGTCCACCCAGGCAGGTTAAATGGCAGGTTTCACTATTTTCAGGAAGAACATCAGAATGAAATTGTATCAAAGGCAAATGACAGAGTTGAATGGAGAAAGAAGGTTGACTGATCTTGTGTCCAACAGACCAAGGGAAAGTGAAGGTGAAGTTAGATGTAAACCTGACCTAACTGATATCATATAATGAGTATGTAATGGATATAATTGTTTTGTAAAAGGTCAATCTCTTATTCAAAGCATAAAGGAAAAAAAAACACATTTCCGCAAAAAAAAAAAAAAAATTCCCTTAGTTAGGTGTTTCATGTTGTGATATCGCAATGCAGTTCACGCTATAATTTGAAAAACTACTTATTAATTGCTGTTTTAAATTAAGTTCCACTTACATGCATACAAAATAGATTTGTTCTCTTTAAAAAAAGAAAACATTTTTTTTGTGTAAATGTAGTAGTTAGTATGACATAACTTAATTAACTAAGCAATACAATTGTAAAAAAAAAAATATTTTTTTTTTGGACAAAAATCTAAAACCGTTTGCATAAATGTGTCCGAAATATTGCCAATAGACATTGACCTTACTAAATAGCCTTCCGTGTTAGTGAATATTAATGGTAAATAGTTGTACCAATTGTAAAAATTAGATTTTTCGCTTTCAGAAAAGAAAAAAGTAGCCGTTGCATCAGAACTTTGCATGTTCTAAAATACTGTTATAACCCTGCCATGCGCGCCGCTATCCAAGCTAGTGCAGAAGGTGCGCACTGTTAGAGGCTGGACTGTAGAGGATGTCACCATGAGATAGAAGAGAACGTTTTCCGCCCAAGTCTAGAGCCGCTATGAAGAGACTGTGTTCAATGCAGTTGCTGTTATAATGTACTTGTGATGCCCTGGAAATAAACCTTAAGTTATTACAATATCATGATGTCATATTTTCCATATCTTTCCTAGTTTACGAGATCTAAACGGGACGGACGGACAGACAAACCGCACAAAACTAATAGCGTCTTTTCCCCTTTCGGGGGCCGCTAAAAAAAAGACATATTTATTACATATCATTTCAAAGTAACTCTCACATTACAGCCCAACCAAAAGACTTTGTCAAACTGACTCAGGAAAAAACAAAAAACACGGGACAAATGCAGAATAAAAATGCCATCGATTCATCACATAATAAACTAATAGAAATGTATGCCACCGATGAATGAATCATTCTGATCGATACTTGCAACTGTCTTATGAAGATCTTAAAAACCACCAGCTTCAAGGCTACAACATTTCAGTCTTAAACGTGTTCACTACAAGGAATAGTTGAACTAAAGTGAACTAGAAATAGAATACAATCTACACTTAAAGTATATCTAAAAAGTGTCTATTTAGTAGAAAACGTGTATATGGTAGACTGAAAAGTGTATATGGTAGACTGAAAAGTGAATATGGTAAGACTGAAAAGTGTATATGGTAGACTGAAAAGTGTATATGGTAGACTGAAATGTGTATATGGTAGACTGAAAAGTGTATATGGTAAGACTGAAAAGTGTATATGGTAGACTGAAAAGTGTATATGGTAGAGTGAAAAGTGTCTATGGTAAGACTAAAAAGTGTATATGGTAGACTGAAAAGTGTATATGGTAGACTGAAAAGTGTATATGATTTTGATTTTGGGCACATCGGCACAATTTAGGCCATGTCGTGCCTGCAGTCCCTCAAGGGCCACTCTCTCTCCACACAACAAGGGCCAAATTCCATACAGTCAAATAGTTAAAATCAAGGTCTATTCACAGTTAATTAGTAGAGGTAGTAAAAATTTAATAGTTTGTTAAAAATCTAATGTAAATAGTACATGTTTACAAATTCATAAATCAGATCTTCGTAGACAACCCCACTTCCCGGATAAAGCCCAGTACCTTCCCAGGGTCGACATTATTGAATAGTGTTTTTAAATTAGTGGCTATAAAATATTTCTCCCTGACATCCTGGTATCTGGGGCAGTCGATGAGGATATGCTCCACGGTGAGGCGAGAGTCACAATACTCACAAAGTGGGGGCTCTTCTTTCTTCAGCACAAAAGAGTGCGTGATGTAGGTGTGGCCAATCCTAAGTCTGGACATGGTCGTGCTACCACGCCTTGTCAGACCCTTAGATGTGGACCGCCACCTGACATCCGCCACAATCTGCCTGAGTTTATTGTGAGTCTCAGCCTCCCATCGGTCCTGCCACTCTTGGTATGTGGCAGAGGCAATACTTTGTCTCAGGTCCGAGCAGGGAATTTGGGTTCCTGACACCGCATGATTTAGTGCTCTTTTTGCTTCTCTGTCTGCGGCTTCGTTTCCTTCAATGCCCACATGGGAGGGGACACAGATGAAGGTGACATCCCTATGATCGGCTGTTATTTGGTCCAACAGCTTCAGACTCTTATGTACCAATGGAATGTCAGTCTTCATCCGCCCCAAAGCTTGCAATGCAGATTTGGAGTCGGAGCAGATTATAAATTTCCTCCTTTCTGATGCTTTGACGGCCATAAGTGCAAGCGATATTGCATGCAATTCGGCCGTAAAGATGGAGCAGCCATCGGGGAGTCTACGGGAGATTGTTTTGTTCCGAAAGGAGCAGGCACACGCGACCTTTCCATCCATTTTGGATCCGTCTGTGTAGATGGTGCCACAATTTCCGTAGCTCTCTTGCAGTTCCCTAAAGTGGACTTGTAGTATGCTTGGGTCTGTATTTTCTTTTTGAAATTAAGGAGGGATAAATTTAATTTGGGTTTATTCATTAGCCAAGGAGGATTCTGAGGGGTTTCTATTTTAGAGATTTGGTCAATGGGTGGAGTTAAATTTTGGATGGGTTCTCTCATTCGAAGGCCGAACGGCTGTATGACGTTAGGCCTTCGATTGTATAATTCTACCTCTGTGGGGTTAAATATGGAGTCGAAAGCAGGGTTCGTGGGGTTGGATTTTAGCTTGACTATAAACTGCATTGCAAGCTTTTTCATTCTTATATCCATGGGGAGTTCTTCAGCCTCCACATGGAGGCTTGGGATAGGTGATGTACGAAACGCGCCGAGACAGAGACGCAGGGCAGCATTTTGTATTGGTTCCAGTATTTTTAGGTACGACTTCCTTGCTGCTCCATATATTATGGATCCGTAGTCTAGCTTGGGTCGAATTAGACTCCGATATAGCAGCAGCAAGGTATCTCTGTCAGCTCCCCAGTCCGTATGGCTGGGCACTCTAAGTATGTTTAATGACTTTTGGCATTTCCTCTTTAGTTCCTTAATGTGGGGGAGAAAATTAAATTTTAAATCTAGAGTGAGGCCTAAAAATTATGTAGTTTTCACGACAGGGATCTTCTTTTTGTGTATAAATAGTTCAGGGTCTGGGTGGAGTCCCCTTAAATTACAAAAATGCATACTAACTGTTTTGGAGTCCGAAAATTAAAAACCATTATCGTTTGCCCAATTTTGAATTTTGTTTAAACATAACTGTAATTTTCTTTCTAAGGTGTTCATGTTTTTCCCATAAGTAAAAATGACAAAGTCATCAACATACAAAGAGCACTCTATGCCAGAGGACAGAGCATTTATGATGCTATTTATTTTTATGTTGAACAGGGTGACTGACAGAATGCTGCCCTGAGGTACACCCATTTCCTGGTCATGAGTGTCAGAAGCGGAGTTGCCCACTCGAACCTGAAATTTTCGGTCTTTCAGGAATTCCCCCACAAAACGGGGAAGATGTCCCTTAAGCCCCATAAGCTCCAGGTCACGTAGAATGCCATGTTTCCAGGTTGTGTCATAGGCCTTTTCTATATCGAAAAATACAGCTACTAGATGTTCTCTTCTGGGTAATGCATTTCTAATATAAGCTTCCAGCCTTACCAGGTAGTCAGTTGTTGTCCGCCCTTGCCGGAATCCGCACTGGTAGTTAGAGATCACTTTATTCCTCTCCGGGTACCAGACCAGCCTACTGTTAATCATTATTTCCATGGTTTTGCAGATGCAGCTTGTTAGTGCTATTGGTCGATAGTTAGCTGGGTCAGAGCCGTCTCTTCCCAGTTTAGGTATCGGTATAACTGTGGCTTTCCTCCAGCTGTTTGGGAAAGTGCCTGTTTGCCACACACAGTTATAGACCCCTAGCAGGACTGCCAATGAGGGTTCGGGAAGGTGCTTGAGGAACTGGTAATGGATTTCATCTTCTCCAGGCGCTGTGTCATGTGACTTGTCTAGCGATTCCCTCAGTTCCTCAAGCGAGAACGGTTTGTTGTAGTCTTCATTGTTCTCTGACCTGAAATCAATGGAGTGTCTTTCCTCCCTGGTTTTGACTTTTTGGAACTCTGGCGTGTAATGTGCAGTGGATGACTTTTCTGCTATTGAGGATGCAAGGCAGTCAGCTATTTCTCTGGGGGACGTGACAGTTCGTCCTTGTTTTTTTAGATGCCCTATTGCATTTCTTTCCCTTTGATTCGCCATACTGCCTTCCAGACCGCTCTAGCAGAAGTTTTGGCATCCAGACTGCCGACAAAACTTCTCCAGGAATTCCTTTTGGCTGACCGTATGGTTTGTCTAGCCTTTGCTCTAGCTATTCTGAATAGCTTTAGGTTTTCCTGTGAAGGATTCTCTATAAATGCAGCCAGTCGTTTTTTCCTATTGCCAATAGCACTTTTGCAGGCTGTATCAAACCATGGTTTGCTAGGCCGTTTTGGATTTGCGGAGGTTAGGAATTTCAACAGGTCGAAAATTAGGACTGATTTTTATCCATCGTCAACGAGATTCAATGCTACCAAGAAATTAAACAACACCAAGGCTGCATTTGTAGACTAGGAAAATGACGACGCATCAAAATGTGTTGGTGCAAGAAATGACGAAGGAAACTTGTAAAGACATTGACACTCTGCTCTGCTATTTCCTGCTGGAGGGAAACAAAGGCAATCCGATAGCAGCTCTAGATGTTTGATGAGACTTTAGGTTCAGAGAACAAGTGATATCAAACTGGAGAGTTGTTTTGTAAAAAAAAAAATGCTGGGTAGATGTTAAATAAGTTTTTTTTTACCTTATGTTTTGCTCCCCATGATAAGTACCTATCTACTGTGTTGTTCAACGGTTCCAAAAACTTGTTTGCAAATGTCTTTTTAAAAGAACATAGTCTGTAAGCAACAGTAGCTTTACTTGATACGTTATATGATTTTAATATGTTCCATAAATTATAGCACAGCCCATCTAGTAACACAAGGCAAATGTGTGTAATCGGACCATCCGTTTATTCTGGACAATCCAATCGAACTTCAACGTGGTCCGATTAACCAGAACACATCCTGCCCAGAAAACAACGCTGAGTTTCACTTGTTTCAGTGACTTACCTTCAACACGTTTTTGTTCCTTAGTCCCGAGAAGACTAAGATTAAGGTGAACAAATATTTCTCACCTTAATTCAAAAAAAATAAATATCATGCGAGTACATTTCTTAAAGAATATGTTAAATTCATTAATTGTTGCAGAAGAAAACATTTCATCCTGCCACAGAAGTGATTGAGACAAAAATAAATCAATCATTTCATCCTGTTAGATATGTGATTGAGACAAAAATAAATCAATAATTTCATCCTGCCACAGAAGTGATTGAGACAAAAATAAATCAATCATTTTATCCTGCCAAAGAAGTGATTGGGACAAAAAGAAATCAATCCTTTCCTCCTGCCACAGAACTGATTGAAACAAAAAGAGATCAATCATTTCATTCTGCCCCAGAAGTGATTCAAACAGAAAGCGTCCTATTGTGAGCTGAACACCCCCCCTCCCTCCCCCAATACTTTGTGCAATAGGAAAGACACTATCTTGGATGAAAGGGAGGGGGGAACTGTTCGGTACTATTTATATATAGGACAGCATCTGTACAGCTAGGAATGTGTTCAATTGGAACATGGCGACAGACGAAATATTTGCCTCGAAGCTTACATTATTGAAGCTGGCTGATTTGTACAGAAAACAAATATGCACACTCATTTTGTACATCAACGATTAGTTGAAATGGACCTTCTGATGGTGTCATTTTTCTAAAAGCAGTGCCTCGAAAACTTTTTTTTTTGCTAGAAGCATTTTTTAAGCATGCTTTTTGTTTCTTTTGCCAAACTTGGGGTCTTTAAGTCACTCGCGTGGCAGTTTAAAACCATCTAGATGTCGTCTGCTCGTGCTCACTGGGCTGAAGCGAAATAGTAATAATGGATCAAGCAAAAGGGAAAAAAAATGAACAAAGCTTATGCAAGGGAAAGATGGCAGGGTTTAGCTCCGTTTCTGCTATATAAAACAAAATTAATTTATTAGCACTACTTGATTGGTTAATCTTTTGATTGATTCATGTTTTGGCAGGTACAATGTAAAAATGTGCAAACTTTCAAATTGATGTGAGAATGGAAAATGGGAGAAAAAAAACATGTTCGAACTTTGTACCAGACGACAGACAGACAAGAGTGAGTTGATTTAAGATTTGTAAAAAAATAAAGGAAATATTGTGAATTAAAGTGAATATAGTCGATTAAAAAATGAATATAGTAGACTGAAAAGTGAATATAGTCGACTGAAAAGTGAATATAGTAGACCGAAAAGTGAATATAGTAGACTGAAAAGTGAATATAGTAGATTGAAAAGTGAATATAGTGGACCGAAAAGTGAATATAGTAGACTGAAAAGTGAATATTGTAGACTGAAAAGTGAATATAGTGGACTGAAAAGTGAATATAGTCGATTGAAAAGTGAATATAGTCGATTGAAAAGTGAATATAGTCGATTGAAAAGTGAATATAGTCGATTGAAAAGTGAGTATAGTAGACTGAAAAGTGAATATAGTCGATTGAAAAGTGAATATAGTAGACTGAAAAGTGAATATAGTGGACTGAAAAGTGAATATAGTGGACTGAAAAGTGAATATAGTGGACTGAAAAGTGAATATAGTAGACTGAAAAGTGAATATAGTAGACTGAAAAGTGAATATAGTAGACTGAAAAGTGAATATAGTAGACTGAAAAGTGAATATAGTGGACCGAAAAGTGAATATAGTAGACTGAAAAGTGAATATAGTAGACTGAAAAGTGAATATAGTAGACTGAAAAGTGAATATAGTGGACCGAAAAGTGAATATAGTGGACTGAAAAGTGATTATAGTAGACTGAAAAGTGAATATAGTAGACTGAAAAGTGAATATTGTTGTTTATTGTTGCTCGGAAAGCTTGTCAAACACCCATCAATTTCTCCATGATCTGTTTGTAAGATTGGATAGAGTATGTGTGATGATAGGTTGCTCATAATTTTAAACAAAAAAAAAAGGGGGGGGGGGGAATGAGAAGTAACTCTGTGCTTGACTAATATCTAACCACTAAAACACATGGGATATAGTTTGAAGTAGAATTTGAGGTTATCAAGAAACCAAAAAAAAATGTGAAAGTGCGTGTGTGTAGTCTATTCTGTTAATGAACCTCGAGCACTTCAGAAATACAATGACGTAATGGTCTGACCAACACCTAACAAATCAAGTACATGTCGCTCAATGAATTATTGACCATCTAACGATTGCGCTTAGCCAAAGTCGAGTAGGCCAATACTGCCCTCTGCCCCCTTCCTGATTTTTTTGCTGACACCTTTCTTCTTTAAAAAAAAAAAGATCACACCCATGAACAAATCGTTTCAAAGAATGGGAGAAAGCTTTGGAGGGGGGAAGGGGTTAACCAGTGTGAACATGGAGCGTGACAGATTTCCGCAGTAAATCAAATAACCAGGCATGAAAGGTCAGCGTGTAGGAGGCAGGCTTTAGACACTGGCATTATCAACGTAATTAATGAAAGCAATCCTTATGAGCGCCTGTGTATGTACGTGCTAGCGTGACAGCCACAATTTGCTGAAGGGAAATAAAAAAAACTGAAGCGTACTGATAAGAAACTAGCTGGAATGAAATGTCTACAGTAAGCCAAGAACAAACCTAATAAGCACTTCGACATTTTGTCTAACAATTATAGACTTATGACTAAGTAATGGTGTACACGCGATGCATTTAATGTCTATTTTTTTTAAAAAGAATCTGCACAAGAGTATTGATTTGAATTCATAAAAGAAAGCTAAGTTTCTCGGACTATGGCGTCACTTAGGTCTGTGTTGGAAGGTGATCATTTCAGTGTCCAGCTGTAAGATACGTCACCCATGTGGAGGGAAGACGTATGTTTTCAAGAGATGAAACTGTATTCAATGTATCCCACACTCAGCTATTTCTCGCTTACAAATCAAATGTACGAACATGCATTCGTTTTCAGTGTAGCAGCTCCACATAATTCTATGCATTTAATCGGTTTAGTTCCAGACAACTAGTAACGTCACAGAGCATTGACAGAATAAAGAATGATAAGCACACGGTGAACACTACTAAAAGGATACAAATGAATTGTATCTTCACGTTAGTGTCCAAGAAACTGAAACACAAATATCAACGCCACTGTCAAACCACTTTAAAAACTACACTGCAAAAGAACGTAGGATACAAATGTGTTCTGCATACTAAGAGCTTGTCTCTGTTGTCTTTCTGTGCAACAAGTGTCGGAAACAAACAAAACATTGACTGGTAAATATTACAGTATATGTAACAAGGTCGTAGAAACCGTTAATACTTCGACTGTCAAACTATTAAAGACTACTTGCTATCTCTGCTATAAAGAAGTACAGAAGTACTCTGCTACAAAGAACTACTTTCTATCTCTGCTATAAAGAAATACAGAAGTACTCTGCTACAAAGAACTATTTTCTAACACCCTGTTGTATAAATCCTTCAATTACAATTAGTCGTAGCTAGTATCGCAGAATGTATACATCCTTTATGAATTTCCACAAACTTATTAAGAAAAAAAAATCGTGTGGCGAGAATCCAATCCACATAACTCGTTAGTTCACATCTACTAGATTAAAGAAAAAAGTATCCAGATGAAAGATTGTCTTCTCCTGCGAGACGTATGACGCCAAGCGTGAGTTAATCCCCCCCCCCCCCTTTCCCCTCACCATCAGAATCGACCATTACAAGTTGAACCGCTATTTGCTATAAACCCACACATTCTCTCCCCTCTCTCTCTCTCTCTCTCTGCCCCACACATTTCAAATCGAAGGAATGGGCTAAATCTGGGGCCCTCGCCGGCTTGGCATTGAAATCTTCACACAAATGGCCTTTTTTTCCTTCGACATTTCCCGTTCAGAACCTGCCTTTCTTAGAAAAAGTGTGTGGGTGGACACTCGTGTGTGAGGGTGAAGATGACAACGTACGTTTCCCACAAATACTACCGCGGACCAGTGTGTGGGGTGCAGTGGACACGAACAACAGAAACACGTCATCAATTGATGAGAAATTACTTTTGATCTCAACAGATTTTTTGTGTGTAACCACATCATTAGATCTTCTATGCATGTATTCTAAGATACAATATATATTTTTTTCTTTAACTAATAGCCTTCTTAGTCAATAGCCTTAACTCTAAATAGTCTCTGAACCCTAAAGCATTATTAAGTCAAGCGAAGGCATTTGGCTACAATGACATTTTTTGAACGTTTCAAAGAACCATAATCACAAAATGACGTGATAAAACCATAAGAATGTGTAAAGACACACATACGCCATTGGTACAAAATCATTTGCTGAAAGCCAGATAAGAATAATAATAATAATAATAATAATAGTGCGCTTTGTAGACTGGGTTCCTAACCTGTTCATTAATTTAATGCTAGACCAGTGGCGCCCATAGCTATTAACGTAAAATAATAGACCAATGTCTTTGTGAAAATATCGATACGAATAAAGACAATGAAACGATCAGAGTATAAAAATACGCAGTTTGCAAAGAAATATAAAGCGTTTTCTATTTTTTTTAGTAGCATGACAATGGAACACAAATCAGAGAAAGTGCAGTTAGTCAACAAAATAGAAGACACAATAATGATCATTGCGGCATAGATTCTCGGTATTATGTAGAGTTATAGAAATAGGGAGAGAATGAAATGCTCGCTGAAGATCAAATGTCTGGAGACGGGCAAGGAAATGTCCAAGTTGGTCTGAATGCCTATAGTCAAGAGAACATCACGGCGGAAACAAGTATGACAGGCGGTCATCGTCTGACACACTTGTTTTGTTAAGAATTTCAAATGAGGTATTAAGAATTTAAAAAAAAATAAAACATTCCAATGTTGAGGTTAAAAGAGAGAAAATAAATTCAAGAGATCAGTGGTTTCTAAGCATGTTAGGAGGCCTCCAGTAGTTCTGAATACACTTTAAATTTGTTCAGGGTCGACACTTCTAGGTGTGAGAAACATTGACATTTCAACCAAGTGACACGAGATTATGTCGATACCATATAAATAGTTTAATTCCAAGTAACAAAACTATCGATTGTGGTGATGTCAGTGGCAGACACCCATGATGGGATGTTACCGTTACTTTTAATCCTAAGTTACTGCAGGTCTAGTAGACAGCAACAGAAAGACTCCAGAAAAACGTTGAAGCTCAATCTTAGAAGAAGAATAGATTTCATTACCACAACTCTCGAGCAGTAAAAGCAAATCTGATTCCCACCAACAAGGCGGTTAACGTTTACCTACAGTCAATTTATGTCAGTTTCGCTCTTCAACGATAGAGCTTATTAAAGTGATGCCTGCGTGTGAGTGTGTGTTGTCTGTGTGTGAGTGGTTTGCACAAGAATCTCTGTCTAGAGTCTCGTCTAATTTTGATCTAGAACCAAATGTTGTCAGTTATTTTGTGCTGTATTCGTTCAACAACATGTTTCGGCTGTTCCTTGAAGATAATAACATCCTAACCCAGGCCTCTGGCGGCGGCGGGACCATCGAGACGACAGTTCAGAGCAAACACCGCATGCATTGTCTGAACTCGTTTGGTTGGCCTAACTAGTCACTCAAGGACAGCCATATAGAAATTACATGTTTTAATAATAAAAAATGCTTTTTTATTATGTGTACTTTGTGTAGGCATGCAAATAAGAAGAAAATAAATATTTTTTTCTTGATATTGTATCAACTTTTTGAGAAAACAAATGGGGGGGGGGGGGCATTTTTAGCTAAAATGCTGAAAAAATAGTTAATTTTCATGTTTAGATTTCTTGAAAACTACTAGATCTGTGGCCTACATTTAACGAGGGTGTCATGTGGCCAGCACAGTAACAAACCGCCATTACTTTTCCCCAACTAATGTTGGGCACCTATCAAAGCTGGGTGGACAACTTGCTCTAAAGTAGTTTCATTTTAAATGTATTATATTTCAATTTTTTTTTAAAGTATGGATGTATACGTAGATTTATGGAACTATATAAATCATTTTTCTAGATCTGTCACACATGACATCTAAACGTCACAATTGATGGGGCCCAGACAAACATAACGTGGTAATGATCAACTCATGACTATGACAAGACTCAACTAGCACACATGCACTATGACAGTACTCAACAAGCACACAGATCACGTCACCTTGTAATCAAATATAAACTGAAGGCAGCTAAGCAGAACGACGAGCTTCGAAACCATCGTGTAGGCATGGAGATTTGTATGTGCATTCATTGTGTGTGATAACTACGGCTTGAGAAACCCAGAACGAAGCCCCGGAGATCCCGTCTAAAACCCAGCCACTTCATGTTACAGAGCAATAAAAGAAACAAGATGTTATGGGCGAAGACGTACTCTTGAATATCGTGGGAAGGAGCGGAAAGGTATGGCCTGAAGTCAAGTTATTCTTGTCACGTGATTGCAACGTGTGTCGGTAATCCCAGGGCCCTTGGGTCCCAATTCGGACACTACTTGAGGGAAAAAAACAAGAAAATTGAAAATTGATTTTGAGATGCAAAATTTTCGTCTGAGATTGAAAGCAAAACATCATAACCAGAGAATATGTAAAACATGCGCAATGTAACAACCCCCCCACCAAAAAAAAAAAGTCTCAATACTGTCAGATTTATTTCCCCCTTTCTCTATAAAATTACAATTAGTTAAATACCATTAGTTAATTATTTAATTAATTGGTTAATATTTTATTGATTCATGTTTTGTTAGGGACAATGAATAACTGCAAAGTTTCAACATGATCCGAGAATGGGAAGTGGGGAGAACTAACGTGTACAAACTTTGTACCAGACAGACAGAAGTAAGTTGAGATAAGCTTTGAAATGTACACCTGGGATACTTTATGACCCAAAGAAAGTTGTACAGAAAAAAAAAAAGAGATAAAACGTACACCATTGTAAGAAAATGTTTCTGAGCTAAGAGAAATGTCGTTCGAAGTGTTCGTTGTAATAAACTAGATCACACAATCAGCAACACTGGCGCCAACAGCCAGCCAAATAATAATGGCGAGGTCTTCAATTCCGAAGAGTATCGATGAGTTTCACGTGACTAAGCGAACCCGGTTGAGACATTGACATGCATATTTTGTCCACACCCGTTGGAAAGCCGTTGTCCGCCGTTGGTCTATTGAAGTTTTCTTAACGAGTTCTGCGCCTGTCCTATACAAGGGTTTTCCTCTGGGTCTCAAATGTGTGTCCCGCGGCCTTCTTGTGAGGTCTCCGGATGTCTCTTTCAGAATCCATCTGCAGCCAGCTACTTTCATCTATGCCAGTTAGGACCGAATGGAGCTTGATTTCATTCGGTTAATTGTATGAAGGAATTCAATTTGACATAACATACAAGATTACAATATAGCAAATGGATGAATATAGTAGCTTCGTTAATTTTCAAAAATAGCGAATTAATAACCTAAAAACAGATTGTAATAATGAGTATATCCCTATACTTCTTTACAGCTTTTTTCTCTCTTACAAAATAATATATAGTATGCGTGTTACAGTGACATTGATCGAAATTAAGATAGTGCGTCTAACTGTAGTTTTAAACTAGATTGTTATTGTTAACTTAAATGCTAACCTATTAAAAATACCGTATTCTTCTACCGATACTGACACGCAACTTGAGTTAAAATATTTTTTAAAATGTACTTTTTGTTGCTATAGTAATTTTGTTGTCTCCCTTGTATGAACTTTGAGTTCAGAGAATGCTGGAGAGATGCTTGACTACAAAGCTCATAAAGACACAATAGATCAAATACAAAAAAAAAAAAATTTAAATAAAAAAAATCGATCAAATTGATTAAATACAAAACAAAAACTCTTGCTGACAATCCCAATCTCTTACAAGAAAAAGAAAATACGACATTTGAGATCAGGGACATTCTCCTGGACAAGGCCAAGAAAGCGAAACAAAAATATTTAAAAGGCTTGAAACTGATTGAAAGAGAAATCAATGAACGTTTAGGCAATTTCATTTCCCCCTCCCCTCCAAAAAAAAAAAATAATATATAAAAAATATAATTAATAGTTGAACAACAAATGGACAAAACATTGAATACAAATGTTGGAAATATTTTATCTGGGTAATTTTTTTTTTCAGAAAACTTTTCTCTTAAATTGTGTTTGGATTTCATGGAACTTCAAAGAAAAAAAAGTGTGTGTGTGTGTGTTCCCCAGAATTCCAACAATGCTGAACCCATTAGACTGTATTGTGCAGGAATGAATGACAGTTACTTAAGCACTCGACAAGTGTAGACACACGTAGACAAAAACAAGAAACTCTTGTCCTCAAGTACAAACAAAAAGCGTACACATAAAGAAATTCCATTTGTTATATACAACGTCAACAACAACCAAACAACAACATCCGCCTGCCTCATGGTTCTAAGTGTCCATCAGCGTGCAGACCCTTAATAAAAACCAATGTTCCAATTTACAATGTGAATATTCGGTGATCGCTGTTATTATCATTGGAGGATCGGCGTTCTGTTTCTAATGTCAGCAATCCTTTAGAACAATAGATCAACTTCTAATAGAAATAAGAAGAAAACGTCTATGGAAACGCAACTTTGTTTCGTTAGAGATTTCAGCAGACGAGCTCAATAGCTTTTCGAAATAAAAAAAAAAGTGTTATGTAAAAAAACAAACAAAACAAAAAGAAACGAATCAATGAAAACAATTATTGAAGAAACTGCAAGAAGTGTTCAGAAACTATTTGCATTAGTCTCAGACAGAGCTAGGAAAATCAGCGACGAGAAGAACAGACCCTGGGAAATGAAACGCAACGGAAAAAACCAAGGCTGGAGTGGTCTGAGGAAGGGACGGAATAAGGGGGAAAAAAAGATTATGGTTGGGGCGTTTTACGTGGGTGGATAGCCCATCTCTAGCCTAATAGCTGTTGGTGATCGTTGTCAGGGCCGTGTTGAGTTGGGTGACGTGACGGCGTGACGGCTAGGTTATTATCTGTGATCCGGTGTGCAATCCTGCTGAATGATGCATTATGTTAGTGATTCTCAACATAGATTTGAAAAGGGGAGGGGTGGAGGGAGGGAAACTATCCCTCAAGGTATCTTGAAGAATCAGAAAAATAAAAAAAAAAATAAACCTAAACAAATGGAAATTATATTTTAAAAAAAGTATAAGTGGACAGATTAAAAAGTAAAAAAAAATATTTAAAAAATCAGCAAACAAACACAAAATTAATCGAACGATAATGTCTAGATTTACAGATAAGTTGCCAAGCCAAATTTATTAAATAAAAGATGTCGGATATTTTCTTTTTTTTTTTATTTCAAGTAGCCATAAATTATAATATATATATATATAGAATTGTAGCATTGTATTGCTCGATAAGTGAGCTGCAAATGACTATGTTGTGGACTATGTCGAGTGACGATGGACTGTGCGGATCAAACCCTAAGCCCTAGTAGACTTGAAACTGACACTTAGATGTGCTTTTTTCTTCTCCTCTCCAGTGACCTGGTTGGAAGTGAAACTAGTACTAAACGTGAGCCCGGATGTATTACATACGATATTAATATGACAGAAGTACGACGTTAAAGTTTCATCGAACTATGAATTGGTTGAGTGTGTGACTTTGTTTCCAAGCAGAATCTTTTCCTAGCCCAAATATCAACCAAGTCTGCAAAGACAGCCCTTCACATTACTGTGTTTCGTCATCCAAAATTATAATATGGCATTGTCTTAAAGCAGCGGTTCTCAACCTTTTATGCTTGGCGACCCCTTTTTACAATCCCCCAATCTGCCGCCCCCCCCCCCCCAAATACACACAGCAATAGAAGAATAGACAAAAACAATCCATTTTTGCGATGGTCTTTGGCGACCCCTGGCAAATTGTCAATCGACCCACAAGGGGTTCGCGACCCACAGGTTGAGGACCCCTGTCTTAAAGAGTCCGAAGATTACCCCCTCTCCCCCGTCAGACTGATGGGCACTAATCAATTTGAAACATAAAAGGACATTGAAGTAATGACAATAGTTGGGCAATACATTCATTACACCCTTACACAATCTTTGATGAATGTCAGTGGTAAAACAAGGAACATACAAACACAATTACAAACAAATACAGACATACAGTGGGGAAGATACACACGCACACACTTTAATTAAACTTTCAGATAATATATCATTATCCTTTTTTTTTTCAAGTGACGAATGGCCTTCAGCATATTTTTGATGGATTTTTTTTCCAGCACAGAAAGTACAAACTATTTTGAAAATTCTCTCAATACAAAGCGTGTAGAAGTGATCCCAACTTCTTACTACCTAGAGTCGCAACACTTTAGAGATAATTATTGTGGAGTTATTAGTCGACCAGCGGCGTAGCATACGCCCCTATTTTGCAGGGCTGGCCTTAGGCCACTGCAACCTATGCGTCCGCAGTGTGCCCCGCACTTTCATAAGACCCGCGCTAACTCTAGGTGTATAAATTATTACATTAAACCATTTTATAACTTATAACAGATTTCCTGCGGCCTCCTGATTTACCAGGAGCTCCTGGAAATCTCCTGAAATTGCGAATCCGGAAATTATTAAAATCTATAGAAAACTCATACAAATCTCTTGAAATATTTAGACAAAAATTATCATTTTGGGTGTCATATAATATGGAAAACGCGCGATAAGAAAAAAAACGGCATTAAGCAATAACCGTAATTGTGGAATCTAGTGAAAGAAGCTTCTCGCGCCTCAAACTAAAGAAGAATTACTTGAGGTCAACAATTCTCGTAGATAGATTGAAACATTTGGTAATTCTTGTTATTGAGCGTGATCTACGTAGGAAACAGAATTCTTATGATATACTGTATGACTTCGCTACACGCAAGGCTCGTGTAGTAATTCTGTACGTAGTAAAGAATGAATGAAATGCAAAGACGAATATATTTTCTAATACAAACTCTTAATTTTCACTTATTTTCCGTATCCCTACCCAAACTGGGCTCCGCGAAATCCGTTTTGCATTGGGCCCCACAATGGTTAAGTCCGGCCCTGCTATTTAGTGACAACTTGTTCTCACCCCCCCCCCCTTTGCCTCTAAAATTACGTGGGGTAACTCTAGTCCGTCCGACTTGCAGAAATAAAAGAGTGATCTTTCCATTACTTGGTGTCCAAACTCTTAAGCCATGAAGAGCACTATATATATAGATAGATACAAAGTATACAAACTGAACATGTAACCAGTTGAGAACTGTTTCACTGAATCACATTGATGGGACTGGCGGGACATTTAAATGTAATTCAGAGGGACGTTAACACAGAGAACTTCCTGGCAACCAGCGCACAGGATGCACGACAAGAACATCAAAATGGGTTGTTTTGTCCTCTGATGATGACACTTCAATAAAACAAAAAACAACTATTCATCAAACTTCGAATTCAATACAGTTTTTACATCTTAATTGGTGTGTATGCGTGTGTGTTTGTGTGTGTGTGTGTGTGCGAGCGCGAGCGAGAGAGAGAGAGAGAGAGAGAGAGAACAAATATTTTATTAAAAACTATTGAAAACAGGTTTGAAACAATGGATTTAAACATTAATTCTTCTTCTAAATAACAAGATTACAAAGAGAGTTTTATCACACAAACGCAGAGTCGGCCCCAGGACCAGGAATATTCAAGCCATATTCTTGTTTTGATCGTTTAAAATACTAGAATGTCAAAGAATCATTTGGCGTTATTTTTCACTATCTTTCACAGGATAACTTACTTGACTTAGACTTAGACGTAGATCCTCCCGCACCGTTCGGCGCATTGGACAGCAAGCTGTCTCCACAAAGATCTGTCACTGGCAATGTCTGAAGCCTCTTCCCACCTGGTGTCCACTGCTCAGAGGTCTTCTGTGAAAGTGTGGCGCTAAGTTATACAAGGACATTCTCGTATTAGCCTCCATGTCATCTCAACTCTTGATATGCGTAATTCATTTTGTCTTAAAAACATGTTTCGCAAACCTCATGCGACGCTCTGTCACAACCTCAATAAGTGTTAGACACCCGCATACGATTTCCCTGTTTCAGACCCGATCTCTATAACTGACTCCTAAAAATACGTCTTAGCCATCTTTGTTGAGCCACATTTAGTCTTTTCTCAATTTTAGCAGATGACTTCCATGTCTCACATGCATATGTTGCTGTTGGGATGACGACTGTGTCAAGAAGGTGTATGTCTGTCTCAAGTCCAATAGCTTGGCTTGTCCAAATAGGTCGCAGCTTTTAGAAAATGCTCCCTGCCTTTCCTACTCGGCACGCTATTTCATGGTAGGAATTCCCATCGTTTGGTATGATGCTGTCTAGGTGTTAAATCTTGACTCACCAAGTCTGACGGGGGCACTTTTCGCCTTATATCCCACTCGCACAATTTTAGTCTAATCCAAGTTTATGCGGAGGCATCAAATGAAGCTTTGTCAATCATAAAGCAAAAGATAGAGACATGGATTGAATCTTCTCAATCAAACAGTTAAGGAGTATTACATCGAACGAAGCTCGACAATTTATAAAGCAAAATAGATATTGAATGGAAAGCATATGGTAAGTTTCAGTACTAAAAATATATAAATTACTAATTTGATTCAATTGAAATATAATTGATTTTTTTTCAAAAGCAATAACCATAAGGATTGGTATGAAACATTATTGATTAAAACAATGTTAGTTTTTTTAATATATTTTTTTTTTGTAAGGTAAAATTTTGGAATCATCTAATTATAAAACTTCCAATAGCTCCTGTTGCACTAAATGCAATCCAAACGAATATCTGAAACTGATGGAATTGTCTAATTGTTCATCATTGTCTAGCATGATTCTTTTCATTCTCTCAACAGTAATACGTCATCGAATTCAATAACTGATCGGATCTTGACTGCTACAAGATAGAAATCGATATAAGGAAGGGGAAATAAACCTATCTGAATCCATTCGTTGAGCCTGGTTTAAACTGAACCGCTGACATTTTGAAGAGCGTTAAATGTCAAATCATACCCAGGGCCTCTTCAGAGGGAAATAAATAATAAATAGACGGAGACGTTGCCACTCTTCACAACAGCAATAACGTGATCTATCAGACACAACAGCAATAACGTGATCTATCAGACACAACAGCAATAACGTTATCTATCAGATACAACAATTACATATAACATACACAACATCAATAGCGTGATCAATAAGACACAACAGCAATAGTGTGATCAATCAGACACAACAGCAATAGCGTGATCAATCAGACACAACAGCAGTAGCGTGATCAATAAGACACAACATCAATAGCGTGATCAATCAGACACAACAGCAATAGCGTGATCAATCAGACACAACAGCAATAGCGTGATCAATCAAACCGCCATTTGAGAGGCAACAGGAATAGCGTGATCTATCAGACCATCATTGGAGAGACACAACAACACTAGCGTGATCTATCAGACCGCCATTGGAGAGACACAATAACACTAGGGTGATCTATCAGACCGCCATTGGAGAGACACAATAACACTAGCGTGATCTATCAGACCGCCGTTGGAGAGACACAACAACAATAACGTGATCTATTAGACCGCCATTGGAGAGACACAATAACACTATCGTGATCTATCAGACCATCATTGGAGAGACACAATAACACTAGGGTGATCTAACAGACCGCCATTGGAGAGACACAATAACACTATCGTGATTTATCAGACCGTCATTGGAGAGACACAATAACACTAGCGTGATCTATCAGACCATCATTGGAGAGACACAATAACACTAGTGTGATCTATCAGACAGCCATTGGAGAGACACAATAACACTAGGGTGATCTATCAGACAGCCATTGGAGAGACACAATAACACTAGCGTGATCTATCATACCATCATTGGAAAGACACAATAACACTAGCGTGATCTTTGAGACAGACATTGGAGAGACACAATAACACTAGGGTGATCTATCAGACAGCCATTGGAGAGACACAATAACACTAGGGTGATCTATCAGACCATCATTGGAGAGACACAATAACAATAGCGTGATCTGTCAGACCGCCATTGGAGAGATACAATAACACTATCGTGATATATCAGACCATCATTGGAGAGACACAATAACAATAGCGTGATCTATTAGACCGCCATTGGAGAGACACATAACACTATCGTGATCTATCAGACCATCATTGGAGAGACACAATAACACTAGGGTGATCTATCAGACCGCCATTGGAGACACAATAACAATAGCGTGATCTATCAGACCGCCATTGGAGAGACACAACAACAACAGCGTGATCTATCACACCGCCATTGGAGAGACACAATAACACTAGGGTGATCTATCATACCGCCATTGGAGAGACACAATAACACTATCGTGATATATCAGACCATCATTGGAGAGACACAATAACAATAGCGTGATCTATTAGACCGCCATTGGAGAGACACATAACACTATCGTGATCTATCAGACCATCATTGGAGAGACACAATAACACTTGGGTGATCTATCAGACCGCCATTGGAGAGACACAATAACAATAGCGTGATCTATCAGACCATCATTGGAGAGACACAATAACACTAGGGTGATCTATCATACCGCCATTGGAGAGACACAATAACACTATCGTGATATATCAGACCATCATTGGAGAGACACAATAACAATAGCGTGATCTATTAGACCGCCATTGGAGAGACACATAACACTATCGTGATCTATCAGACCATCATTGGAGAGACACAATAACACTTGGGTGATCTATCAGACCGCCATTGGAGAGACACAATAACAATAGCGTGATCTATCAGACCATCATTGGAGAGACACAAAACACTATCGTGATCTATCAGACCATCATTGGAGAGACACAATAACACTAGGGTGATCTTTCAGACTGCGATTGGAGAGACACAATAACAATAGCGTGATCTATCAGACCGCCATTGGAGAGACACAACAACAACAGCGTGATCTATCACACCGCCATTGGAGAGACACAATAACGCTAGGGTGATCTATCAGACCGCCATTGGAGAGACACAACAACAATAACGTGATCTATCAGACCGCCATTGGAGAGACACAATAACACTATCGTGATCTATCAGACCATCATTGGAGAGACACAATAACACTAGGGTGATCTATCAGACCGCCATTGGAGAGACACAATAACACTATCGTGATCTATCAGACCGCCATTGGAGAGACCTTACAAACGTATATCCTGATATTCTACCGGCTACTACTAGGTGTAGGTGAGGAGATCAATCACGTGATGAAGAGACAAGTTTCGGTACGAGAGCGTCTAGCGTTGTTCTTGGACTACGATTGAACAAGTTCGACTTGAAATTAGGTACGTCATTGAAGCTTAGAGAATCAGGTTGTGTTCTTAATATGAAGAAACGAGAAACTGTAAATCAGTCAAAGAACCAGATAGTGTACATAGATACGCTGATGGAACAAAAAAACTAAAACAAATTAATTCCACTTATCTTATTCATGGCAAACCAGTAACACAGACTAAAAACTCAAAATACCTAGGTGTTATAATAAATGAAAAACTGTCATGGAATCCACATATTGATGAAACTATAAAAAAAATCCAACAAAGCATTAGGGTTTATTAAAAGAAATTTTTATAAATCAAATAAGAACATAAAACTAAAATGTTATTTAACCTTGGTTAGGCCAATAATAGAATATGCATCCACCATGTGGGATCCCTCAACTCAAGAAAACATTAAGAAACTGGAACAAACACAAAATAGAGCAGTGAGATTCATAACAAACGAATATTCACATTTGACTAGGGTAACACCATTAGTAAAATCACTAAATTTAGAAAGCCTTCAGGACAGAAGACTCAAAAGTAAAGTAGCAATTATACATAAAACACTGAACCATAATCTTCAAATACAAAAACAAAATTTAATAAAATACTCTGAAAGACACAAAAATAAAGGCACATTCCTCGTCCCATATGCTAGGACAAATTTGTACAAATACTCCTTCTTCCCTAGTGCTATTAGAGCATGGAATGGGTTGCCTGAGCTAGCCAGAAAAACCAGTGACTTGGCAGAATTTAAGTCATTGGTTAATATGCATGACTAAATGCATGACGCGTAGGACGTAATCATCTTCTTTTTTGAAGTAACGTCTGTATTATATAAGATAAGAAGAAGATGGAATCACTGTACATTTACATAGTCTCTCTCCATGCTGTCTAGTCTTGGGCTATATGCTCCCACATACTTTGGAGCGAGCGACATGACCGACTGTGGTAACATCAGAGGAATATACGAGGGCATGAAAAAAGCCTTTGGACCTCATACCAGCAAGTGTGCCCCGCTCAAGTCAAAAGATTGTTCGATCATCAGTAATTGTGCACTGCAAATGGAGCGATGCGATGGGTTATGCAGAACTTTACAAGATTGAAAATGCCATCTCGTCAACTGCTTTGTGTAACTTCCCATCATTTTTAGTTTTGAACGAATTAGACGAAACGCCCTTAGTAAAGGAACTGAACACAGCCATTGATATGCTTTCAAACGGGAAATCACCCGGAGGAGATGGTATTCCTGCAGAAGCAATTCGGTCTGGAAAGCCACTCCATTAACTGCTAAGATTGTGCTGGGAGCAAGGAATGGCCCCAAGGTATTGAAAGATTCCAACAAAGTAACAATTTACTATGGGAAGCGTGGTCGAGATGTCAAGTGCGCTTGAACTTGGCTTGGCTTGGCTACCTAGAAGGGGGCTCGACGTTCGACACCCGACTCGGGCAGAGTTGTGTTTACTGAGCGCCTAAAGGCAGCACGGAAAACCAACTCCTAGATACCCCCCCCCCCACTGGTCCACAAAAGAGATTGGACCAAAAGCGCTCTGAGCATGCTATAAGCATGAAAGTAGCGCTATATAAAAGCTATAATAATAATAAAGGTGACCGCTTCGATTGTATAAGTTATAGAGGCAATTCACTTCTTATTATCTGATATTTTATTAACTTCATATTTCTACTGCTTTGTACATAACTTAATAAAAACAGCCAATGCTATCTTGCCACCATCCTGTTTTTCTTCCCTATCTATTAGGACAGTGGTTCCCAAACATCTTCCTTAACGGAAAACTTGGCACATTCTGAGTATTTAGAGGAACACTTCGCACATTCTGAGTATTTAGAGGAACACTTCGCACATTCTGAGTATTTAGAGGAACACTTCGCACATTCTGAGTATTTAGAGGAACACTTGGCACATTCTGGGTATTTAGAGGAACACTTCGCACATTCTGAGTATTTAGAGGAACACTTCGCACATTCTGAGTATTTAGAGGAACACTTGGCACATTCTGGGTATTTAGAGGAACACTTCGCACATTCTGAGTATTTAGAGGAACACCTCGCACATTCTGAGTATTTAGAGGAACACTTGGCACATTCTGGGTATTTAGAGGAACACTTCGCACATTCTGAGTATTTAGAGGAACACTGGGCACATTCTGAGTATATAGAGGAACACTTCGCACATTCTGAGTACTTAGAGGAACACTTCGCACATTCTGAGTATTTAGAGGAACACTTCGCACATTCTGAGTATTTAGAGGAACACTTCGCACATTCTGAGTATTTAGAGGAACACTTCGCACATTCTGAGTATTTAGAGGAACACTTCGCACATTCTGAGTATTTAGAGGAACACTTCGCACATTCTGAGTATTTAGAGGAACACTTCGCACATTCTGAGTATTTAGAGGAACACTTGGCACATTCTGGGTATTTAGAGGAACACTTCGCACATTCTGAGTATTTAGAGGAACACTTCGCACATTCTGAGTATTTAGAGGAACACTTGGCACATTCTGGGTATTTAGAGGAACACTTCGCACATTCTGAGTATTTAGAGGAACACTTTGCTTATTTAATTCACGTTGTGGCCTACTAGTTAATTATTCCAGCAGTTCTTGGAACACCTATTCAGGCCCGGCGGAACACTAGGGTTCCACGGAAGACAGTTTGTGAAACACTGTATTTAAGGAGTGAACACAGAGAATATGCATGCATTCAACTTATAAAACAACGAACGAAACGGGGGTGGGGTGGAGGGTGGACAAGGTGCGGGGGTTGCAATGCTAAATAATCATTAACAATACAATAATTACTGTACATAGAAAAACAGTCCCTGGCAGGAACTAAACCTCTACATTGGCTTTATTTATCAGAAATGAAACATCTTAATTGTCTGGCACTGAATAGACAGGCAGTAAGTAATGAAACACGCGTGGGCGAGAGCGGAGAAAGATAATGAATAGAAACAGCAGAATAACAAGAGATGTCATATTTCTGTCGGCCAGTTTGGATTTTTTTTTTTAATTTTTCCTTGCTGTCCTGGCATATTCAATATTTATTTTCAGATGTAGATTTGACATGGCCGAATGTGAAGGCCCCAGAAAGAACAAGAATAGAGATTCTATGCGTGGGCGACAAGAA
Organism: Biomphalaria sudanica; assembly: GCA_036873155.1. Classification (NCBI taxonomy): domain Eukaryota; kingdom Metazoa; phylum Mollusca; class Gastropoda; family Planorbidae; genus Biomphalaria; species Biomphalaria sudanica. The sequence goes on along the minus strand of JAZGLO010001730.1, from coordinate 167,571 downwards.
GATGGGTATATATTGAAGCGAATGGGAGAGGCCAGATCGATAACTTAAGGTTTACTTCAGAAGTGCTGCTAAAAAGGTTGATGGAAAAAAAGGGGTGGAGGTGGAGATTAAAACGAATGAGACATGTTTATCTAGCTTATCAGAGGTCATATTCGCAGCGGCAGGAATAATCATTTTTATTTTAGTATTCTATGCAGTGGCGTAGCTAGGGTGGGGGGAAGGGGGGTCCAAATTTGAAAATCCCACTTAATGGGTCTCCCAAATGAGTGTCCGAAATTTGTTTTCACATTAAATATTACGCCGTTATCTCATGTCATAATCTAAATGTCAAAATACAGGGGGGGGGGGGCGCTAAAGATGTCAAGCCCCCCCCGGCCCCCAAATCCCTAGCTACGCCACTGATTCTATGTGTAGCAGTTTAAAGTTGGAACCCCAACCAACAAGTTAACAGCTTTAAGAAAGACGAATGAAATAGTTTTGGTGCCAAAGTGCATTTAATTACGCTACAGAATCACGGCACGCTTGATAGATCTCGTTAGTCCTATGGAGGCTGCTAGACCATTAACAGACATGCTCAGAAAAACGTCAACCTAGATGTAATGGAAATAAAATACGAAAAAATTTCAACAAAAAACCCCCCACAAGTTAATGTTACAAAAAAATGAAATCAGGGATTTTCATGATTAAAAGCAAACACATTTATGCTAATGTGTTTACCACCGCCCACCCCCAACTGCCTTCCCTGTACACACGGACAGACAAATAACAAAACAACAAAATCAAGTGGTTCTCGTCCCATGTCATGTAATTAAATTTATAATAGATCTAGACTAACATTAATAAATCTGCCCAGTAGCAAATTTACCAATTACTTTTGTTAAGCGCTATTTCATTCTTTTAGCTTTCTCAATACGCTATGATCCTCTTACTGATGTCAGCAAGGACGAAGTTAAGGACCTGCTAACTTTTCGACAGCTAGGCTGGGCAGGGCACTTATCATGTACAGGTATGAGGGACGAATGTATGCCAAAGACAATATTTCCTGTACCTGTATGAGGGACGGCTGTATGCCAAAGACAATCTTTCCTGTACCGGTATGAATGACGACTGTATACCAAAGACAAACTTTCCTGTACCGGTATAAGGGACGACTGTATGCCAAAGACAAACTTTCCTGTACCGGTATGAGGGACGACTGTATGCCAAAGACAAACTTTCCTGTACCGGTATGAGGGACGACTGTATACCAAAGGCATTCTTTCCTGTACCGGTATGAGGGACGACTGTATACCAAAGACAAACTTTCCTGTATCGGAATGAGGGACGACTGTATACAAAAGGCGACCTTTCCTGTACCGGTATGAGGGACGACTGTATACCAAAGGCAACATTTCCTGTACCGGTATGAGCGACGACTGTATACCAAAGACAAACTTTCCTGTACCGGAATGAGGGACGACTGAATGCAAAAGGCGACCTTTCATGTACCGGTATGAGGGACGACTATATATAAAAGGCGATCTCTCCTGTACCGGTATGAGGCAGTCTTTTTTTGTAAGCTGAAAAGTGAATGGCGTAACATGGGTGCCCCCCCCCCCTAACAAGATTCAAAGACCAGCTTGGCCGACACTTTGCTTTCACTGACATACATGAGAGCGCCTGGCAGCAGGCTGCTTGCGAAAGGGAAGCTGAGGATTTAGTACAAAGGCCGCGGCATGCACGTTGAGATAAAAGGAGAATCAATCTACTGCCCATGACGGACGTAGACAGCGGAAAGAGAACTTATACCGAGAAAGGTAGAAAAGGATTATGTCTGCGCTGAATGTGGCAAAATATGTAGATCACAGCTAGGACTGCGTAGCACGTGAAATACTGTACTCCTCCTTAACATAAAAAGCTCGAAGACAAGCCTTATTATTATCATATATCTATAAAAACACATGTGGTTCCCACAAAAAAAACACAAAAAGAAGCATATTCCTTTACAAATCTTACATCGTATATTACAAATATTATATAAATAACACTGTCTGTCTGGTAAAAAGTGTGTACACATTATTTCTCCCAAACCCTCTCTCGGATTAAGCTGAAACTTCGCATAATAATTTATTGACATAGAGAAGACATGGGAAAAAAAGTTACACATTAAACGAATAATGGCAACAAGGGAAACTAATATTTCAGTATTCACATATATGACTAAATGTGTTGGGTTTAGTCACCTTAAATAACTGTTAACGCTAGTTTTTCCTCATGCATTCTCCGATCAAGTTGATACTTTAAACAATTATGTATTGTAACAAACAAAACACAAATCAATAAACAAAAATACTCAATTAGTCAATTAAATATGTGCAATGGGGCCGTCCATAAAGTACGTCACGCTATTTTAGGCCATTTTTGACCCCCCCCCTCCCCCCTGTCACAAAGTGTCACAAATCTCGGGACCCCCCCCCCTAAAGTACGTCACACTTTAAAAAAAATTTAATTAACAACTAATTAAAATTTAATCGAAAACTTAAAACGCACTTCACTATTAAACTGCCTTAAAATATAAATATTAAAAGAACTATCAGATTATTAAATGACTTTAATAGTAGAATAACTATTGTCAACAGTTGTCACAGTTATTCTTTGAAACAATAACCCAATCAATTGAATTTGAAAAAAAATTGCAAAAATTAGACTTGACAATTATATAATAAACATCAATTTATATCTGCTACCTTTTCATTTAAAATGGGTGAGGTCAACTTTTAGATAATCTTCCGATTATGGATTCTATTGACACAGGATAAGAAATAGATTAGCGAAACTTGACCTCAACCAGTGATTAAATAATAAAAATGATTAAATAATAAAAATGGAAACAAAACAATGTGACTAAAAAAAGGACTAGATTGACAAATTATGTGAGCAGCTCTTGTGCTATATTGAATATGTTTATATAGTGGGCCAGTGAATTATGTTTAATTAAAAAAATATTCACTAGACATCATCCATCCATGGTGAAGTGAAGTGTTCATCCATAGTTACGACTGGCATATATCTTTCCCCATCATCGTTTTCTGGAAGGATAATTGCAGACAGATCAACTTCATCCTCATCTAGCCACTCAACATCCTCTGAATGTGCATTTTCCATTCTGCCAATAATTGCCATGAGTATAATTGTTTTTAAGTTCATGATAATAATGATTATATTATACAAATATTACCTCTGAATCCTAAATATTTTGTATTATAATACAAATTCCGAATTTCTTGATCAGTGATATAATTATGCAGCAGACAACAAAGAAATAAAACCACTTCCGGTAAGGCTACCGTCACATAAAACAAGGCTTCGCAACAGTATATACTAGCGCTCCTAACTAGCATGAGGAATTGGGAACAACACATTGAAAGATACGCATTTCATGCTATTTTGACATAAAACAAATTCAAGTGTTTCACAAAATTTTTGAAAGTTATTTTTGAAACTATTAGTTTTACTAAAAAAATAAAAAATAAAATTAGTAATAAAATTAAAAATATATAAAATGTGACGTCACACTTGGCCTGACCCCCCCCCTCCCCCCTGTCACAAACTGTCACACTTTCTTACACCCCCTCCCCCCCTTGGAGCGTGACGTACTTTATGGACGGCCCCAATTAATTATTTTGTTTGATATCAAATAAGGGAAATAACTTGTACATTATTGGTTGCTTTAGTTTTAAGGACGGAGTTCTTCTCCTTTAGATAAGCTTTGTGGTTGTTGTTTTTTTTAAAGGATGTTTTATATTTCGCATGTTATTTTAGTGTATTGTTCTCCATTGCAGTGCTTGAATTAGCGCCTGCTATGTTAAATTATAAATAGTCTAATTCTGCAACCTTTCTTAACAAAGGGCTGGAAAAAAAGTGCGACTTATTCTGAGGGTCTAGCTACTCTAGAAGATCTTGAAACAATAGTTTTCACAATAGTAAAGACGTTGGCTCATGTGTTGACTCAATTCTCCTTTGCTCTCAGTCAATAGTCAAGTCAATAGCAGGGGACTGGACTTGGTGGACTGAAGTACTCACGAGGACAGGAGACAAGACACACAGGATTGACAGAGAGGTGAGACCTTCAAGATGTGTAAAAAGAGGAAACGGGGGCTTGGTGTGTGCGTGGGGGGGGGGAGTGAAAGAACTGTAAGTTGCTTAAGGCAGTCTGTGTCCACGTGATTTTAATGTATACCAGGCTAGTTTTGAATGTAAAAAGAGGAATGACCAGCACATTTAGCTAGATCTAGATCTAGTAGCGAAAGTAGGAAGTCATGATTTGGTAAGAGCATGTGTATGCACAAGAAAGACATGAAAGATAGAAGAGTCAATTCCACCCAATGATTTCCTTTTAAGTTAAAACAATTTTAAAATGTATACTTTTTCAACTCAAGAAAATAAAATTATTGTATGAAAATTGACTTAATACAGCTACTCAGTCTTTGAGAAGAATTCTAAAGAGACACAAATATCACAGAAACCAAATGATGGAGAAGATTCTACATTATAAATCATGAATCATGACAGAAAAATATTCTGCTTTCTGATGAAAAAAAAAAAATTAAATTCCGATGATTCTATCACATTTGGTGGTTTTCCTTTCTTCAAAATTTCTAGCTCAATATACCAGTACATGGCAATATTACAGACCCAAGTACAAAGAAATACATAAGCATACAAATACTTATGATGGTGTTTTGGAACTTACCCTCAAGAGAGTCTCAAAAGATGTTGTTAGACTTTTTCTGGCCTTGGACCTGAACCCTTCAAAAAGTTTGGTCTTTTCCTCCAGTAAATTAATCTGTGGAGACATACAGAGTTTGCTATACATAGAACTCTGTAGTAGCACAAATGTGCAAAGCAGTTTTGTATCTTTAATAGTACAAATGCAAGATGAAATCGTGAAGCAAGAAAATAAGCCAGTCCAAGTATTTGAAATCAATGAACAGTTGGCTAGGTTACAACTTTACTAGTAAGTCAAGCAACATTTTCATCCACCCAGCCCAGTGGAACTACAGCCATATCTGAACTCTTGAGTTGCAGATCTGCCTCTACATCATCAAGCCATTATGTTTGTGGCTTGACTTTTAGTTTTAGACAGTTTACTATTTCTGCTCCTCTCTCTTGCCCAAGGTAATCTGTTCTTTTTTTTTTATTTCTATAATTATGGAGGGGTCTTCATAGAACTGGTTTATCTCTTAGTTAGTGAGCATCTTCCAGTCAGTTTCATCTTGTTTGGTACAATCAATTTTTATGAAGATTTCCTTTCCCAAGTATTTAGCAGTTTTTGACATTGTCCAGCTTTCACTTGCATTTATGGCTACTGGTCTTTATGATGGTTTAGTAAATAGGTTTTCTTTTTGTTTGTTTTTCTTGATATACTTTCGCTTTTAGCTATGTGACGAGTTATATAATGCTCTGTTGCTTACTGTTACTCTGGCGCTGGATAAAACAAAAAGATGCCCAACACTAGACTCTATCACTAGACTGGTTCACCACAGACCAATTATGGGTTTGCTGACAGTCATTTTTAGAATGTACCATACTTCCTAAGTATTTTCAACGTTTCAGCAACATTTTCAAATACAATTTTTTTTTAAATAAAAAGTTTTAAGACCTGTTTTTTTTTTAATTATCTATTTCAAATAAAAGTAGTTATAAGAATATTGCTAATAGCTTTTGTGATGTTTGCTGAGATGTCTGACTTTTGCATGCAATTAACAAATGCAAATGTTTTTATAAATATGTAATATATATGTATTTTTCTCTAATTTATATTTATTATTTGTCTACTGTGCATGTCTTCATAAAGGCTTTGTCTGCATGAAATGCAGAAAAATATGCAGGTCTCAACTGGGTTGGCATAGCCATGTGAAACACTGGACTCATCCTTAGCCTTCATAATCAAAGACATTGCCATGATTGGTATTATTTTTCTTCTAAATGTGCTTCAAATTATTATTTAACAGTTGAATCTTAGAGTAGCCAATTTATCTTTTGCTGTTTCTCAAGAGTAGCATGAAATCATGAAAAGCAGTTGGGCTCATTTCAACTGTAAACTTAGAGACTCACCTCTGTGGAACCTTGCTTATGACCTTCTGCTGAGATGTGTGTATGTTCTTTCTGCTTCCTCTCACACAGCTGTCTTAAACCAATCATTAAGACTTCAATGGACTCCTCTAAACTCTCTGTCTCTTCAACCTGAATTGAATGAAGAAAATTAGCTTTGATTGCAAAATGACACATTTGTTACATAAAGAGAACAATGATTTGAAAAGATAATTACAACAGAACATACAAAATACTATGTATATAATAAAAAAAAAAAAGAAGCTCACTTCAAGTTGATGGAATATATCATTGTAATCTTTGTCCATCAAGTTTTTCATCTTCTTGACTAGATAATCATAACCAGCCTGTGGTGACATACCTGACAATAAAATTTGATTGAAGAAATTATAGATTTTAAAGTTATGCAGAGTTTTTATCTCTCTATGCCAGATGACAATTTGTCTAAAACACAAGGGATGCTAAGATAGTTTAGTAATAATTAAATTAAAAAAACAGTTCTAAACCAATTAGTTATCCACTTTAAAAATCTTACAAATATCAGAGTTAATGAAATGACTGTGTTCCTTTCTATTCCACATACAGTCAAAACCAAATGTCTATTTAGCTCAAACCCTAAAGTACCAACACAACCTTAAAACACAAAACATGAACATTTGTAATTGGATAAGTTTGTTATTAAGTCCAAAATAATTACATTCCAATTAGGCCAATTAACTGAAGTTGACTGTAATTAGGTATAAGTCATAACAAGCAAACAAACTCGCACACAAAAATCAAGAAGTTGCAAGTTTTTGTTACTATTTTTAGCATACAAACATTTGTTTCAAATTTCGAAATGAAACACTGATCCCAAATTAAGATATTAAATTATATACACACACTAACATAAATAGGGGAGAGAACTTTGCAGTTTATTCAAATTTATACCTTGTCTCCATACTTATTACAATACCTCTATTCAAGTTACACCTATGCTCTAACGATTTTCCTAGAAATTGGACAGTTAATGTATATTATTGGGAAGAGAGTTACCAGCTCATTGGCCACACTGGAAAAACTCTTAGTTTGACCATTATAATTTTTCAAAGTATAAAAAAGAAAATAATTTAAATTTGGCTAGAGAACTAGAAAATCTTTATCTGGAACAGACTCTACGTCTTTGGGTATTTCCACATTTAGGCCCTATTCATTTAAAAAATTTATAAATTAATGACCACTTTGTCATTCTAGATCTAAAGGGCTACCATTAATATATTTTAAACTCTGGTAGATTTATACATTCGCCTAACCAGGATTTTTTTTCTATGGGGTGGGTAACAAAATGTTCAATTTTAACAAATCTAACATTCATTAGTAATTAAAAGAAAAATAATCGCTCTATACATTATTGGTATTGTCTTTTTTAAAGAAGTATCTTTTTTTGTTTACACAAAAATGAGTTGTCTCCTTTCTTTTCTACAAGACATCTCAAGCTTCTCAATATGTTGTGGTGTCAATGCATTTTTACACTACATTATTTTATGGTAACTATATCTGGAAACACACCACCATCAAACCATCTCACACCTTTAACCTCAAAAATTGTATCAGTCTGTAAAAACTAGTTTACAGCTGATATACTCACTGCTTAATTCTTGGCTTATCCTGTGGAGCTGGTGTAGTGGACACATAGTGCAGACCTGGGTGGTACTTGAAGCTACACCAGCAGCATTGTTGTTGTTGCATGTTGCAGCAGCTGATTTCTTGCTGTAGGCTACAGTGAAGGCAGTCTGTAAAGTGCTCATGATCTCAGTCACCTGAATTCATATAAATGGAGGAGCTTCTTTGTATTCAATCATCACAAAATTAAAAAGGCTATAAAGTATATCTAAATATAATGACACTCTGATAGTAAGAATAAACCTAAACAGAGTCATGACAGTAAACTTTAACTCCAATACAAAAACTAACTCAAAACCTAAGCAGCTTTTAATCTAGACTGGAATTTGTTGCTAGAATCCTTGTAGATCATGTAAATATAATCCTAGTTTTTAAACTAGACATTAAACCTCATATAACTGAGCCAAATCTTTAAAAAGAATACTTTTAGAGAATAATGAAATGCAATAAATTTATCTAGGGTTTTCTAAGAGAAGCAGTTATTGATATGAAATCATATGTCTAATATTAACATATATACTCCAATATCATTTTTTTATGAATAACTTGATATGTTTTATATACCAGGAGCATAAGGGTAAGAAAGAACTATATGAGAAAATATCATGTGCAGGGGCCTAGATAGGGATTTGGGGGCTCTGGGGGATTGACCTCTTTGGGGGCTCCTTGCATTTTGACATTCGACATCATGACATTAGATAATATACTTAATAAATATATAAACATTTAAATTGATACAGTATATCAGTAAAATTAACAAATGATAATCATTAAGAATCTTTAATGAATAATACCGTCATTTTTATTCATATTCAAATAGCTTCACGTCATGCTTTCTGTGTAGCAAAGGCATCGATACTGTCTAGTATTTGTGACTCCACTGACATTAAAGCCATGCTGCTAAGCCTTTCTTGCGTCATTAGGATCTTGAGATAGTTTTTGATTTACTTGAACTTTGAGAATGATTTCACATGACGCAATGGAAGTGGCCTGAGTTAGCAGTATGTCAATTGGTGATTGTGGCAATGGCTTGTTGATGAAAAGTGCTGGTGCATCAATGACATCATTGAACAAGCAATTTGCCTGTATTTCATTAAACAGTCAAACAGGAAAAAGTAACACAGTTTCTCATCAGCGTGTCATCATCCCTAGACTCCAAGAGATGTCTTTGTTCAAGAAGAAACCTAAAGGTGTCCACATGTTTTTCCAATCTTTGGAATCTGTCCTTCAACTCCAAATGAAGTCTATAGTATTCACTACCTTCTTTTGCTTTTTCGATGGATTGGGTGATCAGTTTTGTCCATTTCTCATCATTTTGCAGAAAGCATGAATGGGTAATAATTTCTTCAGCAACTTCCTTATGTGCGGTCCAGACGTTTTTATTTTCTTCTGAACTATATTAATTGGGCGCAGATGATTTGACCAGAATTCCAGATGAGCAAAAAATCCATAATTTTCCACTACATGAAGAAGCTTCTGTGCACTGCTTCTAGTGTCCATTCTTTCAGTTGCTGTTTCAAAAAGTTTTTCCGAAAGCTTGAAGATTTTGTCGGGATGCAAGGAAATTGCCGACGTAGCTTCTTCTCTTGCGTACCAACTTGTATTACTCTCTTTTTTTAAACTCAAGGCTCCAGCTTCTTTCAGTTTGGCTCATCTCTGGGGTGAATTTGAAAAAAAGTTAGAACAATTCATGTACAGTTCCATAAAAGGTGACTATTGCTGGATCTATCTCAGCAGAATGAAGAGCTGCCATGTTGAGAGAGTGATTATCACAGTTCAGAAATGTTACCTTTGGATTTATGTCTAAGAGATGTTTCTGCAGGCTAGACAGACGGCTGCGTTACCATAGGTTTGACCTATGCACAGATCAAAGTCCAGCCCAATGTCTTTAAGTTTTCAGAACAAGTTCTTTATAATGTTGTCCATGAGGTTTCAAAATTTCAAAGTAACCAATGAATGACTCTTATTTCGAAATTTTCAACATCCAAGTAACGAACTATTAGGGATACCTGTTCTTGATAAGAAACATCTGGGTTGGAATCAAGCATAAAAGAAAAGTAACAAACTTGCTTGACTTTCCCAACAATTGATTCTCTAACTTTATTTCCCATCAAGTTAATAAACTCATTTTGAATTTCTGGTGACAAATAATGTGTCATCCCATATTCAATTCTATGTAAGTGGTGTTTCGTAACTTCATCAAATTCTGCAGGTAATTTCAAAGATGCTAGGAAGTTCCCAGGATTGGGTGAATTCAGTTTTTCGTTGTGACCATGTAAGCTTGAGTTTGTGTTTGCTAAGCACTAAATAGCTGCTGTTAAACGCTTCAGAATATCTTTCCAATACTCCTGATTTTTTCTAAATATGCGCATGAAACCTATGTGACAGTTCATCTGGTTCTGAATTAAGAGTTTCTTCTTCTAACTTCTTCTTCAAAAGAGTTTATCTGTGGTGGACTCCTTCTTCATGTTGTTTCTGTCTCTCGGGTTTCTTCCATTTTTTGAAACCAACTCCAGGTTGCCTCAGAAAACAGTACACATGCAAAACTAAATAAACATCCCAAATGTGGAGAGAAGAGGAGCCAAGATTGGTTGCAATTTTTCCTGTTTGAAGCTTTCTAGTGAACAATGATGTCAAACTTCGTGATTCATTTTGGGTAAACTCTACTGGGAACAAATACTGTTCATTTTTGTTTAGGAAAAATAAGTTACCCTTTAACACAATCTTTTCTTGCAGTTCCTAAGATAAAATTCCAGGCTGGATATATCCAAAGTCTTTGTACTTAATTACAGCTTCTTCCACTTCTGGAGAAAGTGATTTTGGAAGACCATCACTTGACTCATCATCACTTACTTCAGATGGTTTCTCATACTGTAGTTGAAGGTATTCCCCTGGAGTCTCTTCAGCACTACTTCTCTCATCAAGAGACATTTTCACTTCTTCGACTGCTTTATCTTTGTATGAATCATCTGAATAGTGAGACATTTCTTAGACACGTTCCTGGTCTCCTTTGTTTTCAGTGCTCTTATCAGGTTTCTTTTTAAATGTTAAGGATGATGAAATAAACTACCCTATATACCAAGTTACTTCCTGAGACTAACACAGCACTAGTCAGTGCTACTCCTTGAAATTGAGAGTAACCCCGCATGGAAAGAGTTACTAGTCTGTGTGGAATACATGCAACAGGCTCACTTACTTACATAACAACGTGAAACGCAAGATTATATGACAGTGACAAAATATTTGATTTATTTAAAAACAAATTTCGGACACTTATTTGGGGGCCCCTCTTAAGTGGGAGCCCTGGGGGATCTTCAAATTCTCCCCCCTTCTCCCCCACCCTAGCTACGCCACTGATCAAGATATATTTTTATATTTTTTATATACCTGAGAGTTGCAGCATACTTACCACTGAGTCAGAGAGACACTTTAAGATGTAGCATATGAAGACAGAGCCATCTCTAGCCACTACACCAAACATGTCCTGTTTTATCTTACCCTATAGTTGGGAATATAGGTAAGAAGAATGTATTCAAAGATCATTAAGACCTAAACAAAAACAAAACAAACAATTCTTTAAGCTCAGAAAGTTCAGTCAGAAAATGGATTACTTAATTTTTAACCATGAAATATTCTAGATCTGACAGACTGAATAAAGATTTTGATATGTGAGCCAAAAAAATTAATAATAAGTCTGAAATGTCTAAGAAAAAGACTTGAGACTTTTTTTTGATAACCTAATCAACAGTTGAATGCTAAATTTTGATCTAGTAGAAAAAGTTTTGAGAGATATTAATACACGGTTAGGGTTAAAGCTTTTAATGAGAATATTGAAAACTAGCATAATAACTATCTGCCATAACTATCCCAACAGTTGTTCATTACCCACAATGCATCTAGCAACAACAAGATCTGAGTATGGCTGAAGACCCTATTGTTCATCATCTCATACCACCAAAAACTATATACTTATATCTCTTCCAGAGAAATGCAAGCCTGACCTATCATTGTCTGTACCCTAATGAAATCAATTACTTATGTAAAAAGTAAAAAAATTCTTGGTACACGCTAATTGATAATTTTTAATTAAACTTAACATCTTGTCATGGAAATAAAAGACATCAAAGTGTACAAGAATTGCACATGAAAGGCAAAGATGAACTCCAAACCTGAGAGATTGAAGAGATGTCCTGAAACTTGCACTCTAGAATGGACACTTTCTTATCTAGGCTTATCAGAGAAATGTCTTGGTGACTGATCTGCAGTACCATCACACGGCTTGGCTCATAGGTTATGCATATGCTATCAGCTGAGTCACCACTGGCCCTGCGGAACCTCTCAGAAACGTAATAAATATTTCCTTCCTCCCTGTGAGATGAATGCCTTCTTCGCAGAAGATCACTCTTAAGGGGTGATGCAGAAGTAGGTTCAGGTTTAACAGTCTCAACAACAGTAGGTATCACCCCCAGGGGATCGCTTGCTATAGAAGTTGTATGGAAAAGCCTTGGACTGGAGCTCAATGATACTGGTAGCAAGGAATGCTCAAATGAACAGTTGAGATTTTCTCTGCTAGAATCACTGTCTGAGGTTGATGCAGTTTTCAGAAATTGAGGGTTCTCATTTATACTGTTCAGCATTAGAGATGAAGGTGAAATGGAGACTGGCTCTACACTGGAAGCACCTTTTTTTACAACAGCTTGGCTAGACAAAGTATTCTCACTCTTGGCAGAAGTCACATGCAAAGCTGATTTCTGCTGAGCCAGTTGGTTGTCTACAAATACATCAGACTCCAAACTGTCTGGCAAAGATTGAGAACTTGTATCACTGGCATGGCGACTACGCTTTTGTTCTTCCTGCTCGGAAAAAGTATAAAAAAAAAGTTGAAATACCCAGTTTGTCATACATATTCACACAAAACTATTCAGTTTCCTAAAAAAAAAAAAATAATGCTAAGATCTTTATTTGCAATTATTTAATATTTATTAAGAGAAATTTTAATGTAAAAAAAAATTAAGCTTTAAATCCTTTAAAAAATTCAACTTGTATATAAATTTACTTATTTGCTGAATACTTCCTTAAGGTTTATGTCTGCCAATAAGAAAACAAAATTATATCATCTAAAGGTAATAATTTTGGTGTAAAAAAAGCTTATTACTAATATATTTAAATATCATTACTTCTAAACATGGGCAAGAAAAATATCTTTAAAAAAAACAAAACTAATAGAATGTTTCTATCGCTTTTCAAACCTGTTTTATTTTCTCCTCTCTCTCTTCCAGTCTTTTCATCAGCAGATCTTCCTCTCTGGCAATCATTTTCTCTGCTAAACAGTCGATGTATTCAGCTGTCACGCGCTTACTGGCCACCTTGGCTCGGCCCATGTATTTCACCTAATAGATCAATGAAAAAAATAATAAAATCAATAAGAAATTTAAAATATAAATATTAAATATATAAATTTATAAATTATTTACAGACTTGGTATTATATTTATTGACTTTGTATGAAACTTAAAAGACAATGAAGAACATTTTCCAATATAAATATGTTGCAAAAAAAAAAAAAAAAAAAACGAACCTTTTTTTGACATTTGACATTATTAAGGAAAACTGCTTTTGAAATCATGTTTTTCCATTAATTGTTAATTAATTTTTTTTTTTTTATTCTACTGGGGAGGGAAGAATGGGACATACTAACCTGTTATGTTTCTTTGAAGCAATTTTGGCAATAAGAAAAAATCATTAATGACACTATACCAAGACTGGCCATGACCCAATTTGAAAAAAGTCATTAGGCTTACCAGGTAGATGTATTAATAACCAAAGTCTATTGTTAGCAGACTATTAGTAAATACAGGCTAATGATGTCACATGGCAATCACATGCATAAACATTCAGAAGATTAATGTTTGTTGACATTAGCCAAAAAATGTTTGTTAACACAAGCCAAGTAAAACACTTTTCAGGATGAGCCTTCATTAACTTTGATCCTAATTAGTTAAATTGAGCTGAAGTTTATGTTTCCAGTTGTAAGGATCATTATCTCATTCAATAATTGTTTTTATACTAAGAGTTTTCTTAGTGGTCAGTGCTTGGCTTTTAAACCATGAAGTTTTGCATTTTTGTCTCAGTGAAGGCTGGGACTTTGAATTGGTGTCAATGTTCTGTCCATATGAAACCCCTTGCTAGACATTAGAAACATGAGATTTGCATCCTATACCTCATACATACACTGCGGAAGGAAACTTTTGTTCACTTAAACAATAAATTAGTAGGAGTATTCATTTTACTCGCTATAAAAGCAAGTTACAATATTCTAAGATTGGATTTATGAGGTTATGGTTGGTTGTTTTTAACTCACAAGTTAATGCAACTATATAACACTATAATTGTGCTAACAACAGATTGAAACATTTACAGTGTTAGAGAGAAATATTTCTATGCTTCTAATGTTACAATTTACTAGATTATTATCAAATTATTATTTGTGGATGTACTATGTTCTCTATAAATGCATTTCTTCTTAAGTCTTAATAAGGTACTAATCACTATAAATGGCCAAATGGATCAAACAGAATCTCATTTTATTATTTCAATTTAAATAATAGGATCTCAAAATCAATTTTCTGTAAAATATTCCTTAAATTTTTATATATTTTTTTTTGGATCAAAAAGCCAATAAAAATTGTTAATCAGAATGTTTGAGTTCCTTGGCTCAGGTGTTCACAACAGGATGTTGATACAAAATATGGGCTTACAGAATAGATTAAGTATGTAAAGAGAGACTCAAATAAAATATTTCCCATGCAGTCTAAAGCCACATTAATTGGTGAAAGGTAAACACATTTCAAGATAAACATTGGCTTAGATTTTTCATAGTAAAAGACTAACGACTTGATATATGACAAAAGTGTACATGTACATACTACATTAAGCAATCATAAAAAAAACTTAGGAAAAAAATATTAAAGTTATTTCTATTATTTCCTGTGCCTCATATGTATTATTTTGTGGGACATTATTACATTAGCATATTTTACATTGTCCACTTTACTTTACATTTCTATGTGTTTTTGCTCTAATCAAAGTTAGATAAATAAGTCTATTCCTTTATGCAGACATTTTTGGCCTCCCATTCTTTATAGAAGCCTCCAAAAGGGACAAAGCCACTATTAGTTTTGTATGGTCTGTCCTGTTAAGATAGCAGAAACTAAGAAAGTTATTGAAAATCCAATATTATGATATTTTTAGATGTTTCAAATTCTGGTGCAGTATAAGAGCATTGTTTTCTTAAAAATACAACATTTATACAACTCTTCACTTAAAAAGAGAGGTGATTGTTTTGTATATTTTGTTTTCTAAATAATGTTATGAAAAATATTTGTATTACTAAATTAATTTTTTTGTTATAGATGCTACTTACATTTTAAATAAAGTGTTTGCTTTTGTTTCAGATGACATTTAGTATGTATGCTGTGGTAATGAGTCAATAACACATGCTTGTCTTTTCCTTTTGTAATGGCGAAGATAGGGTTGTGGTTGTTACTAGTTTGCAGTTCATAGCTTCTAATATTGCTACTGAAAATATTGAAACCTGCTTTTTCACCTCCCTATCACAAACTATCTTTGTAACTTTTGCTTTTTTTTTTTTTTCTGTTATTGTAGCTCCAAGGAAGTTATTGAGTTGTGGCAGTATCATCTGAGTTATCCAATCCTTAAGAGGTATCAAAAGGTCATCCCAGAGACCTTTCCTATACATCACCTTAGGAAATGTCTTTGTATTTCACAGAGTTTTGTAATGTTAAACAGCTAAATGACAAACCTCAAAGAGAGATCTGGACTGTTCACCCCCCTCCCAGTCAAAGCCTGGCTCAGCCTGGGCTCCACCACCAGCTGGAGGAGTGTCTGTAGACTTGGTCACGGTGGCATCTTTAGTGGCAACTCTGATAGCATTGAATATCTTTGGTATCTGTTCAAATTTGAAAACCAAATATGTTACAGGGTATATACATTTAAAAAAAAATAGCATCTAGAGTAACACCTTTAGTAAAATCCCTAAATTCAGAAAGCCTTCATGACAGAAGACTTAAAAGTAAAGTAGCAATAATACATAAAACACTGAACCATAATCTTCAAATACAAAAACAAAATTTAATAAAATACTCTGAAAGACACAAAGATAAAGGCACATTCCTTGTCCCATATGCTAGGACAAATTTGTACAAATAATCCTTCCCTAGTGCTATTAGAGCATAGAATGGTGTGCCTGAGCTAGCCAGGAAAACCAGTGACTTGGCAGAATTTAAGTCATTGGTTAATATGCATGACTAAATGCATGACGCGTAGGACGTAATCATCTTCTTTTTTGAAGTAACGTCTGTATTATATAAGATAAGATAAGAAACAAACACCATAAACAATTGTTTTAAAAAGTATAGTTCTTTAAGAAAATATATTGTTTAAATTTAGGGTTATCTTATATATGATGTAAACTTTACTAGTGCTTTTTATTGCCTAACTTTAACTACTAATAGATTAATAATACATAATAATAAATTAAATTAATAATAAACGTGGTTAAAATGTAAGAAAAGTAATATTTTTCCCCACATTGAAAAGGTGCAGCGTACTTTCCAAAAAAAAAAAAAAAAGCACTGCTAGGCAGAGTTAGAAAAAGATAAATTTATACAATATAATTTTTAAAAGTTATTATTTGTTTTATTTGGACATTAGGTCCAATTGAAATATGTCATAGGGTTATGATGTCAATGATTACATCTCTCAAAGCACAGTCATAGCAGTGCAAAGGGTGACTGAAATGTGTGGCTCAGTGGCATAAACAGCTAAGCTAACTATCAAGGGGGCATACATTCAAATCCAGAAATTTTAAATTGGGATCTACTCCAACTAAAGATTGGTGTTTGTGTTTCAAAAGGCAGCATGGAAACCTTCTCCCCCAACATGTTCACAAAACAGATTAAGATAGCATTAAAAACTAGAGCAATTTAGAACTATGGTCACATGTCCCTTACATAAGATTTGAACTAGGAAATTATATATTTTTTTATTTATTTCTGAAGGAATAGTTGAAACATAAGAAATTAATAAAAAAAATTTTTAAAAACTTAATTTGGTGTGTTTCTTTGTTTGCATTCAACAATCTAGATAAAAACACTTTCCAAGGCTTCAAACTAAAAAATGATTTTTAATAGTAATTTTATTGAAAAGACCTAAGGAACGGCACAAATGAAATATTTCAAGATCTCAACTGTAACATTGAAAAAGACTTTAAGATAGTACAGTGATCTCCCACAAAACACAAAGATTGTACTGAACAGTGGGAAGACAAGGCTACTAATGAAAACTGTTTAGAACTTAAAAAAAAAAAAAAAAGAAAGAAAGAAAAAGACAGGTAAGAGCTACACATTCTCCATAAGCCTCCCCCCCCCCTTTTTTTTAAAAATGTTTTAACATACATTTTTAAATGCAAGTTTTGCATTTCGAAATCGACCAATGGTCAACGCATAAATAGTTAGCACAACCTGGACGGTAGCACAAGCTGTCCAATGGTATACCGGATGGACTGTAATGATGGTTGTAATGATATTGGGCCCTATGTGTGACACATGATACACCTGTGCTTTCTCGATGATTTGGGCGCGCACGTCATGAGATGACCTTAACAGAGAGTATGATGACCGCGTGAACAACAAAAGCTTCCAGTGCAGTAATAAATGAGGCATGCCATTCCTAACAATTATTTGGTGACATTGACTGGACGAGACAGTCTTCCTCAAGTGATACACCGACGGTTCTAAAACTAGATCTAGTAGGTACTCTCGCACGATTTTTTCGGGCTAAAACTAATACAGCACCGAGAAAAATAACAGGCGAATCTTTGTGCTCGTTGTTCATCATCATTGGTCAACGAATCTTGCGTGGTGCCCCAACGGTCCAACAGACTAGATAAAGGTAAAAGGTTCATCATACTATAGTTTGATCTGTATTAATTATTTCAGTCGATGTACTGCGCTTCATGTAATAATGTAGGCGATTTTAGATGCACTGATGTTGGTTATAATGTAGACGTTTGTAGATGAATTGATGCCTATAATAATGAAACGATTTTAAATAAACTGGGAAAGAAGCAAGCAAAAATCCATAGGCCTTGATAATAAAAAGTGAAAGTGGTGCTGCATAGAAAAACGATGTACCAATGTTGCAAGACAGGCGCTAGACTGAAAGAGGAAAGTTGGCAGGCCCAAGCAAACCTGGAAGAGGTCGGTCATCAGTGAAGCTAAGGAGACTGGAATCACATAGGGGCGGAGGAAGAAAGCTGCTCAAAACCGAGTTTGGTGGAGAAGTGTGGTTGCGGTCATATGCTCCCCTGGGGGTCCACAGGAATAAGTCTAATCAAGTCAGGTATCCCATAGTAT
The DNA here is from genome assembly GCA_036873155.1 of Biomphalaria sudanica. Lineage (NCBI taxonomy): Eukaryota > Metazoa > Mollusca > Gastropoda > Planorbidae > Biomphalaria > Biomphalaria sudanica. The sequence goes on along the minus strand of JAZGLO010001730.1, from coordinate 149,381 downwards.
GTGAGATTGTAGCGGTTCGTAAATACAATAGATGTAGATAATAATTCTGTAGAAAGTTTTTGAGAGGAAAATTCCCCTTTCAAACCTTGCGATTTATGTGGCAGATGATGTAAAGGTCATCTGTTTCTGTGGCCCACGGTTAATGAGGGTGTCATATGGCCAGCACAGCGACCAACCACCTCTACTTTCCCCCAACTAATGTCAGGTACCCATTTGAGGTGGTTGGACTCAGAGACGCCCAAAGATCCCGTTCTCAAGATCCCAGTTTTCACCAGGATTCAAACACAGGACACCCGGATCGGTAGCCAAGCGCTTTACCGCTCAGCCACCGCGCCTCAAACTAGTTTTAGAACCTTTGAATACTCAGCCAAGACTGAGCTTAACAAAACAAAACTACAGCGTAGCATAAGAGGAAGAAAAAAAAAAGAAGGACAGTGTGAGATACAGAAGAGAATCAGAGGAGGCGAAGATGAAAACAGCTGTGAGATTAATGAGCTGAGCCGTGGAGAGGCGTCCAACAGAGAAAGGCCGAATACAAGGACAAGTCCGTGTTAGATACAACCAGCTGGGCGAGGGAATTACGTCATCGATTCATACCGTCCCATTCCCTGTGGTGTGAGCACATTCTTAGCATAAGGCACAGTCAAATCTAGGAGTCAAACTCGCTGGCTTTATTGAACACCTGGCCTTGCTGGCTAGTTGTTAAACGCTCTTCCAAGACATGTGTGATCACAAGTTTTAAATTCATAAGCGCTGTGAAATGACTTAACAATAACGTTATCATAAATAAAACAGGCTGGCTTTTACGTTCAGTAGTAGTAGTTTTATCTAGGTCAATAATTTCTATGCTATTTCAATTGGCGGCGCGGTGGCTGAATGATTGAGCGCTTGGCTTCCGAACATGGGGTCCTGGGGTTCGTATCTCGGTGAAGACTGGGATTTCGAGCTTCGGGATTTTTAGGGTCCACCCTAACTCTAATGGGTACATGACTTTAGTTGAGGAACGTAAAGGCGTCTTGTGATTAGAGATGCCCAACCCGTGACCGCAGCTGTAAAATCACGGATTGGCCTCTTTAGTTACATGAGAGGTTGCAAAGGGAAAATATAGTCTCTCGAGAGGTCCTATACTAGAATTAGGCTGGATGATCTCAACTCCGCTATATAGATGCAATCAACGCTTGGGAAGACACAGCCCTCAACTCCGCTATATAGATGCAATCAACGCTTGGGAAGACACAGCCCTCAACTCCGCTATATAGATGCAATCAACGCTTGGGAAGACACAGCCCTCAACTCCGCTATATAGATGCAATCAACGCTTGGGAAGCCCTAGACTGCAAGAAGTGGAAAGAGAGCGGGAGGGGAGCTAACAAGACAAAATTGGACGTCGAGGAAGCAGTGATCTTATTAACAAAGAAAAAACGAGCTTAATGGAAACAAGCAAAGTTAAAAGATACTTTTAAAAAAAAAACTTATATAAGGGAAAAAATCTAAACATTTATAGCCATATAGCAATACTGTAAGATTTATTTCCGTTAACCAAACAAATATAATTAATTACCACTAATTGGTTAATATTTGAATTGATTCATGTATTAGCTATGCAAGGTATCAATGGCAAGTGGGGAGAAATAGCGTGTATAAAATGTGTACCAGACAGACAGCAGAAGTGAGTTGTAATAAGCTTTGTGAAAAAGACTTGACACTTATACAAGTTGGCCGCTACTTTTACAATCTATACATGCGGGCGATAATCCTTTTCCGAAATTGGGCTTAACAGTTCCTAGAAGAAATGCTCAACGACATAAGTCATTATATGACTGAAAACGGAAGAAAAGGGTGTCGCGTGCTACTTTAACTCTTTCTCTCCTAACTGATGATACCAACGTTGATTCCACCAGAATGTGGTAAATAATTACGGAGAGAAAGAGTTAACTGTGTTACTAATTGGATTTACTGAGTAGCTCAAAGGCATGCACGTACAATGGGATACACCAAAATGAGGGGAGATAAAAACAGTTCAATGGCAGTCAAAACTGCTTAGTGCGTTCTGTATAGGCTTCCATAGGCCTAGAGTCTTAGACTCAACTCTTTGGACAATGACGAAGAAGTTAATATTTTGTCGAGCGAGTTGGTCGAATCTCAGGCCAGATGATGTCTCGGATAGGGTCTCGGTCAATGGTGGTTTCATTGTGTTCTACGTCAGGAAACATGAAAAGGACCAAGTTGCCCGTGTGGTCGCTGAATGAACTCTTTTATGTTGGGTATGTTCTAGTTGTGTGAATGTTTCTGTTGTGTTCTCTTTATATGAGATAAAAGAGTCCTTGTAATCACAACAAATGTCCATAAGGATCAATAAAGCAGTCTTAGTCATCTACGCTTTTTCCCTTGCTACCTTGTACATTTGTTAGATCTAGATCAAACTTTGGGTCTCAGGGGCCAGCCTGTCCCTATGCTTGTCTTTCACGTATACTTTTTTTTTTTTTGTATTTCGTAGGAATGTTATTTCAAGGATTCCCCCGAAAAATAAAATTGGAAATGTTTCATTCAAAAGAATAACTGTATAAAAAAAAACAACCATTACATTTCTTGAGCCTGGCCTATCACTTAAACTGCGCGACTACATGCAACACGTTACGTAAACATTATCACATGGTTGGGTTTGACTAAAATAATAATTATTGGCTGAAAATCAAAAACAGATCAAAATCTAGTTGTGTACGAGAAACAAGTCGAGTGTGAACAGTTAAAAGTGCAGTCACAAGGGAATAAACTCCTGAAGGGTCTAGGTTGTTTACTTAGTATTCACACACACACACACACACACACACACCTCTTACGACACACCACCGTGTTTTTTTCGTCACTGTCAATCAATACAAGAAAACCCAAAAAGGCGCAGCAAGGCCACGTCCACACTGAGATAAAGGTCACCAAGGAAAGCTTGGAGCCAACAGGCCCAGGCAGACTCTCATTGTATAGGTTAACCGTAGCAAGAAATACAGAAACTAGCGTTGACTGGAATCATGTCACAATCACAACAGATGGCAGGGATAGGGCTCTACCTAGGGCGGGGTGGGCTCTACCTAGTGCGGGGTGGGCTCTACCTAGCAATGAGCAGGGAAAATGTGTACGTCCTTGTGTGTCATCAAGAGACACTTCGGGACATTAGGAGATTTAATCTTTGGTTCAATTTTTCTTTTGTTACAGGCCCACTCGTGTAAGAGAAAATTAAATTTTAAAAAAAAAGGGGGGGGCATGACTAAAATAATACTACTAATAATAAAATACTAATGCTAATAATAAAATAAATAATAATAATATAAAAAGATAATAATATTAAATTAATAATTATAAGTAATAAATATAATAATAAAATAATAATAAGTAATATATATATAATAATTAAATAACAATAATAATAAGTAATATATATTATTATTAAATAATAATAATAGTAAAATTATATTAATATTCGCATGCACGTCTTTATATCAAATATCACTAGTCCGAACCATACATTTAAAAACACTTCAAGAACTCGAAAGCTCGTTTCTGTTCATCTTATTTAAAACAAAACAAGAAACAAGAAAAACATTTACCAAACGGTCAAACTAAAGTTTTCTTCGTTACAAAACGGTCAAACTAAAGTTTTCTTCGTGAGGCCAAGGAGCTAGCAATTCTTTTCTTAGCGATATGCAACAACAGTTTCAGTTAGAGAAAAATCGTTAGAACCGTTTTCGAGATCAGCGTTCCAGGTTCCACAAAGTTCTGACTTGAATAGAGGTATTGTAAAAAAAAAAAAAAAAAGGCCAATGTGTTTTTATTGATGTACTTATAATATGAACTTTAAGGCGCTAAGAAATCTAAGAAATAGGGGGAGTGGAATGCTGTATGATAAGTCTCTGAAGTCTATTCTATTAATAATGCTTGGGAAGGGGAATGCTGTATGATAAGTCTCTGAAGTCTATTCTATTAATAATGCTTGGGAAGGGGAATGCTGTATGATAAGTCTCTGAAGTCTATTCTATTAATAATGCTTGGGAAGGGGAATGCTGTATGATAAGTCTCTGAAGTCTATTCTATTAATAATGCTTGGGAAATGGAATGCTGTATGATAAGTCTCTGAAGTCTATTCTATTAATAATGCTTGGGAAATGGAATGCTGTATGATAAGTCTCTGAAGTCTATTCTATTAATAATGCTTGGGAAGGGGAATGCTGTATGATAAGTCTCTGAAGTCTATTCTATTAATAATGCTTGGGAAGGGGAATGCTGTATGATAAGTCTCTGAAGTCTATTCTATTAATAATGCTTGGGAAATGGAATGCTGTATGATAAGTCTCTGAAGTCTATTCTATTAATAATGGTTGGGAAATGGAATGCTGTATGATAAGTCTCTGAAGTCTATTCTATTAATAATGCTTGGGAAGGGGAATGCTGTATGATAAGTCTCTGAAGTCTATTCTATTAATAATGGTTGGGAAATGGAATGCTGTATGATAAGTCTCTGAAGTCTATTCTATTAATAATGCTTGGGAAGGGGAATGCTGTATGATAAGTCTCTGAAGTCTATTCTATTAATAATGCTTGGGAAATGGAATGCTGTATGATAAGTCTCTGAAGTCTATTCTATTAATAATGCTTGGGAAGGGGAATGCTGTATGATAAGTCTCTGAAGTCTATTCTATTAATAATGTTTACCTATATTTTAAAAACAACGTGTATGCAAAAAACATAAGTGAATCTATAAGTTTGTAAAGTGTACACCAGAGAAAATGTAATGAACAAAACTTTGCACACACAAGGAGATGGCTTAAGACCCCTCCCCCACCACTGTTTACCAGCCTCTTTTTTCATCTGCCCCAAATATATAATAATTTTTATTTCTAAATATCGAGTGAAAATAAACCAATAATTGTAGTCTGTAAGCTTGAATAAATATCAAGATGAGACCTAGTATTTTGGACAGGCAGCCTGAAATTATAGCCTGTAAAGCAATAGAACACAAAAACTAAGCATAGTATTGCAGGTATTGTATAAACTGTAGGCCTTATAACTATCCCCAATTATTTCTGCCTAATTAAGATGCTAATATTAAAACAGTTGAACTCAATGGGGCATGTTGGTCACAAGTGCCGTATTATGTGAGCCTGCCAATCTGTGCAAAACAAGAACAAACACACACAGGACGAATATCTTAGTGGCTTGAACAAATGTCTTTCATAGTTTAGACACAGGGCCAATGGTCAATACAAGTCAGGCTATCTTTAGCATAATGTAATACTCTCAATGAAGACACTGCGACGATCGATGTCAGATGTACAGACCGGCTTAACGTCAGGCACCTGCTAGAGTGACTGCTATTGAGTTAAGGTTTTGTTTTAGCAGTGTTGTGTTGTTACAAAACAATTCCATGATGCCCAACTGATCAGTCTAACATCACCGATGAGGTTGTTGAACGAAATACTGATATAGTGTGTCAGTCAGAGATGGAACTTGACTGATGAGGCAATAGTGTGTCAGAGATAGGATAAATTGGGCATTCAAAAAGGAAAGGTTCGAATTCTTCCAATAGGGGAAATGAATACTTTAGAGTTGCGTGTTTATTATTGAAAACTCAATATTCTAACTAACTGATACATTTCTCAGACAAGTTTAACACATTTAGCATAGCTTGGCACTTTTTCTACTGACAAAAGACCCACTGGGCTGAACACTTACTTTGTAGTTGAAAGCTTTTAAGAGTTGAGTAGAATTGCTTTAAATGTGGTGTATTGAACGTATATTTCTTACACACTGAATGGTAATCACGTTTTTCGTATGTTGTCGCATTTCGTTGTACTTCAACTCGAAACTCGTTGCTATGTGAGTGTGACATTAAAATCAGTCTTTATCAAGTTTATTTTAAAGATATGTACACTAGTTGTCTGTCAGACATGTTAATAATAATAAAGCTTGTCATCGAGTCCAAAGACTAAGGAGGGCTACAGTATTTCACGTGGCTACGCAGTCCAAGCTGTGATCTACATATTTTGCCCAATCCAGGGCAAACTAATTCATCGTCTATCATTTAATCAAAATTGAACTAGCGAGAAACAGAAGAGCATGCTAACGTCAAATGAGTGATGGTATGAGAATGTGAGAAGTCTCTGCGTCATTGATGACACGTTCAACATTTAGAAATGAAGGGAACAAGGAACGACAACTCATTATTACACCACAGGGAACGTTCGACCATTGCTTAACGACTAAAGCGGGAGGGGGGAGGTGAATTTCGGCGTTACGTCATATCCGAAAGTTCCCACAGCGAAAGACCTTAGTGAACTGACTGATCACTCTATATGTCCCTCAGCCCTGTGTTCCAAGGACTCAACGTTTCTAGTTGTGCCACGTTTCTCCCTAAAAAAACAAATACGGATTGCGAGCTTTTTCGGTTAATGGACCCAAGGCTTGAACTCGCTCCCCATTGAGCTTTAAACATACGACCTACTTTACTACATTCAAGAACTTTGTAAAGATTAGTTGTTCGTTTTAACGTTCGTGTTGATGTCTGAGTTATGATAGCGCTTTGAGCCTACATGAATAGGGTTACCAGACGTCCGGCTTAAGTAGGTCATGTCCTCCATTTTGTCCTCCGTCCGGTCGATATTAGCCTAAAGTGTCAAAATGTCCGGCTTTTTCACTGCTGTTTAATGACATACAATCTAGCACTTGAATGCAATTCTTAATATCTTCTGGTTTAAATATAAATACTTCCTTAAAACAAAAGATGAAAATATGCAAGACGTGTGTTCACTGTGTTGATTTGTATAAACTCTATGTAATGAGTGGCATGATCAATGAATTTGATAATGACCAATAATTAAAATACTTAGCATCAACCAATCAAATTCGCTTACCCGCTATTGTCGTGTAAGTGTTTAACAATTAGAATTTGTTTTCAAGATATCGACTCACGTTAGCCAATGCTCAGATCAAATGAAGACTAGTGTCCATGTTTTGGTGATAGATGGACAGACAGAAAACGAAGCTTTGAGTGTCGTTTGTGATTCGTAAGTGTCGGTTGCAAAAAAAAAAAAGGCAGCATTGATTTAAAACATTATGGTGTCAGCGGAAAACACGAAAACATAATAATAAGATGCGCTTTTTCTGCAATATTCACCACTTTTTTCAACTGAATCACACTTTGAAATCCACGAAGGCTTGTGCTGAAACATTAGCTCATCACACTGGCACACATCTTCAGTCTTATATAAGTCGATGGACTGTACTGCTTTTCTAATGTCAAAAGTTGTTTCAAGATTCAGAAACTGATAAACACATTGCATGACAGAGGGAAAGTACTACAGGAGTTGAGTGACATTAGATGTTTTAGAGTCGCTACAGATGCAAGTAAAACCATGATGCAAAGCTTTTCCAAGTAGTAGCTCAGTACTTTGATTATAAAGCTGGTGAAACACAGACAAGATTACTGGCGCTGGACAACACAGAAAATGAAACTTCTGAAACCACAACAGAACAGAAAAAAACAATTGAGAAATACAGTCCCCCAAGTGTTTTGTTTCACAGGAAAGTGATTAGTCAATAATGTCAATGTGAACTTGAGGCATTAACAAGAAACAAGTAAAAGAATGTTTTCACCGCTGAAGACTGAGCTTTAGAAGCCGCTTGTTGGCGTCCGGCTCACATTCTTCATGGTGCAGAGTCGCTGACAGTAGATGCTAAAACTATGGGGCTTAAGTGTTCAACTATTTTTCTACTTATACTGAACGTATGTAGTCTGTCATTTTGTTGATAATGAAGACAATGTCCTGCATAGAGTTCCACGCGAATGTTGGCGCGAATATTGAACTATTGCTAAAAGTACGTTCTTATTCTGATAAAGAGGACATGTAATAAAGTTGCATTACAGCCCACGATTGATGTTTAATCAAATAAATATGTCCTGTTTAGTTTGTCTTTTTTGTCCTCCTTTGTAAGGCTTTGTCCTTTTTGTCTTCCTTTGTAAGGCGTTGTCCTTCTTTTTGTCCTCCTTTGGGCATGTAGATGTTTGGTTCGCTTGTACATTATGCTTGTAAACAGTGCAATCTAAATTAAATTATTGTTATCACCACAAGATGTTCACCGTAGACTTTGAAATACTGGATTGATATGGGAAACAATTATTGTCCTTGTTTGTTGCCCACTTCATCTGTGAAGAATCGTTCCCTCTCTCAAACAACCAAATCTCCATGTCCTCAAATATTAAAACTAGTTTTGCTAAAAAATAATAAAAAATCAACTGATGCAAACTAACAACTAGTAAGTAGATAGAGAGAGAGAGAGAAATGACGTTTTAATGTTTAGTCTGGTCTGCCCAATGTAAAAAAAACTAACGGACTTAGTGTAGAGCGGGATGGCACAAAGACAGGCTAACAGCTCAATGTGATCGCATCAGTACAATACATGATGGATGAAGTTGGGGGGAAAAAAGGTTGTATCCTTGTCATAACCCCCCCCCACCACACACACACTCTTAAGTAAGTAATGCAGACGACTGGCTCGTGACTTGCCCATCAAACTCTGCTCATTGTATTGAGAGGAGTGACTGGGTGTTGTGTATAGGGGTAGACACACAGATATAGAATAAAAGGTAACAGAAAAGCAGTCGACTGGAAAACAAGTTGAAGTAACACAGAAGCGGTCATATTGAAAACAAGTAACAGAAACAGTCAAATTCAAATCAAGTAATACAGAAGCTGTCAAATTGAAAACAGGTAATAGAGAAGCATGCAAATTGAAAACAGGTAATAGAGAAGCGGTCAAATTGAAAACAGGTAATAGAGAAGCATGCAAATTGAAAACAGGTAATAGAGGAGCGGTCAAATTGAAAACAGGTAATAGAGAAACACGCAACTTGAAAACATGTAATAGAGAAGAAGTCAAATTGAAAACAGGTAATAGAGAAGTGATTAAATTGAAAACAGGTAATAGAGAAGCTGTTAAATTGAAAACAGGTAATAAGAAGCAGTCCAATTGAAAACAAGTAATATAGTAGCTGTCAATTTGAAAACAGGTAATAGAGAAGCAGTCAAAATGAAAACAAGTAACAGAAAAGCAGTAAAATTGAAAACAGATAATGGAGAAGCAGTTCAAAAAAAAAAGATATATAATTCTACTATAGAGACAGTCCAAATTTTAACATAAATACTACATCATTTATTAGGTACTTACAAGTTCTTCTGATTTGGCCAGGAAGACATGACACTCAAAGTCTGCATTCAGTTGGTATCTGGTGAGATATGCAAAACACAGAGGATCCTGGTGAAGTTTTGCAAATCTTGTAATCCCTTTGACATTGTGTTCTAACAAAATGGCATTTTCTTCCTGCTTTGAGTTTAGGACTTTGAAGATGTCCCCTGATACTTCAAGAGTAACATCCTTGATGTCATGTCTCTTCCTTCGAACCTCTGCCATAACCCAAGGCTGCATTGTCTGTGAATATAACCGATCCATTGGCATGGATCCAAGATAAAAAGCCTGGAATCTGTGTGGTGTTTTAACCGCATCTGCCATTTCCTTGGTGGTCATTTTATCAGCCATCTTAAACAACAAAAAATATATTAAATTGTGGAGCGTAGGTGCATTTTCATGATGTAGCCATGACAAAAGTATGATGGATGTTTTGATTGTGTAGGCTAAAGAGTGATCTGTGGTCATTCAAGGGAATTTTAAAAAATACTTGTGTGAAGACTGAAGTGGAGACTAGCAAGAGGGGTGAGACTGACAGGACGCGTATTTGTATTGAGTTCTATCTTGTCTTAGCTATCATTTCACTTGTGTCTACATACAGCTACTTTCACATGGAATCTGCGTACAGTGTTAATAAAATTTACATTAAGATTTGATCAAGTTGATTTCAAGTTCTTCATTACAGTAAAAGTAAAGTTTCCACATTCAGACCTTGCCATCTATGGGGCAGATGATGTTAAAGTCATCTGTTTCTTTGGCCAATGGTTAAAAAGCAGGTAGTCATGTGACCAGCACAACAACCAACTGCCTTTACTTTCCCCAACTAATGCCAGGTACCCTTTAGAGTTGGGTGGGTTCAGGGGCGTCCTAAGAATCGCAAAAGTCAAAATCCCAGACTTCACCTAAATTCGAACCCAGCTCCCCAGGTTCAGAATCCAAGCGCTTAACCACTTAACCACCCTGCCCCCCACCCCCAAGTTTTAGATTAAGAATTTAATATTCCTACATCGATTTAGTTGTACAAGCTATTTGTAGCTACAAACCAATGACCAAGTATCAACAGTAAAATAAGTTTAGAATTTAAAAAAAAAAGTTTTAAAGCAACTACAAATTTTCAACATGGAATATGCTGGATACAAGCTTCAATCTAATTAAGATGTATACCTAGAGCTCTTAAAAAAAATATGGAAATATTGAAGAAAAGGGGTTTTTAGTATATATACCTGGCATTCTTATCTTTTCTGGGTTGAATTTTAGTTAGAAAAAACTTAACTAATTTTCTCTACAATCAAAATGAAAAAGGCCAACCTATTTTTCATAATTTTCTTCATAACTGCATTCTTTATCAAGAGGCCCAAACAAAAATTAGGCCTAAAAACACTACTATAGAAGAGAAACTATTTGGAGAGCTGCCTGATCTGGACACCACTGCCCAGTTCAACTCAGGTATTGGTCTAGTCATCTGAACCCCCCAACATAATAATTAGAATGAAAAAGAAGAAGAATATGAACATCTGATTTTTAAAAACAGAAAGTCTTTAATTGTACAACAGTATTAATTTTTATTTACTAGCTATAGAAGCATGCACCATTGTGAATTGGCATGAAAAAATGTTCAGGAAAAGTGAGGACCAAAACAAATTGCAAAGGGATATACTGACTCAAAACACTGGCAGTTGATTAGTTTTAAATTTAAGCCTACAGATGTGAGATAATGCATGACAACTAAGGTCAAGGATGAGTGATAAAATCTATCCTCTAAACAGACTAGTGCATATTTAAGAAATAAGTCAAAATTCAAATCCTGTTGAAATGTGTATTGATAGCCATACTATTTATAAGGCTTATTGAATTTTATGATAGAAAATGATTTTTTTTTAGATCTTTAAAATCATATTTCAAGTACAGAAAAATATTTGATTCCCTTCTTTGATTTGAAATTATAATTCTTTGTATGCACCAACATAAAATAGGACAGTTAAGGGATTAAGCTCAAACTTATGTCTCTAAGTTTTATATAGTCTTATATGACTGAGCTTTACAAGTATTTTTAACTTTTAAGCAAAACTTTTGAGATTAAAGATACCAGTATTTTTGTTATTCATTGAAATCAAAACCATTTGACCAAACTTGATATAACTTGGCACTAAAGTTCCTTAGATCATGGCTGAGACTGTAGTTTATGTTTAATTCCCTCCCACAACCGGAGTGTCCTAAAAATAGACAAAAAAGACTTAATTGTATCTCTATTAAATGACGAAACTTTTTAACAAATCAGGTAATTTATATTGGATATATGTACATGTAGGCTGGACGGGTAAACCCATTTTTAGTTTTGTGTGAAAAGCCTATCCCTCCATCTGTCCCGTTTAGATCTCATAAACTAGAAAAGGTAGTGAAAATCTGACATCATAATATTTTAGTCTATTCAAAGTTCTGATGCAACAGCTACTTTTTTCTTTTCTAAAAGCGAAAAATTTAATTTTTTAAATCACTTATGCAAGCAGTTTTTTCATAAAAATACACCACTTTTACAACTATTCACTATTAATAGTAACAAACAAGGGAGGCTGTTTCGTACAGGAGCTGACCTTTTACCATATTTTTAACACATTTATGCAAATGATTTTAGATTTTTTGTTTAAATTCTTTTTTTAATATTTGTATTGCTATGTTATGTAAATTCTGTCCTACAAACTACTACATTTACATAAAAATAATGTTTACTTTTTTTTTGTGAGAAAAAAATCTATTTAGTACGCATATAAGTTGGACATTATTTAAAACAACAATTAATAAATAGGTTTTCATATTATCTTGTGAACTGCAGTGCTACAGCCATAGAACACTTGACTAAAGGAATTTTTTTTTTTTTTTTTACAAAAATGTTTTTTTCTTTTTTTGAGGATTTGAATAAGAGATTGACCATTTACAAAATAATTAGATCAATTAGATATTCATTATAAGACATCAGTTAGGCCAGGTTCACATTAAACTTCAGATTCACTTTCACCTATCCTTTGGTCTGGGGCACCACACAAGATCTGTCAACCTTCTTTCTCTTCTTCTCTGTCATTTGTCTTTGATAGAATTTAATTCTGATGTTCTTTCTGAAAATATTCATACCTGCCTTTTTACCTGCCTGGGTGGACCACTTCAGGGGCGGATTCTGAGTTTGTATTTCCACACAAACTGTCTTTGTAACTTGTTACATTTATGCTATACTTTTATTTTCGTGGCAAAGTAAAAAATTTGAAGGGAATATTCTCCAAGTTTGACATAGGTCTAAATTCAATACAGTAGATCAGTAACACCAAAACTAAGGCCTGCTGGTCGCGGGTCATACTTGACTAGTAATGAAATAAAATAAATATACTCATAAATTTTATTTGGATTCTGAGAAATATTCCTTGATTTAATTACATGGAAACTAAAATAAAAAGAAAAAGAATTCCTAAAGATAGTTGGTAGTCAGAGGCATAGTGGTTGAGTGGTAAAGCAATTGGTTTCTGAACCAAGGGATCCCGGGTTTAAATTTTGGTGAAGAGTGGGATTTAGAATTTCTTGATTTTTTGGACGCCATTGAGTCCAAACAACTCTAATTGGTACCTGACATAAGTTGGGGAAAGTAAAGACGGTTGGTTGTTTTTCTAGCAACGAGACCCTTGTTAACCATCGGCCAAAGAAACAGACAATCTTTAAACAACATCTGCCCTAATTTGGTCTTATCAAGCGAGATAAATTTAGCTTTGACTGCATTCTACCTTTTGTAACACTTCCAGCAAGCACTAATTTACATTTTTCATGCTATAGTAGCTTGGCATTTCTGTCATCTCAATTTGTGTGTTGTTTTAGAAATCTATTCGGCCCAAACCAAAGATGTAGGCATGCTTATATATATATTATATACCGGGTAATATATAATCTAGATCTCAATTTTTTATAGCACTAAATTTGTTAATGACTTTTCCCATGCTCCACATCTCCTTTCTCTGCTTGCAGCTGATGTAGCCACCTCACCATGCTATTAGTATACATAGACCCCATCATAGCCATTAACAGTTTACCTGTATATATATACACGAAGAGGTGACATCAAATTATGTAGTTTCTTTCTCACTTTAAAAGGTCTTAACTGGTATAAAATACTCTACGAAACTCATGGATCAAACATTTCTTTTAAAGACAGAAAGAAACTACATAATTAGATGTCACCTCTTTCATGTAGTCCACATCATATTATTCTCCATCTCATAAACTTTCGTTACTGTTGCTATTTTTAAAAACAAGTTCAAAGCACTTAACCAATACGAACTCAATTTCATATGAAGTACCCCCCCCCCCCCCCAAACACACTGATTGGTCCCATCTTTTTAATTCTTTGAAGGTGGTAAAGGACATGCAAGCATGAGACTGAGACCCTCCTTCTTCTCTGTAAGATTACTGACTGCACATCACCTCCTCCTTTAAAGAAGTCAGTTACACTATCTGAACATGGCGGAGGGGACTGGTTCAACTTGCACACAAAAGTAACAGTCAGCTGCAGCTTTTTGTTAGTGTTATGTGACAGATATATATACCATTCTACTACTAAAAAAAATCTTATCTTCTTATCTTATATAGTACAGACGTTACTTCAAAAAAGAAGATGATTATGTCCTACACGTCATGCATATTAACCAATGACTTAAATAATAATAGCTATGGCTATATTATATACTTAATTACTTAATTATACTAATATACTAGAGCTAAATCAAATGAAATATATATAGATCTACTCTAGAATCTAGATATCTATAAATTAAATACAATAAAAATAAAGTATTATAAAGTTAACTTATTTTTACTAGATCTAGATTCAAGATTGATATTGAATATCCGATATTTACTGGATAAGATTATTTAAATAATTTAATAAAACTACTAACTTAACTATTAATTTTAACTTCTATTTTCTATCTAGAAATATATAAGTATATTCATAATCATAATCTGATCATATTATTTATTATATTGAGTATTGTTGTTATACTTCAGTCAACTTACTAGTCTAAGTCGTCTAAGACTTTATTTGAAATTCGGTAATTTCAAAGTTTATTATTATACAAAAGAACAAAAGAAATGTTTCACACATCCAGATCATTAGTGAAGCAGATCTAATATAGATCTAGATCTATATTTAGTGTACGTCTATGATATGTACAGCTAGAATAAGTCTAGGGTCACAGTGTCTGGGGAAAGTAGGCCAACAAGAATATAAACATTTAGCCTGGTATACCCTGTAATCAATTTTGTTATTCCTAGTTAATTCCCTTAAAGTATAAAAAATCTAGATTTACTCGTAGCACATGAATTTATTTTAGATTTCTTTAAATTATTAAATCATTATTTTGACATTAATTTTAAAATATACAGTTTTAAAAACAAAACAATTTTCACGTTGTATAGCAATTTGTATTTATTCCTAAAGATATAATCCAGCTCGAAACGTCTTGATATACTCTAGATTTTGTTCGTTGAATGTTCCGGTAATCATGATTTGATTATTGTCAATGTCGAAATGGCGTCCACAGCGATAAAAATTGGTTCTCATTTAAAAGAACTTAGGTTTCATTTATGCCTTAAGTCTGCCTCAAGCAAAGGAATTAGGTAGATCTACCCGTATAACACTTAGATCTAGATAGGGCTTAACTTATACTAGATCTGGTAATTCCCTGTTCACAACTTCTGGACGTATTTAAATTTAGTCTTTTAGAAGAAGAATCTTACTATTCTTACATATTAAGTCAATTTATAAGACTTATTATTAATATAATTATAATATTACAAAGTCTTAAAGTTACTAGATTCTAGTTAATTATTTTTTTTAAAATTTAATTCTAGATTTATTTAAGTTATTAAGTTCAACTTATTACTTAACGTCTTGTCTTAACGACTTAAGTTAAAGGGAAACTCAGATGGATTTGACAATTTTTGATATAGAGTAACATACGTTTATCGAACAAGTTAAGCTCATTCGCCGACATTTTTTATGTTTGAATTTGTGTATCTCCGTAAAAATTAGACCCAGAAAAAAACTGATAGTATCTATGAACTCCTCATCCATTTTTCTTAAAAAGTAGACATGTTTTATTCTATTACTACTCAAAGTTAAACCTATATTTGATGTTAAAGTGGGTCAGGTCGATGATTTCAAAAGCTTAAATTATCTAACACTGTTTTACCTTTATCATATCTTATCGAACATATTAAGAACTTATCGAACACACAAGTAGTATGGTGTTTTAAAAGTGTTATAATCTTAAAATTTTGTGAAAAGTGTGGTGTTTCAAAAGTGTTATAATCTGTATTTTTTTTATTTATATCATTTTCTTTTTACGCCATGTCCAGACAGACAGATTTTAGTCATTTTCACATGGTCCACATCGAAGGAATCTATCACTGATCAGCTCTGCTTAGAAACTGACGGTGCTAAGCCTAGTAACGCATTACCGTAGTACTTATTTAGGTCTAATCTATTTTGAGACTTAAGGCCATTAATAAATTAAATCCATGTATTATTTTTTTGAGGGAGAGCCTAATAAGCTTTGGTAGCCAATAGATAATCCCGCCCTCCCCAAGTCATTGCAGGACACAACAGTTTACTTGGACCGACTTGGTTGACCTAAAAACAAAACATACGGTTCGCAGCCCTACGTAACTAGCCGCCTATCTAGCACACTCAGTGTATGTAACAGCCCAAAAGTCCGTGCTAGATATTTTTCGATCTGGGCGGGGAAGGGGGGAGGGCTGAAAAGCTATGGTAGCTTGCGAGCTGTGTTACCTATAGATGAAGAGTAGATAGATCAGCCCTCCCTAAACCACCAGGTTGACCAAAAAACAAAAAACACTGTATTTTAGAGCACGCTTAGTATTTGTCACACACACACAAACAACATATCTATATATCTATCACGCCTAGTGTTTGTGACCTAATTAGCGGCTTGACTGTAGGTACTCGAATGATGGCTCCTCCCCCTTTCCCCTCAACATTGTTCTTACTACAACTTGAACAATGTTTTGGGGCTGTGTTGGTGGCCTGGTTTACACCTGTGTGTTGGACTATCACTGACCTTTTTTTTTTTTTTTTTTTTGTTGTGTGTTAGTCTGGTGGCTGCGTTTGGATTGAGTCTTGAAATTTACGTTGTTACTTTGCACTGAAAAAGTGTGAATGTTGGAGAGTGGAATTGCGTAAGAAGAAAGTGCGGGTAAGGGGGTGTAGGCAGAATAAGAGAGTGGTTAAATGTGTTATTGTTATTATTTTGAGTATTTGTGATGTTTTAAAGGAGTGTCTTTGTAGCGCATTATGAGCTTTATCATACTTTATGGTAATATATATATATATATATATATATATAAAATTTTATAGACCCTGCGCCACACGTCTAGATCGAGAAGCACAACTGACTATGTATTTGAGGCTGACGTCACATTTTAATGGTCGATCAATTATTGATGATCTCTTGATACAGTGTCTTGACTGTTTCTCTCCCCCTCCCCCTTTTTTTTTTACCTACCAAAGATATTTTTATTTCAAAATACCATATCTACATTCTATACCTCCCCCTTAGCCCTTTTGTTTTATTAATATCTCTTCACATCAAGCACATGCGCTAGGTATTTGTTTATAACACATAATTCAGAAGTTAATAGAATGGGGGCATCTGAAAAAAAAACACAACTGGATATATTCTAAATTCATTGTTCCTGTTTTATATTTTGAATTCATTGAACCTATGATATCACAACGATGATAATAGCATCAAACTATATGTGTCATAAAATCAAGCTTTTAAAATGGGTACAATTAGTGCATATCGATGTAAATCTATTTACTTAGAAAAATATAGCACATTTACGGTAAACCACAAAAAGCTGATACAAATTGTAACACATGGGTAATTTATATATGTACTTTGCATTACATTGTTTAAAAAATAACAATTAAAAAATATATAATTTAAATATTTTGTCTTCTTTGGGTTATATCCCTTTGATGTTTATTTTGAACATTAAAATGGTGTTCGATATCTTACGAAGCTGAGATTGCTTATATAATAACAGCTATTATCGAACACCCCCTTTTTAAACGTCAATTTTCATGTTTAGGTAGCAAAGGACACTTTAAAAAAAATAGTTGCAAATATTTCTCAGCCTAATTAGAAGCATATTATATAGGTTTTGTTGAGCTGAAGCATCATTGGCATTAAAAAATACCCTTAACCCAAGACTCACTTCACTCTTCCCAAGAGTTCAAAAAAAGTGAAATTTTTATACCAATATTACCAATGCACTTTGAATATAAGTAAAAAATGATCCTCGGGTGAAAATAAAACTAAATATAACTTAACTATAAAGAAATGAAAATGCACAATACAGAATGGACTACTTTCGTCATAATCATCGAAATAAAGGAGAATTTTAAAAAATACAATGGGGTGTTCGATAAGTACCTTAAAACGAAGGTGTTTGATAGATGTAAGTTACTCTATATAAATATGTGTTTTGATTTACAGATAATGAATATATTATATAAATTCTTTTTTTAAAATTTGCAATAATAACATGATGAACATATTTTCTCACTTAAAATATGCTAGATTATGTTAACAGATAAATAACAAAAATCACAGGAATATTCATTTTAGTGTATCTTAAAATGTTGTATATATTTAAAAGATAAATAATATTTAAATTAGGTACTTCGATTTTCCGGTCGCGCGAGATTTTTTTTGGTTACCGGAACCGGTAGTATTCTTGCAGCAGTATTTAAGCCGAAAGCATTGGCCATTTCATTCCAGTCCGGTTTTGTCTTCAAAATCAGACACAAAAGGATAATCATCCAAAGTTTATTATAAGTATCAGCAAAAAGTTGTTCATTTCAGTTAAAAGCCTAAAAAGTAATTTAAGGCTAAAAAGTTGCAACATTTTAAGTGTCAACATAATGAAAACTTCTGTTTCAGATTATAAAAAAAGTGCATGCATTCCTGTAGAAAATTTCATTTAAATTTCTCAATTAGTTAAAAATTTATAACCAACATAAATTTTGGTTGTTATAACCATTTTAAGTGTCAACATAATATTTTGTCGAAAAAAACTCAACTCAAACTTGTCATTCCACATTTACCAAAAATGAAATTTTCAGAAAAATTCTTATCTCAGGGTTAAAATAGAATAAACACATAATCATGCATTTCTGTTCAAAATTTCATTTAAATATCTCAATTGGTTAAAGAGTTATAACCAACATAAATTTTGGTCATTTTTTAAAATTGTCATTCCACGTTAACAAAGAAAAAACATTTTCTTAAAATTCTTTCTCAGGGTTACAATAAAATAAACAAATAACACATAATCATGCATTTCTGTTGAAAATTTCGTTTGCATATCTCTATTGGTTAAAAAGTTATAACCATTTAAGTGTCAACATTTGTTGTTTTTTTTTGTTGTTGTTTTCGAAATGTCGACCCACATTTAAGAAATTTAAAAAAAAGTTTTAACTTCTATCTCAGAGTCATAAAGAAGAAATAAATAACACATAATCATGCATTTCTGTTGAAAATTTCATTCAATTATCTCTATTGGTTTAAAAGTTATGACCATTTATGTGTGAATATGTATTCTGTTTCTGTCGTTTTTCAACACCTATCCTTACATCAAGGTCTTAACACAAAAAAAGTGTTAATAGATATCCCAGATTTAAAATTGTCATAATTATCAGAGCATAATTGTGCATTTCTATGGAAAATTTCATTACATTATCTTTAAGCATTAAAAAGTTATAGCAGTTAAAATGTATAAGCTCCTCCTTTCGGTCACAGTTTTTTTGGGTATTTAATAGGCTAATTTTCCGACACTAAAATGGTCATAACGTATGTTCTAATTAACCTAGAAGCATAAATGAGGTGTCACTGAACTCCATTCAAAAAGATCTATCTAGCTATACTAGTTTCATTTAGATTCATTAAAGTTGAATTTTTTATCAAAGTACCTAATTTAAATGTAGATTTTTTTTTTAATTCTCTTTTCGCTACCGCCTATACAAATTGGTCAGATGAATTTTTCTTTTATTATTTTTATTAATATATTTAGCCATAGAGGGAAACAGTTTCGTTGAATTTGTAGTGTATGGTTAACCCACAACCGGAAGGCCCTAAAAATAAAAACAAAGAACCCAAAAATTCATCCCTATTAAAGGACAGAACTTTTTAACATATCGGGTAAACCTGTTTACACAGTATTTTACATTTGATATCAATATTTCAGCTAAACTGGTAAATCCATTTTCATACTCTACTTTCATTTAAGTGGCAAAGTATTTAAAAACATTGATATTATATCTTCTTATCTTATATAATACAGACGTTACTTCAAAAAAGAAGATGATTACGTCCTATGCGTCATGCATTTAGTCATCCATATTAACCAATGACTTAAATTCTGCCAAGTCACTGGTTTTTCTGGCTAGCTCAGGCAACCCATTCCATGCTCTAATAGCACTAGGGAAGAAGGAGTATTTGTACAAATTTGTCCAAGCATATGGGACGAGGAATGTGCCTTTATCTTTGTGTCTTTCAGAGTATTTTATTAAATTTTGTATTTGAAGATTATGGTTCAGTGTTTTATGTATAATTGCTACTTTACTTTTGATACTTCTGTCCTGAAGGCTTTCTAAATTTAGTGATTTTACTAATGGTGTTACTCTAGTCAAATGTGAATATTCGTTTGTTATGAATCTCACTGCTCTTTTTTGTGTTTGTTCCAGTTTCTTAATGTTTTCTTGAGTTGAGGGGTCCCAAACGGTGGATGCATATTCTATTATTGGCCTAACCAAGGTTAAAAAACATTTTAGTTTTATGTTCTTATTTGATTTATAGAAATTTCTTTTAATAAACCCTAATGCTTTGTTGGATTTTTTTATAGTTTCATCAATATGTGGATTCCATGACAGTTTTTCATTTATTATAACACCTAGGTATTTTGTGTTTTTAGTCTGTGTTACTGGTTTGCCATGAATAAGATAAGTGGAATTAATTTGTTTTAGTTTTTTTGTTACTCTTAACAACTGACATTTTTCTGGGTGGAAAGACATGCTCCAATTTGATTCCCATTTCTGTAATTCATCTAATTCTCTTTGTAAAAAAATTACAAATTATTATATATGGGAACATTCACTATGTTTGAAACAGATCTAAATCTAGTCCACTAGATCAGTAATACCCAAGCTAAGGCCTGCAGGCCGCGGGTTTTATCCGCATAGTATTTCTACATTATATATATGCTAGACTAAACTAAATCTTGATCTAGTATTAGAGTGTATAATGTATATTGAATGCAATTGAATGAGAATTGACTGTTTTGGTTTCTACATTTTCCAACAGAGAGTATTTAGAAAGCAATTACGTTGGTTTAAAGAAACAGAACCCTAAATTTCCTTTCCTTGTTAGAGAAGCGCTGAATGTTCAACCTAAAGTCTATGCTCGTTATGGTAAGCATCATTTTGTTATCTTTCTAAATAGTTTAATTAATGAAATGTATCTTTTTTTTTTCTTTTTACAAATTGCAAATTTATATAAAACTTAACTATGACAAAACATTATTTAATCAAATCGATTTTCCATTTCAAACTGAAATTATATACAGTATTAGCATCTCAGTATCCATGTTGTTATGGCATTTAGGTTCTAAGACTTGTTGTTCCTTTAGAAATGAAGATTATTACATGCTAGCCAAACCTCGTGAAGGATGGCAACGGTTCATAACTTGGATCATCAAAATGACATACACCATGTCACGTACACAGTATCTATATTTAGCTCGTCAGCAGAAATTGAGCCACCTCGGGAAATTTTCTTTCACGCAACAGGATCATGTTCAGAATAAATGTGATTGGTTTTGAAATATTAATTATTGTACATTGAGCTGCGTTTATTGGTTGGCATTGCAATGAGGGGTGTTAGACACCTGACAACGCTATACCCGAGGAAAGGTTCTAGATTTTTTGTTATTCTTGTATGGGATGTGTTAGAGAGAACATGTACTAGAGTTTAGTATTAGAACTCAATTATATTATTGTGTAGATCAGTCATTTTATTCAAGTACATTTAACCATTCTAATTATTTGTGAATAGCTTTTTCAAGTTCTAAATTAAAGTAATTGTTTTAGACGAAGAGAAGTTTCTTCATTGAATATAGTAATATACTTAGATCGACTTAACGATTGGCAACTTCTAGATGATCCTCTTATCAACTGGCAACATTCTGAATGATCGTATTATCAACTAGATCTAACTACTTCTATACGATCATCTTATTAAAATTTCAAGATCCTTTTCAACCACGATCATTGATAGTGCAATATAGCTCAAGCATAATCGTAACATCTGGCACCATCTTAGATTGCGACATTAGCACTATTGATTGATTTGTGACACACCACAACCAAGCAGTATCTCAACCCCTAGACATTCAAATCGTACCTACAGGTCATATGATTTTGTTCACATTTAATTTGATGTTTTTTATTGTCCACAGAGTTAGGTAAAGAATCCAGTCTTCCTTTGACCAACATGACCAAGGAGCAAGTTTCTAGAGCTGTAGAAAGTCTGATAGCCAGCTTTAAATCTCAGCACTGATTGTTAGATTGTTGATTTACGTAGAACACAATAAGATGAAAGTAAATGTACATCTTGATTGTGGAAGAGTATGATTTTGTCCAATACTGGGAATAGTTTTTCATATAATAAATTAATAATTGATTGATTTTGTTTTTTATTTTTTTTTATTTTACATTGAATAGTCATCTGAGACTAAAATTAAGAAAACTCTTGTTAACAGATATCAAAAGCAGCAAATTGTTTTCCTTAGTTTCATTATGACAAAGTAGAAAAACATAATGTACAAATCTTTGGACAATTTTTATTCTCTTTCGCTGAGTAATTTCAAACAACAGAATGTACTTTTACAATGACAAATGCGGAAAAAGAAATTAAATGAAAAATGTTTTTATTTACAAACAGAAAACAAAATGCAATCAATATTTCTTTTTTCTATATATGTCTGGCCTCCAATTGATAGGATGTGTCTCTTCAGTCTGAAACAAAAGTTAAAAAACATGTCTAAATATAGGTAGACGTACACAAAGTGCACTTTGAAAAAAATTATAAACTTGATTAGGTTTAGAAATAGCTTTGAAATATTGTACCGGTACCATTATATCCAGCACATCTATCTACAATGTAATTTTCTGACCTTATTAAATAGTTTTACCTTATGGTTCAACTTTTACGACAATGATTGATAAAATGGGTTCACTAAAACTTACAGCTGTCTCATCCTCCTTGTAAATCTTAATGGTTTTGTCAGCCTCGCCAGTTATGAGCCTTGAACCGCTGTGGTCAAAACATAAAGAAAATATCCCAGCCTCAGAGTGGATGGAGCCTGGTTGAGCAAGTGCCTGGACACGCTGGAAGTTGTAGCCAGTCTTCCAATCCCAAAAATGCATGCTTCCATTGTCAGCTGTTAGATTAACAAAAAGTATACTAACTAGTACATGTCATTATGTTATTTCATTACAAAACAAAGTGTGTGTATATTTATCTTTCAATATTTGAAATAGGAGTAAAAAATTATTTTGTCATTGGTTAAAGGTTATATTATTCAACACATATTGTATCTAAATTTTTAAAATCCTGGATTAAAAGAATGAAAAATTTTAGAAAGTGATCATGAAATATAACAACTACGGCTATCTACCTGCAGAAACCAGGACACCATCAGAGTTGCAAGCCAGACTATTCACAATAGCATTATGGCCTGATAAATTTTGGAGAAATGTACCGTCAGGAAACTTCCATTGTTTGATGTTGTCAGGTGATCCAGAGGCAAAGGAATATCTGTAACAAAATTATTGCATAAATTTAAAACTAAATGTGATCAAATTTAAAAAGCTTTTTTTTTTATTATTATTATTATTATTAATGTTTTTCCCATAATCTTAAAAGCATGCCACCACATATAAGTTCAGTGTCAAAATAAAGTCATGCAAAGATAAAGATTATATATATAGTTATAACTGGTGGGGACAAAAAAAAAAGGGTAATTGGTGTGTGTGATGAGCTGACACAGATAACAGGCCTGACGTTGTGGTGACACTTCTGGAAAAATATGTGACGTGAACTCTACTCATTCACGTCAGATATGGTCATGGAAATGAGTAAGGTTGTATCATTTTTTAGAAGGCCTTTGCAAACTCTATATAAGGAGTGAAGGTGTTGGAATCAAGTCAGTTCACGATCAAAGAAATCATGATTTAATATCCAGCCTGGTACAGCAGCAGTCCAGTGTCAAGACAGTCCAGAACAGTAGAATCTAGTACCTGTCCAGAACGAGATGGACCAGTGGAGTGTGTTACAACAAAAAGAAAGAGTTTATAAGGTACGGTCAAGCATTTGTAGTCAGTGTTACATGTTGCCAATTGTAGTTTTAGCTGCAGATTTATTACACTTTAAAGAATATCTTGAGTCTGCTTTCAATCAAGAGTATATTTCTAGGTTGAAGGTACTGCAGTGGTCAGTAAATATACATTCATTCTTTCTTACAGCCTATTACCCCTACTTAGATAAGAGCTATCAAAAATATACTTCATTGAACAAATACTAACTGTACAGGATGCAATGCTAAAGCTCTGACACTCTTCTTATGATTAGTCAATGTAACTCTTGTCCTGCCCATAGCCAGGTCCCATAGCCTCACAGTACAGTCATGACTGCCAGAGATCACCTGCATGTATAAAAGCATTACTTTAAAATCTGAAAATGTACATATACTTTTTTAATTGATACCAAACACAATAACTTAACCCACCAAATTCAAGTAACTATGACTTCCAATTCAGCTTAGTAGGTTATATACAGAACTGTGGCATTTTATTATAGAAAATGAATATTCTGATAGTTAATGATATAGTTGCTTTCTGTTTTACCTGTGGGTCTGCAGACTGACATTTCACTTCAGCTACTGTGTTACTATGACCTGTCATTGTATGAACACAAGCTTTAGTCCTAATATCCCAGATCTGGTCACAGAAAAAAAAAGGTACTTATTAGCTTAAAAAAATATTTTTTAAAACTATCAATTAGTGTACCTCACTATCTGTATAAACTTAAACCATATTAAAACTGAAAACAACAGAGTATGAAATTGAAACCTGACACAATGGATTAAAAAACAACTTAAAATTGCAATATTTGCTGCTGAGATGATTAGAAGTTTTAAAATAAAAAGGTACCAGGTACTTGTGAAATGTAGTTGCTTTGATAAAGAACATGATTTAAAGTTCTAAAAATAAGATTTTCCTAATGTAGTTAAAAACAGGTATTATAAACTCTAGGCTTAAAGCCCAATCAAAGTAAAGATCTTAAGTTAACCAAATGAGACTTTTTTTTTCTTACTTTACTTAACACGTGTGACAACCTTACCCTGACAGTTGCATCTCTACCACATGTGACTAAGACATCAATAGTAGGATGAAGATCTAATGCATAGCAAGCACTGAGATGACCATGGTAATGCCTGATGGCCTGGGAGAGAAACAAAATTTGGTATTTAAAATAATATTTGTTATCAAATTAAATAGTAGGTAATCACTACATTAACCAAGGTTTAAGTAATGCAGTCTGTAACAAAACATGAAACAGATTATGGATTCATACTTTCTGTAACAAATGCAGACTTCTTAACCTTCATAAAGAATGAATAATGTTACAACCTAGTAAGGTATTGTATGGTATCATATCATGATGGCATTCTTACCAAATATTAATAACAACCTAATAGGGAAAAACATTCCTAAGAAAGTTAAAATGATTTTAATTATAAACACCATTCAGTAAATAAATTTTCATCCCAGAGAAGAAACAAAGACGCAGATCAAGACACACAATCTCTATAATTCCCTAATTCCCTTAGCATTTCAACCATGTACTTAAAATGTAATGTTGAAGTGAAACTGTAGTAAGTGTTGTATAAATGTACTTATAGTATATTTCATTTGCTTTCATTATAATGTTTTGTTATCCGTAGTGCATAATTGTTAGGGAGGTGCAGAGGTTGAGACGTAAAGTGCTTGGATTTTGTACCAGAAGTCCCGGGGGTTGATTCCTGGTGAAGACTTGGATTTTAATTTTGTGATCTTTGGGCACCTCTGGGTTAACCCAGCTCTAATGGGTATGGGTACCTAACACTAGTTGGGGAAAAGTAAAGGTAGTTGGACATTGTGCTGGCCACATGACACCATTGTTAACAATAGAAACAGATGGCCTTTAATTCCTCTGCCATGAAGGTCTGAAAGGGGAACTTTTTTTTTTACAATTGTTAGACCAATTTCCTCAAGAAAACTAAAAATATACAATTACTATTATCTTTCCTTTTTTTTAAATTCATTTTAAAATATTAATATAATAAGCCCTCCAGAACAGCTAACTTACAAATAATTCCTTGTTCCCATTTATCTTTCAACTAGTAAACCAAGTGTTATTCTGAGAAGAAAAACAAGCCAATCCAACTTTTCTTACCTTGTTTTGTTCCAAATCCCAACACTTCACCATTTTATCTTCTCCACAAGAAAACAAATATGGCTGCCTGGCACTCACAGCTAGACCTCTGACTGTACTTACATGACCAGTGAGAGTTAATTTTAAAGTTCCTGTAGCCAGATCCCAAATCTGTGGTGCATACACAAAGGTATTTATGACATGGATTGCCAACATAAAGAATGCAATAATTAAATGAAAGTGTGCAACTTTTTCACCAAATACATGCAAGATAAATCTTATACTTCACTTTTTAAGTTTCGCAATCATTAACAAGCATTGGGATTGTCATCTCTAATTAACTTTATACCTTTACAGCCTAATTGTTCAGCTAGAAGCAATGTGCAAAACAAACAAAAAAAAAGGATTTTATTATAAAGCAGTTTTCTGCTGAGAAACAATATTGTAACAAGTATTTCTACAAAAGTAGTCTATTTTGGACAAAAGTAGTGCTAATTAACAATCTATAAAAATGTCAGTTAAATGAAAATAAAAAAAAAAACTATTAACACTTGACAGAGAGAAGATTCATTCACTGATCTTACCTTTATAACTCTGTCAGCAGCACCAGAACAGAACCATTCATTGCCAGGCTCTACAGCCAGACATCTGACCCAGCCAGTGTGACCACTGATAACCTAGGGGGAAAAAAAAACATTTTTTTTTCTGATTTGATAAAATAAATTTTTTATCTGCCACATCTCATGGATTAATATAAATATATATTATATATATAAGCATGTAGAAACTTTGTAGAATTTTATTTTATAGATTAATAGGAATTTCACCAGTTTAAGTATCTGACTATGGGTACAAAGACAATGCCCAGTAAGCAAGATTTTAATGTTGGAAAAGGTTGTTGGTTTTTTTTTTCTTTTTTTTTGGGAGGGGGGTGGAGGAGAAGAAGAAGGAGAGAATGCAAATGAAGTGAGTTTTGAATGTTAAATAATGATAGAAATGCTATATATCTAGTGAGAGGCTAAAGCTTGGAGTTCATAATGCTTGAGATGACTTGAAATACAGAAACAAGCAGCAAGGGAGCAATAAATTTAAAAACCAAACTGGATAAAATGCAGTGAAAGCTAATGATTTCCCCAACATGACAATGCATAAAAAAACCATCTTATAAAAGCCACCATGTCTTTAATATTGATTTACTAAGCTATTTCGCTTGTTATACATTTTCATTATGAATCAGTAAAATATTTAACAAGCATGTGTATTGTAATATATTTACTCTCATTTATATCATTTTCAGCACTCATTAAGGCTTCATGATCAAAAGGTAGTTATTTTATATAATCCAGAATTTAAAAAATATATATACAAATCTCTTTCATGGCCTTGCAAGTGTTTTACCGCTCAATAACCTTTTTTCCTTAACCCCTTTTTTTTGTACAGATAATGTAAAAATGTAGACCACTTGATGTAAATCTAAGAATTTAAAATTTTTAATGTAGGATGAAATGGTATCTAATAAAACATACCCTGTAAAGTTTCCAAGGAGGATGCCAATTAGGTTTAGGCATAGTGGGAGCTTTCTTGGGAACTAGCATCTGCTGTTGTCCTATATTTACAGCAACCAATGCCTAAACAAAATGAAGTTAATGTGAGCAAGGATAGAACAAATAAAATATTTTTTAAAATACATACTTATATTATTTACTTTAATTCAAACAATGGTAGTTAAGTTTAATAAGTTCTACCTGTGTTCAATTTGTGTCAAACAACATGACAGCACTTAAGAATAATTAAAACTATGCTTTTTTAGCTATATTGAAATAACTAATTTAGAAAATGCTATTATTTTCAATAATTTTGCTGGAAGATATTTTGATAATGCTTGTTTTTATCAAAACTTCAAGCTTCTATTTGAAACAGCAGCAAGAAATGAGCATGCCAGTTTGGCTGTGAATGTTAAACTGTATAACTCTTGTTGAATAAAGTCATAAGAGATCTAGTATTAGTAAATTCACTGACAAACTTACATTTAAATACCAACTAGTGAAGATGACATAAATTTATTTTGACAACTATGTAAATATATCAAAATTTATTTTCTGTATCTTTTTAAAATAGTATAAATATAATTAAAGCAAATATAGTATAATGCAAAGTTATTTGAGAGAATCAAATATTTATATTATATTTTCTTGTTTGTTTGACCCAACACAACAGGAGATATTTATAAGCGTATGCAGATCTAAATTTAAAAAAAAATGAGTATATACCAAAGAAAGTTTTATACAGCCTAATGTGACTGAAAGGTCACATTTTGAAACAATTAGATACTTTAGCTACAAGAAAAAAATATATACATGAAAGCACTTACCCGGCTACTTGGGTCTGATCTTTCTAAATCATATGCATTTCTGAAAAAAATGTATTGCATTAATAGAAAAAAAAGAGTCTACAAAATGAATAAGCAACCTCCTCATGTCTAGATAACTATCCCACATACAGCACATGCTTTTTGACCCTTATAACTGGAGGGTTCAATTAATTACAAATAAATTTGTCGAAACAATCTACTGCATACTGTTATGTATTTAGCTAGAGTAGCCACACACCATAATTGACAGATTTATAACGGGACATTTAGTGATGTCAGGGATAGAGGTTTTTTTTTATTTATGTTAATTTGATTCAGCTAATATTAGGAAATCTGGACGATAACATTGATTATATTGATTCCCGGTTCGGAAGCCAAGTGCTTTACCACCCAGCCCTCGCAGCTTCGAAACATAATGTGGATGGGTAGAACTTATTCATAATTTTCTAAATATCAACATGAACAACCCTCTTTCACTTTTTCATTATATACTATAGAATTTTAGCTATGATAGAAAAGAAATGTTTTAATAAGATTTCTTTCTGTAAGAAGCAGGTCTCATTAATCATTAGTCGAAGTAAACATTGAACTATATTGGGATATAAAAGATCTTTTATTATTCAATCCTGAGTAATAGGAAATATTAAAGTGTTCTTTGAAAAAAAAAACTCTGGTAGAAAGTCTGCTAAACTATAAAGTAATGTAATGCTATAGACTAGTTTGCAAATGCCAAAATGACAAACCTCATATGATCACTATCACCTGAAATGAAAATAAAAACATTTTTCTTAAAATAATGTATAACATTCATTTTTTAAATTTTCTTTAATTATCAAAATCTTCTAGGCAAGGCAAAGTGTTAGATATCTTATAGATCAATTAAGCTTAAAAAAAAAAATTAAAAAATTTCATTACATCTAATTCATTTTGCTGTACATCCAGGCTGCAAAATGAAGCTAAATAAAATAGGTATTTCTAAAAAAAAAATCTATTTGTGTTACCTTGTACAGTTCCATTATGGGCTTCTCCTACACCTATAAAAAAAAAAAAAAAAAAAAAAAAAGTAACTCTTCTACAAAAGGAGTGGTAGTTAAAAAGAACATAAAAATATTTACTATACTAATAAAAAAAGCTGAGTTTAAAAATAAAAGAAAACACATCATAATCCTATTTCAGGAAATTTAGTTTTAATGAATAACTACTAACATCAATGCTTTAAATTTGAAGGACTCAAATATACATGAATAGCCATTAAAAAAATTTTTGCAAAAAAAAGTATAGTTTTGAAATTAGATTTTTTAGACAGAATTTAAATTTTTAACAAATAATTATTTAAGTGCATAAAAAATATTTGGTAAATGAAAGAAAAAATGTATTATAAATAAATCAGTCAATACTAAATTGTTATAAGTAAGTCAGTACTACATTGTTATAAATAGCATAAGTCAGGTCTAAATTATTTAAGTAAGGAATGTATCTGGGGAAGACATAAAAATGTTTCTTCTATATTAATATGAAACATGGTTCTATGGATAGCCCACTCACCACCAACTTGTTGCATTTGTTTGGATCTTACTTCTCTTTTGGCAGCTTCCTTCACTGGACCAAATTCATCCTGAACCTTTATCTGATGTTTAAGTTTCTCACTGATGCATAAAGAATAAAAAAAATGGTATAGAATTAGATAGCACAATAATTTATCTTCATCTATCTTAACATTTTAAGCATACAGTCTTTAATTATTTGCTTGTTGACCTGGAACAGATAAATGAATTAACTGGAATTATAGGTTCTCTACAGATTTTAGTCTTTATAAGCCTAAATACACAAACTCTTATTCATAACCTCTTCCCATTCCAATGTTTACCAAAACTGTACATGTATTAGCTTTTACTTAAATGTTATGTCATTTAAAAATTTTAATTGGATGCTAAATATTGAAGAAACACCCTACAGGTAGAATGATGATAAAGAATTGACTGTACAGTATTAGTGATGAAAAAAAGGCCAAGAAGTGCATTACTGCTATTTTCAAGTTTGGATCTTAAAAGTATCCGGTTTCAAATTCATTACAAATGTTTAGTTAGTATCTCTATTTCAAACTTGCAGTCACTCTTTCATCGCATTTACCTTTCATCAAATTTCATTGGAGCATTACCCTGGTCAGATAAAAACATGTCATGAGTTCTCTTCAGTGATCTGAACACCAGGGTATGCACTGAATGTTTCTGAACATCCTGTGAATGAAAAAGAAAAATTATAAGAGGTGCTATTGCATTTTTTCTTTTATTTATTATATAGATAATTTAATCATGCTATTGTGCTTACAATAAAAGGATTTGATTTTATAAAAAAAAAAAAAGTTATTGTTTATAATATATAAAAATACCAAAATAATAGTAAATTGCATTTTAATCTGGTACAAAGAAGATGACTACATGAATGCGTGTTAGTAGGACAATCTAGTCCGGCATGTTATTCAATGACTTATATTATATTTAGTCAAGACTTTTGTTTTACTGACTGACTCAGGCAACCCATTACACGATTACACGCTCTAATACTCACAATTAAACAGCACCAGAAAAGAAGGAGCATTTTTACAAATTTGTCCTAGCATATGGAACAAGGAATGTGTCTTGAATGTGTCTTTATTTATCTTTGTGTCTTTCTGGGTATTTTATCTTAAGGCCCAATTCCAATGGTAAACAAAATGTATAGATTGTATATAGAGAGATCTAGATCTAGATCTAATATTATTTAGGGAGGTGAAATTCTGGAACTTCCGGTGTCCAAAAAAATGACGCAAAAATTTGAGACAAGAGTTTTCCTTACTGCTACATAGGTCTTTGTTTGAAATCGATTATGCTCACTATATATAAAGATATCATTGCTAAAAAGAGCAAATTCAATTACTTTTGATGATGGAGAACATTTTTGTCTTTAACAATTTTTTGAAAAAAAAAAAATTATTGAAATAATATGATTGAAAGTATATACATTTTTATTTTTGCTGATACTCATCACAGAAAAGTCGTACCATGTTGATTTTTTCCTGCTAATAGTACATGTGTCTGGCTATATTCCTATATTCCTACCAAATTTCAGATCAATCTATTGTCAACATCGAACAAACTTGAAAAAAAAAAAATAACATTGACCTCAATTTTTTTTTTATAGAAGATATTGTTTGTCACCAACAAATGAAATTATAATCTTGTAGCAGATATTATTAGCTACAGATCTAGATACTTTTGAAAGATTTTTTACATTGCAATTTTTTTTAAAATGCATTTGAAAAAAAATTGTTTCAGGCGATTTTGATCCCAATTTTTTTATATTTTGTTATTTTCTGCCATCACGAGGCGGCCATTTTGTTCCCACCTCTCTGACATTTCTTGTAGATCTAGACCCGATAATTTGTTTATTTCATCAATAATTACATTTTAAACAACTAAAGTTCATAAATATAAATGAAATCAGAATTGTGAGCTAGAAATTTACTACGAATACTATATCTGAGTGTTTCTCCAGTACTGGTGACAAATGGGTATTGGCTCACTAAAAAGTCTATAACTCAAAAGCCTCTTATTAAAATGTCACAATTTACTTTTCATTTCACTTAGAAATTGTTTATCTATAAATTGTGATATTTTGAGCTTGAAAGGTGGATTGTGGAATTTTAAAATTGTAGAAAATGTTTGAAATAGTACACAAAATGGCATCTTTTGATGTAACATGGAACACCTGGCTTAGGTTGAAGTAATATTCCACTAAAAGCAAGGATTATTCAACAGACATTTTTGTTGAAATAGGTTAACAATACAATGTTATTGTATTATCTATATCTTTTTATTTTATAGTTATTTTGGTATTACTTAGATGTCACCGTAAAAAAATGTGTCACAGGTGCATCACATGGTGTCCCACTTAACTTGAAATTTTAAACCTTTATCAATTGTAAACAAAGTAAAGGATTCTGCTCCCAATTGTGTCTCTGTTACTAAAAGCATCTATGATTAATTTACACAGTGTAATTTTTCTTTAAAACTGTAAAAATTTATATAATTTTAGTAAAATAGCTCTTGGTGTCCCGGGTGAAGCACCTCAAACGCTCTTAACAAAAAGAACAATATTTTTTTAAACGAAGTTATTAATGAGATGGGAATTACTTAATGGTATCTCTGATACTGCTTAGTACACAATAAGCTCCATTTTCTTGGGAAAAGGCTACATAGTAATTATCAGGAGACATTAATAGACATGGTGTCCCACATTTTTTCATTGTAGCACCTGAAACGCCTCATGTTGAATGATACCAGAAAATCTCAGAGATCTAGATATAAGTAGTTTTCTCACCAAAGTTTTGAATTATAATGAGAACTAAGCTTATTATTCTCAAGTTTGATCTAAAATACATAGAATACCATTTTTTAATCTAACCTACTGTAAACCTTATTGTTTTATCATTGTCTGTGGTGCTTCCCGGGACACTAAACAAGTCTTGGTCCAGATATAGGTCTTGTGTAGATTTAAATCTACTCTATATTTCAAAATATATGTAAATCTAGTTTTGGATCTTGTTCTTGGTGCATTGAAAGTCATAAAGCTGCTTTAGTCTATGATTAGGTCATGTTTGAGGCAGTTATGTCGAATATATTTTTAAATGATTACTGAACACACACACACAAAGGTCTAGTACATTCATTTGTGGTTATAGAAAACTATTTTGTGAATCATTGATAAAAGATGTATTAACAAAAATAATTATATATTTCATATTGGTGTCCCTTTGTAGCACCCGCAACATCTTGTGATATAATAGCTATGTTATAATAAATGCTTGAATTATTGTTGAGATATTGCAGCAAATTATAGCCTATATATTTAGCTACAATGCAAGTATAGCATAAATTCTATTTTCTTATATAAAATCTTATTTAAAAAACTTTTACCAGTAATGTTACAGGTGCTACGGTGTCCCATTTTTAAAATTGAGCGCAAACATTACGTAAGTGCTCAAAAACTTCAATTTCTCTATCTAGCTGCTTAATACAATAGAAACATTCAAATTATGCTAAGAAAGCAAACAAATTAACAGTTAGTTGTACTTTAATCATCAATGGTGTCCCGGTGATGCACCTGAAATGCAATAGCGAGTACCCCTTTTGCCAGCACTGCTGAGGAAATGTATGTATTCCAATTCATTTTCTATTGATAAATTCTTAAAGTACAATGAGTGAAGAAATGAATACACTTAAAATGAAACCAAAAACTTCCATTTTAATTTTTGACCTAATGTGACACTTTCTGATACCAGTACTGGAGAAACACTCATCTACTATTAAATTTCTTATTTAATAAGTAGATCTATCGTCTGCGAAACTCAATTCCAATTTTTTAACTTTTGACCTTGGAGGTGTGTCTCGCCGGCTTAGCCAGCGACAAGCTCTCACTTCACTTTTTCCATGTCATCCAATGTTAGGTCAAAACGGCACTAAAAAGATCATAACTTTCTTAATGTTTAACATGCAGTCATAATTTATACACCATTAGAAAGTTCTTTTAAAGTATTTTAATGATGTACTAACGAAAAATTGTTTTTTTTAAAGATAATTTTTTTTTCACCTCCCTATATAGATTGTATAGAGATCTAGATCTAATATTATTTAGTTATTATCGGTAATAGGTTACACGAGCAATTAATCTATAGATCTCAGTATCTAAATCTATAATAGATCTACGTCCAAAGTATATAGATCTAGAATACTCAATTTATTAGAAAAATCTAGATCTTTGTATATAGTAATGTTATCTTACCTCAATCGACATGGTGTTTTTTTGTAGAATTTGTTTACGATTGTGAGTCGATTTATCCTTTCATAGTGACAATGATTGAGCTCTTCTTTATATGTAATCAGTTTTGGTATTGTTATGAGTTCTAGCCTATATATATAGTTTAAAATCAAGTCGCTATACGTACAAAGTCTTAGGCATCATCCATTTATCATGGCATTTACGAAATATTTTAAAAATAATTTTAACTATGTTATGAGCTTATGTTACGAATGGTTGGCTGGTCATATGGTATGAGGTCTGAACATGTCTCGATAATCCCGGGTTTAATTACTGCGGGTTAAATCCTTCGACAAACACATAGGCTACATTATAACGTTAACAATATAACAATAATTACACAAAATTAACTAGATCTACAATTCTACATACAATTGTGTGAGTCATTCCAAGTTTCTCTTCTGACGCTGTGGCTAAATCATGTTATTAACTTCTAAATTTCAATAATCTCTACTCGCGTCTGATTCTCCACCAAACCAGGCATTGATCTGAAATCCGCAAGGAATTTAAAGTCTTATAAACCAGTAACAGAGTCGATTTTTTTTTGTCAACGAATTGGTTAATTTTATAATCTAACGGAGAAAAAAAAAACATTGTTCTTTGCATAGAAAAAGAAAAGCATTTTAAAAAATACTTTTTGAAAAGACAATACATTCTTTATCCTTTATACATCTTATAGAGCGATGATTTTACTATTCATAACTAATAAAGTTAAATTTAGGGCCTCAATTTAAAAAAAACCCAACTATTATTGCTAGTTAATACTTTTTAATAGTAGCACTCTTTTCGTACGTTTCTATTACATTTATACATGTATGGTTATATACTTCTATTTTTTAAATTTTAATTGTATAACCAATAAGATTAATTGTTTAGACTGTAGGCCTACTGATAGAAAACACAGGATCGGATTACACCTGGTCTCTTTTCGTAATTTTCTTGAATTGAGTTAGGCCTACGTGATGGATTATACGGAAGAAGCTGATTTTAAATCTAATACTCAGGAACAGTGTAGTTAGCAAAGCGTGCACCCGGGGCATAAGGTACATATTATTGTCGAAGTCTCCCCAATTTATCTTGAACATATAAAGGCGCCTTTCTGTGTGTAGTGCCCTGGGCATCGTGCCCCCTTGCTCCCCCTCCCCTCACTACTCCTCTGCTTAGGAATGTAATACGCCTAAAGTGTTCACTATTTCATAGTAATAGTAGCACTCCTGTAGTGTGTATTGTTATAACTCTGCCATTCGCACCGCCATCTAAGCTAGAAGGTGCGCACTGTGATAAACTAGATTGGAAATGATGTCAACATCAGAAGAGGAGAACGATTCCCGCCCAAGTAAAGAGCCAATATGGAGAGATTGTGCCTAAGATGGTTTCAAAATCGGCCCAGGCATTTCTATTCAAGTCTGGCCCATAAATTGTTTATCATATGATGGGCCTCCAATTATAAATAATTATGTTAAGTTTAATAATGTATCAATAACTGTAAGCATGCTCTATATCTGTCTAAGAAATATAGGCCTTATGTTGCTTTTTCATAGCTAACTGTGTAGACCAGGCATGTCAAACGCAGTGTTCGGGGGCCGCATGCGGCCCGCTTGGCCACCTTAAAAATTATCAAAATAATGTTAAACTATTACGCTGGAAAATAAGAGATGACAAGCAACTTGAATTGAAAAATATTATTTGTTAAACGGAACATCGAGAGGGAGTCTGCAGTGAAAGCAAGCTACATTTTATCAAACTTTATTGTAAGCCATAGCAATCATTTAGTGAATGTGATTTTATGAAGGAGTTAGTAGATGCTTTCAATGACCGAGTTAGTAGATGCTTTCAATGACCGAGTTAGTAGATGCTTTCAATGACCGAGTTAGTAGATGCTTTCAATGACCGAGTTAGTAGATGCTTTCAATGACCGAGTTAGTAGATGCTTTCAATGACCGAGTTAGTAGATGCTTTCAATGACCGAGTTAGTAGATGCTTTCAATGACCGAGTTAGTAGATGCTTTCAATGACCGAGTTAGTAGATGCTTTCAATGACCGAGTTAGTAGATGCTTTCAATGACCGAGTTAGTAGATGCTTTCAATGACCGAGTTAGTAGATGCTTTCAATGACCGAGTTAGTAGATGCTTTCAATGACCGAGTTAGTAGATGCTTTCAATGACCGAGTTAGTAGATGCTTTCAATGACCGAGTTAGTAGATGCTTTCAATGACCGAGTTAGTAGATGCTTTCAATGACCGAGTTAGTAGATGCTTTCAATGACCGAGTTAGTAGATGCTTTCAATGACCGAGTTAGTAGATGCTTTCAATGACCGAGTTAGTAGATGCTTTCAATGACCGAGTTAGTAGATGCTTTCAATGACCGAGTTAGTAGATGCTTTCAATGACCGAGTTAGTAGATGCTTTCAATGACCGAGTTAGTAGATGCTTTCAATGACCGAGTTAGTAGATGCTTTCAATGACCGAGTTAGTAGATGCTTTCAATGACCGAGTTAGTAGATGCTTTCAATGACCGAGTTAGTAGATGCTTTCAATGACCGAGTTAGTAGATGCTTTCAATGACCGAGTTAGTAGATGCTTTCAATGACCGAGTTAGTAGATGCTTTCAATGACCGAGTTAGTAGATGCTTTCAATGACCGAGTTAGTAGATGCTTTCAATGACCGAGTTAGTAGATGCTTTCAATGACCGAGTTAGTAGATGCTTTCAATGACCGAGTTAGTAGATGCTTTCAATGACCGAGTTAGTAGATGCTTTCAATGACCGAGTTAGTAGATGCTTTCAATGACCGAGTTAGTAGATGCTTTCAATGACCGAGTTAGTAGATGCTTTCAATGACCGAGTTAGTAGATGCTTTCAATGACCGAGTTAGTAGATGCTTTCAATGACCGAGTTAGTAGATGCTTTCAATGACCGAGTTAGTAGATGCTTTCAATGACCGAGTTAGTAGATGCTTTCAATGACCGAGTTAGTAGATGCTTTCAATGACCGAGTTAGTAGATGCTTTCAATGACCGAGTTAGTAGATGCTTTCAATGACCGAGTTAGTAGATGCTTTCAATGACCGAGTTAGTAGATGCTTTCAATGACCGAGTTAGTAGATGCTTTCAATGACCGAGTTAGTAGATGCTTTCAATGACCGAGTTAGTAGATGCTTTCAATGACCGAGTTAGTAGATGCTTTCAATGACCGAGTTAGTAGATGCTTTCAATGACCGAGTTAGTAGATGCTTTCAATGACCGAGTTAGTAGATGCTTTCAATGACCGAGTTAGTAGATGCTTTCAATGACCGAGTTAGTAGATGCTTTCAATGACCGAGTTAGTAGATGCTTTCAATGACCGAGTTAGTAGATGCTTTCAATGACCGAGTTAGTAGATGCTTTCAATGGCCGAGTTAGTAAATGCTTTCAATGGCCGAGTTAGTAAATGCTTTCAATGACCGAGTTAGTAGATGCTTTCAATGACCGAGTTAGTAAATGCTTTCAATGGCCGAGTTAGTAAATGCTTTCAATGACCGAGTTAGTAGATGCTTTCAATGACCGAGTTAGTAGATGCTTTCAATGACCGAGTTAGTAGATGCTTTCAATGACCGTTTTCGTGACTTCGTTTCATGCGAGCAAAAATTTTCGTTGTTTGTATCTCTAGTCTCAAAATGCTGAAACTGCTGCTGGTAATGTGCAACTAGAGCTGATAGAATAGCAGTCAGATTCTTTGTTGAAATCGAAGTATATAGAAGTGGCTGTGCCAAAATTTTAACAGTTATTTACCTGAACGGTGCGTTGAATTGCGAAAATTTGCAGCTAGAATTCTTGTTATGTTTGCAAGCACTTATCTCTGTGAGCAGTTCTTTTCTATAATGACAGCTATAAAAACAATTCACCGTTCGAGATTATCTGATCGAAATTTTTTTTTTATCAGTGATGAAAGTGTCAGAGGCAAACAAACTTCAACCTGACATTAATAAACTTGTATCCCAGAAAAGATGTCAAGCATCAGGACAAGCAAAATAATGCGTAATCATAATAATTTGTGATTACTAAATAGTACTACAAATTTAGCTAACTAAGGGACATGTATGCCATTATTTATTGTATTCTATTGTATTGTATTGTTTCTAATTTACATAAAACTAGTAGGCTATTTCGCAACTGATTATTTGCTGCGGCCCCTCAGGTCATAGTAAGTTTTTTATGTGGCCCATACACCTAAATGAGTTTGACATGCCTGGTGTAGACCCTTAAAGGATGAAGCCTACAGTAGCACTGTCTACGGATGTAGACTATTACATTATTTAGG
This sequence comes from Biomphalaria sudanica, assembly GCA_036873155.1. Lineage (NCBI taxonomy): Eukaryota > Metazoa > Mollusca > Gastropoda > Planorbidae > Biomphalaria > Biomphalaria sudanica. The sequence goes on along the minus strand of JAZGLO010001730.1, from coordinate 111,028 downwards.
AAAATGTGTTAAATTAAATTAGTATTAGGACCCACAATGTTGAGTCTGTAAACGATTTTTTTTTCAAACACGACGCTTAGAGGGCCACTTTGTTAAGAGAATATTATAAATCCTTTAACAATTTAATACGTGACAAAGTGGCATTCATGAGACCCTTTAGGTGACCCTAACGGCCCATTTGGGTACCGGCCCACCGGGCATTTGCCCGAATGCTCATATAGCCAGTCCGCCCCTGGCTTTGGTCACTACAGCTAATTGCAGACGTTATTTCTTCCACACTCCTTCTTGAATCAAGCTGAAACATGTATCACTTTTAAACATTTACCAATTTGTTTATGAATTATTAATTAATTAATTATTTTGTTTGGTATCAAATAAGGGAAATAACTTTGACATTATTGATAGATTTAGTTATAAGTGTGGAGCTATTTCCCTTAGATAAGCTTTTGTTTTCAAAGTTCGGTGAAGACTGGCTACCTGACTGTAGTTGGGGAAAATACATGCGGTTGGTCGTTGTGCTGGCCACATGGCATCCTGCTCATTAACCGCTTGCCAAAAAAAAAAAACAGATGACCTTAACATCATCTACCCTATAAATCGTCTGAAAGGGGAACTTAACTCTCTCTACTCACCGTCATTCTTAGTACGGGAATATCCAAAGTAACACGTTGAGAAACACTGAAGTTTGAAATGTACTCTCTTTTAAAAAAAATTTTTTTCGATGTTTGTTTTCTTTTTGAGGACACTATGTTATAAGTAGTTTCTCCCTCTGTAATGTAATAACATAGTAAGGCTATTGTACGACCGTTTTACCGTATTATATTAGAACAATAGCTATTAATTAAATACATACTTTCATGACCAATTATTATTAGCTGAAATTTATAATTTAAACTAGATGAGAAATTCACGCCCACTACGGTTACGTAGATCATTCGCATATCAAACTCACTTGGGCTAAACATAATTACGGTAATTATGTTACCACTTGTAAAACATAAAATGGTTGCCATGCTCTTATGTAAGCCGTATAGTTTTATGCATGCGACTTTTTGCTGATTGGAAAATAGACAAAAGTTTTTCAGTCATTGTAAAAAATACGTTGATCTATCCATTTGGTGGTTAGCAATCTGTTCTGCTTGATCTGTTCTGCAAACGGTTGATTTGAGTCATGTATGATGGAACAAGTAGTTTAACTCCTTATGTGTTCTGCAGATCATTTGACATTTTTATGTAAAAAAGAGAGACTACTTTGTAATAGCATTCATTTTCATGTACTCTCATGTTTTCCCGCTGACCAGTTAGGTACTGAAATGAAAAACTCTACACAGTGCTATTTGTGGACCAGTGGGGCTACAGGATACATGCTCATGTCGGGTGTCGCACCTCGATCTTCCATCTGAGTACTTAGCCTCTCGGCCAGGGCAGACATCACACTACAAATTTTACTAAGCAAGTTGGATGTACCAAGTCACATGACACTTCCTGATTGGTCACAAGGTACATTGTCACTATCTACCCATATTTGTTTACCATATAGATTCTTTTCAACTTTTCTTAAGGTACAGGCTGAAAAATGAGCAAGTCTTTGAAGATGTAGAATAATTCTATTTAAATTAAAAAATAATGATGTATTAAATACGGCTATTGTATCCATTGATATTACAGATATAAATGTACAATAGAAAAGTTTTATTGTGAACTTTTTGGACTTTTACTCCAGATAATATTAAACAGACTCTGCGTATTGACCACTGTACTCTTCATTCTAATAAAGAAAACTCAGTACATAATGTATGTAAGTGTATGTGTTTTCCATAGAAATAAACACATTTTGACTTTCAACTGTTGGACCTTTGGACGCCGCACCAAATCTTTTGACTTTCTCCATTCCTCTGTCTTTTCCATTTGGTAAAATCTCATTCAATGGCAGGCCAGTTCATTCTTTGATATTGTCTTCCCATCGCTTTCTCTGTCTGCCTCTTCTTCTTTTTCCTGGCAATGTTCCCTTAAGGAAGAGTTTTGTGAGCCATGAGGACCTTGTGATATGGTCATTGAGTTTGAGTTCTTTGACAGAAGTTATCAGAACATCGTTGGGTCCTAAACCTTGAAATGTAATTTGTGATGTGCATTCCTTTTTCTCATTTTGAAATATATTATATTTCCTTTGAGAATTAAATTTAAACTTGAATATGTTTTGTTTTTAGCTTTAAAGTTGAATGTTTTTGTTTTTGGCTTTAAGAATGAACCCCGACAATTTCTGATATTTCGTGTTTTGTCTGCAATTCTAGTTTTATGTTTATTATATTTTTACTTTCCCTATTAACTGTACATCACACTTCCCTAACATTATTAATACACCGGAATGAGCCTGCTTACACCGGAATGAGCCAGCTTTACACCGGAATGAGCCTGCTTACACCGGAATGAGCCTGCTTACACCGGAATGAGCCTGCTTTCTTTTTATGGTTTTCAATTTATTTGGTTTCCACTATTTTGTAAGTAATAGTTTTGAAAGTAATAAGAAATTGATTTTCTTCTTCATGTGAGTTCTGTGAATGCTTTTACACTTTAAAGCATGTATATGTGAGTAAGTAATACTTTTATGAAAGTCACTCTATATTATATTACTATCTCTATTGTAGTCTCAGAGAAAAAAATTTGTGAGACAGATGCAATAAAGGAACATTTGAAAGCCTGCACAATAATATAAAACAGCTACAAGTTCATCATCTATTAAGTATGAAGGATGAAAACGGGAAAGCAATCGTGACCAAAAATAATTTGAATATAGACATCAAGTGTTCTCATATTGTCCATTGCACATAGTACTATTCACATGTCTAATAAAGTTATAAATTGAATCTTTGAATGAATTGATTGGCGTGAACACATCAGTAACAAAAGGTTGAAACTAATATATCTGTAATCAAATGTAGATAAAGTATATCAAAATCATATATTTATCTACAAACAAACTTTGTGAAGAGATCGACTTGCTTTCTAAGGTACAAGACATAGTTCTAATAAAAATTTTAATGTCATGTAAAAATATGACCATACTGTGTTACTAATGTTTCTTTTGGTTTATGGGGGTGCGACTGTGGACAAACAGAACACATTTCAAAAAATGTCAAGGCTTTTCACGGATATTGGTCCAACTATTTGTATCATTCAGCAACGGAGTCTTGCTGTAGAAGTTTATGCAGTCCTGCCCGTTCGGACTGAATGTTATCTCCTCCGCATGTTCAATAGAATTTTAGCACTTTCACTATTAGACTAGTCTTGTTAACAAGTAACATAGAAAACATGCTTTAACAGTTTCACTATTAGACTAGTCTTGCTAACAAGTAACATAGAAAAAGTGTTTTAATCTATCCCTCCTTCATTAATCTGATGATATTTTACAACTTCTCAATCGTCTTTATGTCTTTTAATGATTGAAAGAAGTCTTTCCAGTAAGCTTTGAACAAGTTCTTCTACCAACAGTCCAGCTGATGACGTCTAAAAAAGACGTTGCGCAAAATGTTCGTGCACGCTTATTTATTCCTTCAACTCTTTGCTGAATACAGAGAAACAGTTGAGTCGAGTGCGGGAATTCCCTCTATTTCCTTAGTTTCAAAATAACAATATGTAGGATGGATTGATTTTGTAAATAATGATAATTTCTGAAAGTTATAACGGTCTAAAAAGAGTTTTCATTGTGTGGTCATTGGGGTAGATTTCCCAAAAAATAAACAATGGTAGATATTTTTTCCCCAAATATATAAACAATCTGTCGAATGTCTATGAAAATCTTTAGAATAAAGGCTTTTCACAGATGTAGACATAAGTCAAAGAGCACGTCACGTCATTCAACAGCGGCAGGTTTAAGTAGTATGTGATGCAGTCTTCACCGTCGGGCGTGAGATATTTACTGTTTGTCGGCTCACCTGTTAAATTAAGTTTTTAAAGTTTCACTAGTGCAGAATTGTTATTACTGTTTAAAATAATACAAAAAATATATATTTATATTGCTACAGTGTAATAACTTTCTAAGATTAAATTAAGAAAAATATATATAATATATTTATATAATATATGCTATACTAGTATTACACACCGGCTACACCAGTAGATTTATTTTCAGGCTTTATATATTCTGGCCGAACGTCCAGTCTCTTCTTTTTTCTTTTATTTCAGTCAAAGGGCTAGATTTTAATGACGTGCTCTGGCATACTTTTTAAACCCTTGAATTACTGTTTACGGCCCCGCTTTCTTTCTCTTTCTTTTCCTGCTTTTTCTCTCTCTTTCATTTGCTCTTTCTGGAGCCCACGTTTGTGAAATTTGTTCATCGTAACTTTTCCTACATAGTCATTCGACTTGATTTGGAAAGACCCGCTTTATAACGCCCCCCCCCCCACCGACCCAATTCAGATATGCACATATGCTTTTAGCCCATCCATGAATATATACTAACCCGCCCCTTCCGACCTCCTTCTTAAAAGAAAATAAAGCTAATACAATCTGACTTTTTTTTCGGATTCTCAATATTTAATATACCTTATGTTTCTTTTAGACCGTCACCCCCCCCCCTTTTAAATTTTTGTCCCCTTTTTTATTACAAAGACAACTCTAACACGAGCATACTCCTATTGGTAGACCTTTCAGCACGCACTTTTCAGTTTTTGAATTCTATATATAGCATCAAATGTTTAGCTTTATCTCTTTTGTGCATCCTATCATACTTAGATGAGCTATGAAGTATGTACTACTTTGTACGGTATTAGACACTGTAACAATTTCTTTAGACCACCAGTCTCTGGACTATAGGGAAAGTGAAGTTCCCAATAAAATGGTCCTTACCTTTACCCATATTACATTTATTTTGGTATTGTGTCCTCTAAATAGACGGAAATATCAATTTGGTTCTGTTAATTGTAACCTTTTTTTTTTATTCCTTATAAAACGTACTATAATTGCAATACAACATAGAATCATTCCTTGCTCTCTCTCTGTCTCTCTTTCTCTCTCTCGAAACGAAAAAGAAAAAACGAAGTAGACTCTAGATCTATCTTTCTTGGATACTATTAGGATTATTACTTTTATTTAGATTCGCGTCTAGAAGGAAGGGGGCATGAGTAAACATTTTTTTTTTAAGTTGGCTTCTTTAAAAATACACGAAGTCCTATTTAATTAATGCTTTAATAAAGACTGCGACCTTTTGGAGAAATACAGAAAATAAACTACAAAGCTTTGGTCGAAAGCTTGCGGTTTTTCGCGACATGGGGTGGTAAGGCTGCAAATGAGTCAAAACCTGTTCTTGGCGACGCCGAGAAGGTAAAAGGAACATGCGTACGATTTTTTTCATGCGAATCCGTGCGACAGTTAATGAGATCTCTTGATCAGTCAGTCATAGGTATTTTACGCTTATAATATAGATTAACAATATAAATAAGACAGATATAATGTTGGGTTTGGAGTCTTAAATGTGGGTGTCACCGTGACAACGTTATATTTTGGACAAATATAAATACAACAGAGAAGAGAAATTTGGGGATGGTGTCAAATCGCTTTAAAAAAGTGTCATTAAATATGCACGCAGTATAAGTAATTGTACAGAAAAAATTGGGGGTGGGGGAGAGGGTGTATGCTTTATACACATTCTACAATTTTGTTTCATTACTTGTTCACCTCTACTATATTGAAGATCGTAATTCTACTAGATTTATAATACTTGATTGGGAAAAGAAAGACTTCAATCAGCATGCCAGTAATTCAAAGAACTGAACACACTTTCTTAAATCAAAACTCTTAAACAGGATTCTGTATTTTATTAAAACCGTAAGACAAAGAAAAGGTAACCCAACCTTTCACTACGTTAGTTTTTATGTCTGGATCTAGGTGACGTCTAGTTGTATTAACAGAGAAAAAAGAAAAGATACGGTGTATCGATCAGCTGGAAACGCTTAAACTGTATCCTCCTCAAATTTGTATTAATAATGTCATTCCTTGATTCCCTTGCAAGTTGTAAACCTGCTCCCCCGCTAAAATAGTACATATGAGAGGAGGAGTATAATTAATGAACATGTGTTTAAAATACATAAACCTCATGGTTTTAATTCAGACTTGAAATCATTTCTTACATTGTGAGATGTCTCTAAGGCCTAGCTGAGACAGGGATGAATGATTGCTTTTTTTGCGTCCTCCCCCCCCCCCCTCCGGAATGTTTCAGCAGTGGACATAGTTTTTTTTAAATATATCTTTTGAATGTATTGATAACGAATAATCAGATTTGACTAGAGTAGCACCATTAGTAAAATCACTAAATTTAGAAAGCCTTCAGCATAAAAGACTTAAAAGTAAAGTACCAATTATACATAATGAACTGAACTATAATCTTCAAATATAAAGACAGAGCCTAATAAATGCTCAGAAAGACACAAAGATAAAGGCACATTCCTTGTTCCATATGCTAGAACAAATTGTGCAAACGTTCCTTCTTCCCTAGTGCTATTGGAGCATGGAATGGGTTGCCTGAGCCAGCCAGGGAAATCAATGACTTGGCAGAATTTAAGTCATTGGTTAACATGCATGACTAGATGCATGACGCGTAAGACGTAATCATCTTCTTTTTTGAAGTAATGTCTGTATTTTATACGAAGATGAAGAAACTGCTCACACACCATTAATTAAACAGTCAAAATTGTTTCTAAAAAACTAATCTCCTCATTGTAATTGCAACATTTTTCACTACGCCCTTAAATAAGAAACTAAGGCTATATGTAAAATTACGAAGCAGGACGTTTTGGTGCAACCGTTTTGGCGCCCCCGTTTTGGCGCAGTGCTCGTTTTGGCGCCGCCGTTTTGGTGCAGGGGATGTTTTGGCTCGAAATGTTTTGGTCACATTGTTTATGTTTATTGTATTATTCCGATAATTAAGAATGATACGTATCTAGGTTTTGTATGTGTGTTTTTGTCTAACTTATGTGCCTTGTAGAGAACAAGACATACTTTTGTCCATTATTTTTTATTTTTAAGTTTGTTGCATAATTATTTATTAAATCACCATGACAACGTAAAGTGTGGATTAAAAACTGTTCACAAACAACACTAAATTATGATTATAGAAAAATGTGGATCCAAATTGAAGTGAAATCAAAAAGGAATTGTTTAATTTGTAATACAATTAAAAAAATGAAAACTAATGAATGTCATCACCCCACGTATAGTTTATGGTGGTGGTAGAAATATGTTAATATCATGGTCCAAAGTTGATGTCTGTCCTTTCATATTTATTCTATTTTACATGTTTAGAATGTTCCCTCAGAATTAAGGATTATAACATTCTAAAGCACCTGCCACCGGGACTTTCGAGACAAAAATCTAGAGACAATACCACAAAATCATAATATACATACAATAATATTGTATAGTGAAAAAACATTATTATAAACGTTACGTGTTTCTTAAGTTATAGTCAAAATATCTCGCGCCAAAACGTCCCTTGCGCCAAAATGACTCGCGTCTAAGGGTCTCGCCCCAAAACGGCGCGGCAAAGCAGCTGCGCCACAACATCACGTACGTAAAAGAACTACAATTATTTACCTTACATTTCTGTCAGCAGTTAACTACACTTTCTAAAAGCAGGCACAAAGAAGCTTGAGTCCATTCCTGTTTGTTTTGTCAAATGTTTTACATGTTTCGGATGTTCCTTCAGAGTTGAAGATAATTACTTCCTAGTCCAAACCTCCCGCAGGACGACGGGGGATGGGAGCGGGCAGGGTTTGAACCCGGGACTATCGATAAATCTGAACGACGGTCCAGCGTGCAAACCGCACGACCAGGCAGCCATCCTTCCTGTTTATAAGCTAAGTATGCTTAGTATTTCATTTACCTGCGTTAAAATACTGACTTATACAGCTAGAGTTACAGACGGAGTTGTCGTCTTCCCATAGGTATATTCCTTCTACAACCATGTCGTTTAGACCAATCCATATAGACGTTTTAGGGTAATTCGTCTGTAGCCATTTAAGTTTGTCCATTGTTTTGACTGTATAGAGATGAGCGTCTTTACCTGGATAGAGTACAAAAATAAATAAAAAATATTTTACAACTTAATACTTAAATATTGGAAACTTTAAAGTATTTTATTTGAAAATTGGCTTTTTTTTTTTGGTTATATTTCATGCAGATTAAAAATAATTTTGTTGGTGAGACGGGTTTCTTGTCCCACGTTTTAAGGACCATAAGAAGCCTTATCATGCTGAAAGACAAATTCATACGTAATGATATGAATTATGTTTTGTAGTGCATTCAGTTATTGTAGAATTGTATTCAGGATATTAATTAGGCTTCTGTATATCATAAGAGGTGCGGTGGCCAACTAGTAAAGCACTTGGCTTCTTAACGGGGATCAAATTGTGGTGAAGACTAAGATTTTTAAATTCCTTATATTTAGGGCGCCTCAGTCCGTCCACCTCCAATGGTACCTGACATTAGTTAAGGAGAAATAAAGGCGGTTGGTCTCACTGGCGGATCCAGAACTTTGGAGTGGGGGGGGGGCGATTTTTTTCCAAACCCTAACCCTAACGCCCAGTAAACCCTAACCCTATGCATAAACGTGCGTACAATATATATATATATTTATTTATATATTTATTTATATATATATTCGATAGATGAGAATAAAAAAAAAGACTGTTTCTCAATCTTCGGCAAAACAAAAACAAAAAAACAGTAATGTCTTTCTCTTGCAAGCTTGGGGTTCTGGGAGAGCGCTGTAAGCTTCCATAAAAGCGTTTTCTTGCACTTTTCACTGCAAAAACGCATTCTTCTGACATCTACAGCTCATTATTTATCAGTGGGGTTCGGGGCGAATCCCCGACGCTAAAAGCGTTTTCTTGCATTTTTCATTGCAGAAACGCATTCTCCTGACATCTACAGCTTATTATTTATCAGTGGGGTTCGGGGCGAATCCCCGACGCTAAAAGCGTTTTCTTGCATTTTTCATTGCAGAAACGCATTCTCCTGACATCTACAGCTTATTATTCATCAGTGAGGTTCGGGACGAAGCCTCGACGCTAAAAGCGTTTTCTGGCATTCTTCACTGCAGTAACGCATTCTCCTGACCTACAGCTCATTATTCATTCTATTTTAAAGGACCTTTTGAGAAATGTGGAAAAATATTCTAATATGAATTTATAGTCCCTTAACACATTGCAAATACAACTGATTTGTTCTTTGACAAGATATGTAGATTAAGGCTTTGAGGATCGCCGCCGAAAAAAAAAATTTGATTAATAATATTCAATAAAATTCAAGCATAAGTTGTGAGTTTTAGTCCTAAATTTATTTAACTAGAAAAATATGAGATAGAGTAAAGGTTGGAAAAAGTCGACTAGGAAAAGATTATCTGGCTTTTGAACTCATCTCAACCGTGACTGTTATATTGAAAATTTTCGTTTGAATTATAACTTTTCCAAAGCAAAGTCTTTCTTAAAATAGTTATGATCAATTCATGTGAAATTACACAAACTCTGTCTGGAAAGGGGAAGGGCGGTAAAATGAAAACGATTTATCCTCGCTCCTTTTTATAATTTCTGCTAATGATTGCATTTTGCATTAAAGAATAGGGGTTGGGCGACTCGATATAAGAATTTACTTTATAGCATATATAAATTATAGTAGTGACAGATTTTTTACATTTTGTAATTTCTTACTATAATACAAAAAGAAAAAGTATTGGTTTGTCCGATGGGGGGAAGGTGATTGCATGTATCGTACTTCCACCTGTTTATATTATATAGATATTCGACTAATTTTGTTCACATACAATGATTTCTCCATAAAAGTAGGACCCCTCCCCCCCCCCCCCCCACTCAAAGGGTTTAGATGGGAAGGGCAGTAGAGGTATTCGCTCCTCCCCTTCCAATCGGCCAAAGATGAACGACATAATATAGAGACCGGTTAAAAATACCAATAACAAGTTTTAATCATATAGATATTTAATTGATTCTGTTAGTAAGCTGTGATTTCTACAAATAAATAGGACCGCCCCCCCCACTCAAAAGTTTATGGTGGGGGGGGGGCGGATTGATGCCATCGCCCCCTCCCGACCCTACCAAATCGGCCAAAATACTAGAAAGGGGGGGCGAAATAATCTAAAAATAGGTTGAAATATAAATAATTAGTATATATTATTTACATAAGTAATAAATTCATATACAAATTGTGTGAATTCTATAGTAAAATTCGTCCCTACCGCCCCCCCCCCCCCTTGGATCCACCAGTCGACTTGGACGTTGTGCTGGCAACAGAAACTAGATTTTTTCATCATCCGCTTTATGGATCACAAGGTCTGAAAAGGAAACTTTACTTACATACTATACAAACCAAAATTGACAAATTTAAGTTTACATAAAGAGCCTAATTAAAAAAAAAAAACATGAGCACTGCTTTAGTTGACATCCTGCTCGTTAACCGTTGGCCAAACATACAGATGACCTTAACATCATGAGCCCTATAGATTGCAAGGTCTTAAAAGGGAAACTTTAACTCTTATATAAAACCCTAATAATAATCTAAAGAAGTGATGTATATTATCTTAGTTTTTTTATTGTTTTAAACTGCATGCTTTTAATGAAACTGTTTGATCCTAAAGTTTTCAATTTCATACTTACAACGTAAATGACAAAATAATCAATTTGATACGTACTAAGTAGTTGTGTTTGGGTATGTATGTTAGTTATATGTTTGGAGTTAGTACATTTCTGTGTTCGAGTTTACCTCTACAGTCATCTCTCGCAGTGATGTAATCTGTTGAGTTGGAGGACATCCACACGCATGAACGAACTGAACCAATGGTGATGAAGTTAAATCCTTTGCTGTTCAAACACGAAACGTAAATATCTTGACTTGAGCCTAAGTTATTGATCGTCAAGTTACACTTGCCTGGAGTGAGTAATTACATGCTTTGCTTATTTATATCTTCAAAACTTATCAGTCTACTTATACTCATTTGTATCATTTTCTATTTAATGTGTTAAAATGTTTTACATCATTCTATCTGAAAGCCTCATATACGTATGAATCTCTATTGTAGATATATTTTTGGATTTCTGTTGTGTAAACTGTACTACAGGATCCGGTTTAGATTTTAAAACAAAAACATACAGCAATATAAAATAGACTTCTGCTTGGCTGTGTGGTATTCGCTTCGGACTGTCATTACGAAGGTCCTTTTTTGAACCCTGCCAGCTTCTATCCCCTGCCTGCTTCTATCCCCTGCCTGCTTCTATCCCCTGCCTGCTTCTATCCTCTGCCTGCTTCTATCCCTTGCCTGCTTCTATCCCCTGCCTGCTTCTATCCCTGCCTGCTTCTATCCCTGCCTGCTTCTATCCCTTGTCTGCTTCTATCCCCTGCCTGCTTCTATCCCTTGTCTGCTTCTATCCCCTGCCTGCTTCTATCCCTTGTCTGCTTCTATCCCCTGCCTGCTTCTATCCCCTGCCTGCTTCTGTCCCTGTCTTCTTGTATCCCCTGTCTGCTGCTATTCCCTGTCTGTTTCTGTCCCCTGCCTGCTTCTATCCCCTGCCTGCTTCTATCCCCTGCCTGCTTCTATCCCATGCCTGCTTCTATCTCTTGTCTGCTTCTATCCCCTGCCTGCTTCTATCCCTTGCCTGCTTCTATCCCCTGCCTGCTTCAGTCCCTGTCTGCTTGTATCTCCTGTCTGCTGCTATTCCCTGCCTGCTTCTATCCTCTGTCTGCCTGCTTCTATTCCCTGCCTGATTCTATTCCCTGCCTGCTTCTATTTCCTGTCTGCTTCTATTCCCTGCCTGCTTCTATCCTCTGCTTGCTTGTATCCCTTGTCTGCCTGCTTCTATTCCCTGTCTGCTTCTATCCTCTGCTTGCTTGTATCCCCTGTCTGCCTGCTTCTATTCCCTGCCTGCTTCTATCCCCTGCCTGCTGCTTTCCCCTGCTTGCTTCTATCCCCTGCCTGCTGCTATCCCCTGCTTGCTTCTATCCCCTGCCCGCTGCTATCCCCTGCCTGCTTCTATCCCCTGCTTGCTTCTGTCCCCTGCCGTCATGAAGGCACGTTCGAAAATATTTTGTTGATATATGATGTAATGGTGTGTGAGAGTTAGTTCCCTTAGCGGATTAGGAAGTGTGTGTTGCTGTTCGTTACCTAATATGTTGGAATAAAGCCTGTGTGTGTGTTTTGTAAATCGGACTTGTCGTTCATGTATTTCTAATTGTATTTATAAGCTAATCAACATATTTTATATTAAAACAGGATAAAGCAAACTAAATAATTGTTTAGGCGATAAAGAGAAATCTAGGAAATAAAGAAAAAAAAAAAGAAGAACGATGAGGAACCATTTAGAAACGAAACACAAATATGGAAGATACTTTCTTGAGAGATTGAAAACTGACTGCTGCCAACTAAAAAAATAAAGATTGCATTTTGTGTTACAAGCAAATTTTTTTTTAAAAATTGATTTTACAGAGATTAATAATGCTGAAAAATAATTTTAAGCGGTCTAAAATACAGCACTGTACACCTGAGATGAACCTCTATTGAAAAATCAGAGCAGGAAGAACTAGTCCTCCCGTAGTGCTCTGGCAAGAAACTTAGCCGTTCGGCGTAGTGCCTCGTAGCTGCCATACAAGTCGAGTGACTGCTCAGACAGGTCCCCCCTTTGGCTCGCGGAGCTGGTGACACTTGTACAAGACGTGCCACACTGTTGCACTGTACACTAGAAATAGTCATATATGGATATCTCCACATGGTAGAGTCCTTGGAGAGAGACGCGGGCAAATGTTGGTTGGCTGCCTGGTCGTGCGGTTTGAGCGCTGGACTGTCGTTCAGATTTATAGATGGTCCCGGGTTCAAACCCTGCCCGCTCCCATCCCCCGTCGTCCTGCGGGAGGTTTGGACCAGGAAGTAATTATCTTCAACTCTGAAGGAACATCCGAAACATGTAAAACAGTTTACAAATGTTAGACTAAAGATTTATAAATGTACAATTCTTTATCACAAAGTTTATGTAGACAGAAATCAACTTACCAATGGAGCATACATAATTACTAAATGAAAAACAAGCACACTTCTGTAGCTGACATTTTCTGGAACAGTCAAGAAGACTTGTGACTTGTAATTTGGTTGTTGAATATTGCATTACAGAGTTACGTTTTTCTACTTTGTAAAAATAGTCAGATCTTACTTGAACTATCAGACCTAAAAGACAATGTATTTCTGAGTTTTAAGTTTAACATTCTAAATTCAAGTTTACATTCTAAATAAAGAGATGCATAATTGTTGTTGAATATTTTAAATTAAAACTTTGCGTTTTCTTTCAAAATATTTTAATGCATTTCTTTTTCTAGTAGAACATAAAAGACTCGTGGGCCACTCACGCATTACATCACACACACACACACACTCTAAATGGACCTGTCATGTGGCGTACGCTTCAAAGCTGCAACAGAAGTGTAAACAGTTCTTAAACAAAGTCTATTTATACAGAGGCTTCTCAGAGATTAGATATCAAGTTAAATGAGGTTAAGAGAACGAGAGCATATTGATCTTGAAAATACTCGATCTGTATGTTTCCGGTTATTATCCTATCTTTTGAAGTGTTTAATAGAATAATGCCCAGTAACATTTAGGGCATCGTCTTCCATGTCTAGATCTAGATTCCTATCATCCGTGATTCGTTTCCCAAATTAGGAGGAGGGGGTAAATAGTTCCATTTTTTTAAAAATCTAACATTCATTAATAAAATTCACCAATAAGTTTAACACTTACTGGTAATTAATTGTTTTGTTTGATACAAACAAGGAAAGTTAATCCTTATGTATTTACAGATATAGCTAAATATCTAGGATTCTGTCCCCTTAGGTAGTTGTACTGTTATTTCTCGCACACCCGTTCTCGTATCAAGTTGAAACTTACAGAATGATTTGTTGGACCTAACGTTAAATGAATCAATACAAACATTAATTAATTGATTATTGGTAATGAATTATTTTGCTAAGCATCAAAAATGAGAAATATTCTCTACATTATTGAAATATATAGTTGTCAATGTGGATTTCTTTTACTTGGAAAAGCTTTCTTATTTTTTAAAAAGTATTTTGATATTGATCAACACAAACATTCTTATTCCCCCCTTCTCCCTAGATCTCACTGTTATGGTTAACTTGACTCAATACGTGCTCCATCCGATCTGTGTACATCTAAATTAAGTTGTCATCCCTAATAAGCGATTAAGAATATTTACTTACCTAAGCAGCCTAAACTCAGAAAGAAGCTGAACTGATATAATTGAATTTTACACATTATTGGCGTTTTCTATTTTACTCTGGTGTAAGAGCTCACTCAAGACATGGACAGTCTAGTTATACAAATTAAATGATGTAAAGATGCGTGTTTAAAATGAGACAGTGCAGCTTTTTTAAAAACGTATCCTATGAAATGGTGTTTCTCAAACGTTCCCTAGTGTTGCCCCACCAAAAAAAAAATGTCCGCTTTCCCCTTAGCCAGACGAAGATTCCGAGGAAGCGCCCAGAGCTGCCGTAATAAGGTACGTCAAAGCCTAAACATCCGTTTTCCTGCATTCCCAGCTTGAAAAACTCATATTCCTAGCGTTGACAACGCATAGCGCAATAGATGGTAAAGATAATGTCAAGGAAGGTACATTTAAAATGTATGGTACAGATCTATAGGCAGGTGTGAGAGCTATTCAAAGAAAAGGAACATGTAGAATTGTAACTGGCTTGATCGTCACCACATCACCCTCGCGTTCAACATGAATTCTTCCATCTGGCCTGTTTTGTTCACGTGACAACCATCAATGGAATGCGGGTGTTATAAATGATTGGTAGACTTTAGAGACGATATATTGAGAGTCATGTTGAAATGATTTCTTCACAAGAATTTTTATATTTGATCTTGATGCAAACAGCTCTCGCTCAATTAGTATGGAAGTTCTACTTAGAAGTTTAAACGGCCTAAGGGGAGTTTAATTGTGAACAAAGTTAATATTGTCGTTATTACTTCATTAATACTCAAATATGTGTTTATAACCAAAATGCAAATGAAGCAGAATTTAAAAAAAAATAAAAGACCGCATAAAAGACCGCATTTGCGTTACTCTTGTAGCAGTAAGCCTCTTCCACAGGGGGAACTAGCCTAAACATTTTGAGAAACGCTGTTGTAAAAAAAATATTGAGGCATGGAAATAATGTAGGGCATACAAACATCAGATCGATTTGCTTCAACAAATAATGATTTTATCTCTAGGGTAATCAATGTAAAGATATTGATATTTGAAATCTATATTTAATTTTTAACACATTGGATTTCATACTCAATATTAAAATGTCAGACACCCTTGTGACCATAGAGATTCGATTGATCTCATTGTATTTATACGTCAATTACACTGTAGTCAACCATCAGTGTAATACAAGAAGACTAGTAGGTCTAAATCTTTCCCTATCTTTCTATCTTTTTGTTTGTCTGTTTGTCTATCTATTTATTTATCTCTATGTCACAGTAAATTCTTAATATGGAGTTTTAAAATGTGAAGATGGCTTGAGGCTACTCTAGTGTTGTGTTCATCAGACATCTTATATAATACAGACGTTACTTCAAAATGCTCCTGTAGCACGGGTTATTTTTTAGACTTTTATCTCTGATCTTCATTAAACACTCAAAGAACATCCTATGATGCCGGAGATTCATATATAGACTCAAATAATAAAGAGTCTTTAATTCAAAATTCAAAACGTTCATTCAGGAACTAGAAATCACTCACACATATACATAATGTTCAAAATGAAACAGTAAAAGTTGAAAATCTTCTTCTGAGCTCGTTATAAAATAGATTCAAACAAACATATTAATTCTGCAATCCAAAATTATGTGACTTGTCTCTCTAAGTTCCGTCTGCACTGACGAGCTTCTGATGCCCAGCTTAAACAATTTCCCGGCAAACCACGAACTTAATGACGTCATAGCTCTTCCGTTACAGAACCTTCTAGAACAAAGGCAGAGCTAGTTGCTAAGGTTACTGCCGGTTAAAGATAAAATTAGATGCAGCTAGTCTGCTACGTGACACTATATATTTATCTATCTATTACTGCTAATAGCGGATTCAGAACATTTAAGTGGGGTGGGTTTGAAATCCTAACCAATGTAAACTCTTATTTTATATATAAACACTCACAAACACACACACATACACAAACACAATATTAAATGTATGCATATTGAGACAGTTTCAGGCGTATTGTATTATCTAATTGCATCAAAGTAGACAGCAAGTGGAAGCACTGAATGTACATGTTCCTCAGTGAGGTCATTACAAAACATTTGGTTTCGCCTGTTTCATCTCTGAAAAGTTTTGTTGACACAAATAATTGCTGTTATTAATGTGATCATCCGTAACGATTGTTTTTAGAGATTGTGAAAGTTTTGTCATCTCGGGATGTCTGGTTTTTTAAATCAATCTGTTTCGCTTGCAGATCTAGCGAGGCAGTTAAGACATTGGACGCAGATGGATTTTCGTAAAGACTTTTTGCATTTTTTTCAAAATATGATAATCCAAAAATGTTTGACTAAAGATATTCTAGAAGCATCTCAAACGTTGGATCTATTTTTCTGTTAGGAAAGACATAATAAGCTGCTGATCAAGTTGTAAGCAAGGTTTGCCCTTTTGTCTGCTAATAAAAAACTGCTATCTCGTTTGGAAGACGCTTATTAAGTCCGAATACACATGTAAAATCAACTTGTCTTTCGCCTAAAGTTTTGTGTCGGTGTGATGTGTGTCTTATAAAATCCCATAACAATGACCCGTCGTTCAGCTGAGACACTTTTCTTTGTTTTAAAAATGTATATTCTTGACTCAACCAAAACTTTCTTTGGGCTAACGTCTTAAAATTCGGACTCCATTTCTGTCTTAAAACCTCTGAAAGTTTTGTGGCTCAAAAGTTGTGTGATTTAATGAGCACTATCACCATCACATGGTTCAGATTCAACATAATGTTGGTGAATATTACATTAAAGCCTCAGGCGCTCGGTTCAACTCGACAACTTTTCTAATAACTTTTATTGTAACATCCGCTGTGACATCCATCCATACTTCTGGCACCATCAGTAGTCACTCCAATTAATTTCTCCCAAGAAAGGAAAGATCCTCTGTGATGGTTGATTACTTCTTTTACAAGTCTTTGCCAGTGGTGGTCCCATACATGCTCATCATAGCTACTAACTTCTCTATGATTTCAAAATTGCTGTTTGTACCCTCGAATAAATACCAAGAGTTTGGCCGGTACTATTTGTAAGTCTCAGGCTCGGATTTAAGTATGTGGAGGCAAGATTTTGTGTGGTCCCTACAATTTCTCAAAAGCTTTAATAAAGTTCCACTTATGGATGAAAATAAATGAATAACAGCACCAGGAACCAAGTTTTTAAGAGAGAAAGTCGTGAATTAAAATACTACGAATGCTCTCTTAAAAACTTGGTCCCTGGTGCTGTTATTCATTTATGTTTAATATATGTATGTATCATTTGTTTCAGCACCTAGCTTCAACTCTATGTTTACATTTACAGCATTATTGCTTGTACCCACTGAAGCTTCTTTATGTAATGTGTTTATGTTGTCCACTTGTCTTTGTGAGAGATATACAATTAGATAGAGCCATCGTTTGTCTAATACATGCCTAACGGCTGTCTGTGTCGGCTCTATCGAAATTGTTAGTGAACGGATGCTGCGAGGGTGGGGGAGGGGCTAGCTGGGGCTTGTGACCTTT
The DNA here is from genome assembly GCA_036873155.1 of Biomphalaria sudanica. Taxonomy (NCBI): domain Eukaryota; kingdom Metazoa; phylum Mollusca; class Gastropoda; family Planorbidae; genus Biomphalaria; species Biomphalaria sudanica. The sequence continues at coordinate 93,232 of JAZGLO010001730.1, read as the reverse complement.
GACAACTGGGGTGGTAATTTGCATACGGGCGAGATGACTCTGGATCAGAAGAATGTTTTGTTTTTTTTTTGGACATTCCGATGGTCTAGAGGTTAGTTTCGCTTGGTGCGTTATCGCTAGGCGGTGGTGTCGAATCCGGAGTCACAGGTTCGAGCCTCGGTCGGCGCATGCCCTTATTTTCGTATCATTTTAATTCACGACTTTCTCTCTTAAAAACTTGGACCCTTGTGCTGTTATTTATTTATGTTTAATATATGTATGTATCATTTGTTTCAGCACCTAGCTTCAACTCTATGTTTACATTATGGATGAAAGTAGGTTATATCTAAAAGCATGCTATATTTGAGAAGAAAGAAATTCTTGTAAACATAATCTCACTTCATTTTAAAAATTATAATTTGCATATTTTAGTTTTAAAAATGTATATTTTTGAAATTGTGGAGCGTAAAGCCCTTGGTAGATGCTTTGTGACCGTAGCTGTATTGACTTATTCCAAACATGCTAGAAGCGGACACTTCTTACGACATTTTTGCCAGCCATAACAATGCGAAAAAAATGTTAGAAGAGTTAAAGTTTCCAACACGTTGACATTCGGATGAACTTGTATCTCTTTTGTGAGGAGGTCCCTTTCTCGTAGAGGCTCCGGGGCTGTAACCTCGCTTGCCCTCCCTTAATTCCGGCCCTGGTAAGCCTCCATGCACTTAGAATCCGGCCTAGGGTCGCGGGAGGGAAGGAAGATGCAATCGCCCCCCTCCCACGCCTCACAAAATTAGCTATAATTGGTTAAATTATAAATTATTAAAATAAGTAATTTTGTGCACAAATTGTCTGATTATTCTATGAAAATTCACCCGCACCTATTTCCCTTCCCCCTGGATCTGCCAGTGAATACATTTTAAGCTCGTATTCCTAATGTGCACATTACCTAGATAATCTACAAAGTAACTGATTTGCTCCTTTAATGTCCAGAAACAATATTCTTTTTCGCGTTTATCTAGGTAGAGTGCACATAAAGGGCTTCAACTTAGATTGGTGTGACATAAGGATGCAGGTAACATGTCTAGTGGTACATACTGATTGATGCCATTTAGTGAAAAAAAATCAATCTGTATATTTTATATTATGCATTATTCATTTATTAATCAGGTCTTATTTGTTTTGTTTGTTTTAATTACAGGTATAATTTTAACCTCACTGGTTTTAAGTACAATTTCAGTTTAATTCATTTTGGTTTCGCTTTCTCTGTTCAATGCAAGCCACACTTCCAAGACATTATTATTACACAAGAATGTTCAAGTCAATAGCTTCATTGCTATTGTATTTTTATGTTCACTTGTTTCACTGGGTCTACTTTAGAACCAAAACACGTGACGGAAATGAAAATGTTTGGCCATTGGGTGTCTATGGATACTAAAAAACGAAACAAAACCTTCTTCGGCTCAAAAAAACAACAAACAACGTCATATTAACCTGTTCACGAATTGCTTGTATAGTGTAATGGCACGATTAAGAATCTGGCGCGAAAAGTTATGTTATAAAAAGGGAGTTTTGTCAAGGACATGACGAATTAAAAATAAATGATTTAAGAATTAAACGCTGAAGACGTAGAGATAAAAGATTTTTGGTAGCCCTAGAGTAAGGTCAGCTTTAGTAGTGGACCTCATTCTCCAATCGTAAACAAACAACATTTAGCCATGTGATTCTCTTCTATACAAATTACGCTAATGCACACAGGATTTCACGTGACAGTTTTTTTTTCATTTTTTTATCAATATTATCACGTGGCAAAAATGTTGTTTGTTTACGATTAGTGGATGAGGTCCATTGAAGTAGAAATTTAGCTTGATAAAATTCGATTGTTCCCTCCATTATTATTCCACTTGTTGTTCAACATTCACTATCAGCCTCGACTAAATTATAGTGTTGGCATTTCGCCTGTGTTATCTGAGTTCGTCATTTGAGAGTTACCTCCGTTTAACTTGTATGCAGAAGACACAGCAAGGAAGCGCCTGACAACAAACATATAAATATTTTTTTTTTATTTATAGATAACAAAATATTAGCTTAAAATTGTTTTATGCTCTTTAGGCTGTTAGCACGATGGTTCTAGCTCAAAACCTTGTTGGTCCTAATTTCCCTGAGGTTTATTTTGGCTAGGGTATAACGACCTTTATTTCTAAATAATCGAACTGTCATAGTCTAATAACTAAATATTTTGAGAGCCAGCGAATAAAATGTAAATGCATGGAATGTTGTAAATGCATGGAATGTTGTAAATGCATGGAATGTTGTAAATGCATGGAATGTTGTAAATGCATTGAATGTTGTAAATGCATGGAATGTTGTATATGTATGGAAATAAAAGAAACACTGCATATATTTGTTGTGATAAATGAATATAATACACAAAATATAAAAGAATGTTTCATAAGAGAACCAAAGTAAATACTTTTCAAAATATTACTCTCAATATTTGTGATATTTATGTTTTGAAATACAAAACCCCTTTTTATTACGGTACCAATTTTTTTTTATCCATTGCTTGAATTAAAAATAGCTGCATGGTCGTGCGGTATGCGCGCTGAACTGTCGTTAGATCTTCTTGATGGTCCCGGGTTCATCCCCCTGCTCGCTGCCATCCACCGTCGTCCTCTGGGAGGTATGGACTAGGAAGTAAATTATCTTTAACTCGGAAGGAACATCCGAAACATGTAAAATATTTTACAACACTTAAAAAAAAAAGATTTATTTTAAAAATTATAATATCAATGTGGTTACAAGGAAAGCTATTGTAAACTCTCTAAATTGCACATTTACAAATACAATGGATGTTGAAAAAATAATACAAAAATAATATTACGCTTGGTCTCTTGTTTTACTCATAGACATCAATAAATATAGACTGGCCGATTAAAGAGTTTTATGAAACGAAAATGTGTGACTTGCAATTTTGTGTACTTTATTATACAGCATTTATGAGCAGTATAAAAGTTAAGTATTCATATCTATTTCAGCCACACACCTATATATATTGTAAATAAGGAGGCCGTGTAGTTTTGTTTAATCTCTAAGAATGGAATGTTTAATCTCTAAGAATGAAGATCATGCAATTTTTCATAATTCGGAAATCCGAATACAATAGATATACATGTTTTCAAGTTACATGAAGTTACTTCCTTCGGCCAGTCTATATTTATTTATGTCTATGGATTTACTACTAAGGGACATCAGTCATTCAAGGGAAGTTGAAAAAAGACTTCTCACAAATATAGGTATAATTTAACAAACAATTGTCATCATTTAGCAGCATCTTTCTGTAGTAGTTAAAGGTTATACAGTCTTCACTGGATTTACTGTATGGATTGTAGTTATTTGGTTCACCTGTTCAAGTTAGTTTTGAAAATTATTACTATTGGAATAAACATTAATATTGTTATTAAGTATGGCAATTTAAATGAAAAAGACATTAAAGTTTTGTGTAATATGTTAGCTATACATCAATATGATAAATCAAAACTACTCTTTTGAAAATAGAATAATTAAATTTTCCAAACTGAAAAAGTTAAATGGAAGAACACAAACTGTTTCTAACACCAAATAGAATTAAATGTCAATATAAAAAAAATTATTCACAGCAGTAGATTTGACGTGAAGCTTGAAATGTATAGACTTAATGATCTGATCATAGTTTCAATACAAAGTACTTCATCTATTTCTAGAGCTTAAACTTCCGTTAGATGCGAGATGTGTGACTGAGAGGCTGAAACCGCTGGGCCACGACTTAGCCACCTAACAAGAGAGCTCGAGCTCGAATTCCGACTCTAGCTCAGTTGTGTTTGCACGGAAAACTTCTACCAGACCCTTCCCCCCACTGGTCCACAACAAAAAAATTGCTACATAGTGCAATGAGCGTGCTTTAAGATTGAAAGATGCGCTATATAAGTCATTTAAAATAAAACTAAAATTGCCGAAACTTCTGTTACCAGAAATGAATTATCTTACACCTAATTTATTTTTCTGTGTAGAAAGTCAAAGCCAATGTTTAAACAATGTCTCTGTCAACATTGATAGGTACACTCTTACTTTCATAAGATTTTCAATCCTTTAAATATTCCCGCTATATCAAACGGCTGATTTCTACATGTTACAGACGGATAGTATCTCCATGACGCCGATGTGTTCCGCATGCCATATCACTGCCTCTCTTAATGAAGTTACATGGGAGGTAGTGCGTTGGAAAGCGCTTTGGAGAAGGTCAACAAAAGAGATAGAGAGCTCCCTTGTGCCTTGAGCGCAGTCGGTTTTTTGAAAGCAAAGATGGGACTTCATTGCAATCTACTTTGAAGTAATCCTATTCTCCCAAGCTCTACACTATTGACATTTATTTCCTGGTTTAAAATGTCTAATTTCTTAACAATGATAATTATTACATTTACATTTACCTGGGGCGAAAGTCTGTTGTATCCAACTTTTAATGCAGACGGTATTGTCGTCTTCCCACCTGTAAGTTCCTTCTACATTGATATCATTAAGACCAATCCAAGCCGTCATATGTAAGGAGTTGGACTGTAGCCATTCAAGCTTGTCCATTGTTTTGACAGTATAAAGGTGAGCATCTTTGTCTGAATAATATTGAAGTCAATTAATAAAAAAAAGGCTATATATATATATATCTACTTTTGCAGATGACAAAGATCACACGAAAATAATATCTATCTATCTATCTATCTATCTATCTATCTATCTATCTATCTATCTATCTATCTATATATCTATCTATCTATCTATATATTATTTTTGTGTGACCTTTGTCATCTGCAAAAGTAGAATCTGGCAGGGTTAATTACTCTTCGCAGTTTAGCACTATTATTGTTTTCAAAGATTATTCTCCTTGTTTTACTCTCGACAGGCCGCTTTCTTTAGATCTTCGGACTTCGTGGTCTATGAGTTGTTTTGGGCAGAGCTCGGGGTTTGGTTTTTCCCCCATGAAGTAAGAGTCAGACAAAGTTTTCTTGAAGATTCTGATATTGGTTTTCAATGTTCCATATCGTTGTGTTGGTAGTTGTTGTAACACCCTGTGTTACTTATATTTTATAGGATAATTAGTGATAGGCTAGCCTCAATCAGTGTTGTATCAACTACTTGTTTTTTTCCCTCCATTTGGGGCCCCAAGAAAACAGATTTAAATTAGAACAGACAATAACAGAGTCGTGAGATTTCTTACAAATGAATATTTACAAATGACTAGGCCATTAGAGGCGTCACCAGGATTGGTGTCACCCGGTGCATCCGCACCCACCACAACTCCCCTCGTGACGCTACTGCACAACGAATTAAATATTTACAATTTTGTCCTAATCCTTCTTTTGTATTTATAAAGTTGACGTTCGGTTGAAAAGTTTGTGAAGAGCAGTCCTTGCCCAGGTGTGAGTCCACTTGTTAGTTTCCAATTAGTGATAGAAAATACGAAAAACATGTATAAATGTAACCCTGCCGGACCAAGTAAAACAATGGACATTTGGGCCACGAGGCCTTCATCAGCTACAAAATTAGTGATAGCTACTCAGCGCAAATATATCAGACTAAATGACAATCTCTTCTTTAACGGGTTAATACTTGATTCATTTTATGTCTATTACTAGTTTTACATCTATATCTTTCTTTTAACAACTGGTATGATTTTAATGTACACAAGTAAGTTACCACTTATATTTTTCTTATCGTATAAACTACAAACGATATTTCAAAAAAGAGGATAATTATGTCCTACGCGTTTCATGTAGCGAATCTCTTTTGATAACTTGTCAGTTTACAATATTGGAGATAGGGTAAAAGAGGCACATAATTGTAAAGAACAACGCCATATTTTACAAGGACTATGTGAATAATTTTTATAACGGCAATTACTTTTGCAACAAGAAAAACATTACAAATACTTTTGTAAAAAGACATTACCTCCTTTATGCAACTTATTGAGCTTTGATTTTTCTCTTAAAAATTAATGAATGTTAGATTAAAAAATTTTTTTTTACCCCACCCCTTCCCCCTTCTCGCCGAGAAAGAATCCTGGTTAAGTGAACGTAGAGATCTAGGACACCTTTTAAATATTCTAATGGTGAGCATTTAGATCTAGACTTAGAAAACAGTGCGCAAAAATTTCCTGTACATTAATTTATTAAACTCTTGAATCAATAAAGCCTTACATTCGGAAATTCCCGAACGCGATAGTCCTTTCAAGAACGCGAAATCGTTCTTTTCAAAACCGGTATTGGATCTAGACCTAGATTTAGTCTATAGCCAAATTTACATTTATATATTAATTTTACTTTGAAAAATTATAACGCTTAATCTAGAGTTTTCCCCAATGAGATCAACGAGCTAGAAATTAATTATTTTCTCAGCGAAATACATCAACTGTAACATTTCAAGGAAAATCGTTGGAGCAATTTTTGACATCAGCGTCCGCCCACCCTCTATGAAGGAATCTTATAGATTATTATTAAAATCAGAACACATAATTTTAGAAAACAAGTACTCTGCGTATATATGAGACATTTTGTGATAAGTGATTACATGGATATAATGGCGTTTACCTCGACAGTCGTCTCTGGCAGTGATGTAATCCGTTTTAACTGTAGAAAACCACACGCATGCGCAGACCGAACCCATGGTGATAAAAGCAAAACCGTCGCTGTTATAACATGGAACATAAATCTCTTGACTTGGGATCGTGGTCTTTTTGGTCGAGTCACACTGGCCTGAAACAGGGAGAAACAGATTGAAACTTTTTCTGTTTATGTTTCTTCTCTTTTGAAATAGTTTTTAGTTTTGCTCTTCATAAATTAAAAAAAATGTTTAAAGAAACAATTCATTACATTTCATTCAAACTTAACTATTAACGCATTTGGCATATTTTTTGAAGCTCATATGAAGCTCTGATTACATTTAGGTTTTAAAGATAATTACGCTACTATACTGGATAGATATATATGCCTGAGCCAGCCAGGAAAAACAGTGACTTGTCAGAATTTAAGCCATTGGTTAACATGCCTGACTAGTTGCTTGACCCGTAGAAAGTAATCATCTTTCTTTTTTTTTTTTTTGAACAGACGTATGTATTTATAACATAAGATAAGATATTTATTTGAATAGCTTTTTATATTTTGCGCAACTTTCATTCTTATAGCATGCTTAGAGTCCATTCCTAATCTCTATTGTGGGGTGAACCAGTAAAGGTAGGGGGTATCTTGGAGGTTTTGCGTGCTGCCTTTAGCTGCTCATTAAATACAATTCTGCTTGAGCCGGGTTTTTTTTTTAAATCTTGAGCCTCCTTATTAGCCTTATTTTGTCACTCCCTAATTAAAAATAAGATGAATTTAAAAGTAAAACCAAAACTCCAAAATTATACATTTAATACAAAATTGCCACTTAGCTTCATGGATTAAAAAAGTATATATAGTTTCGTCTCTAGATTACCCTATTCCAATAATAGTTATAATGAAATGTGATGCATTGTGTCAAAGCGATTAACTCGGCCAGATCTTTTTTTTTTTGGAGTCAAGTAAAGTTTCCCATTCAGACTTTGTGGTCTATAGAGCATAGGACGTAAAGGTCATCTGTTTCTGTGGCCTACGGTTAACAAGGGTGTCATGTGGCCAGCACAAAGACCAACCGCCTTTACTTTTACCCATCTCATTAGAGCTGGGTGGGACTCAGAGGCGCCCAAAGATCTCGAAATTAAAAATACAAATCTTCACCAGGATTCGAGCCCGGGACCCCCGGTTTGGAAGCCAAGCCCTTTACCGCTCAATCACCGCGCCTCTTGACGTCATACTAGTTAAAGAAGAAAGGTGAAGGTCTTTTGACTCAGAGGACCTAAAGAGAATCATTTTGCTTAAGACAGGCGCAGAAGACGGAAACTTAAATAAACCTTTGGCGGACAGAGTCTGATGTGCTAAAATATGTAGGTTGCAACTGGGTTTAGGTGTCACATGACACACTGCACTTATCCTTAATCTTCGGAATTGAAGACTTTGTTGAACTCTTAATGCATACGGAAGTCAACTCACCAATGGAACATGACTGGATGCTGTAAGAGTAACAGGAGCAGTTCTGTTCCTGACATTTACTAGCACGCTCAATGATACTTGGGACTTGGGTTGTGCTTGTTGAATACAACATTACCGAGCCGTCATGGTCTACTTTGTGGAAAAGTGTTTTGTTGGTACTGCTAGCCCTAGAAGACAAATGTATTCCCGGGAATTGAGTTTCTGATTGAAGTGTCAATGAGTGACAATTACAAAAAAAACAATTTAATCAGCGCCGCACTATTTACATTTCATTAGGGTCGTACTTGGATCATTTTAGGTGACATCAAAATAGCTTTGTATATTGGCAGACGGAAAAAATAGTTTTGAAGCTTTGCGTGTCCTTTTGAAAGGGTTTTGAGAGAGAAAGACAGAGAGAGAGAGAGAGAGAGAGAGAAAGACAGAGAGAGAGAGAAAGACAGAGAGAAAAGACTAAAATAGACAGAGGCACAACGTTGAAATTGTTTTCATTAATGTTAACCTTAGAAGTCTAAAGTTCTAGTGATTGTTTACTTTTTTTACTTAAACATTGCATTAGGAAGACTAATTTTACAGAATACTGTTAAGATATTAAATATTCTTTATGTGATTATAAAGTTTTATCAGTGTGTTTTTACGAATACAAAATATTCGATGCTACTAGTTGTGCTTGTAGAAAAGCAAAAATAAAAAAAATAAATAATAATAAACCAACTTTCTTTCAATATACAGTATACAGTATACATAACAAAAAGAGAGTATTGAAATGTACCTAACACATCATTCATATCAATTCTGTCCTCCATCGAAAAAACATTTAGTTGACAATGTAAACAAGATTTAATATACATGTATTAGCAATGATTCAATAGCCTTATTAAGGGCTCACTCATCCCTACTGTTTAAGATTTTTTTTCTTTCTGTTGTTTTGTAGCTTAAATATCAAGTAGGGTAACTGTATTTAGGATATTTTTTGTTCAAAATTATGTTACAATTGAGTTGTTTTTTTCCACAGTTAAATGCTAAGCATTACACAAGAAAGTCTCAGTGAACACAAGTCAAAATTACCATGACGCGATCAGCTCCAACAGCTTCTAAATTTAAATCTAGATTTTAAAACACCTAATTTACAACTACTTTCATTACCAGTGAATTCATCTATAATACTCGAATATTTCCAAAGTCTTAACAGCTAAATCAGGATTTTGTAAATATATAAATAAAAAAAGTAAAGAACTTTCCACTTACCTCCATAGCAAGAACACAGAAACAAATATACACAGAGACAATTGAAATGTACTATTTGCATTATTGACTTTAAAAAGAAGAATTATTTCTCTCAAGAAAAAGAGATTAAATGCAGTTACGATTAAAAAGTCAATATTATAATATTATCTGGAACGAACAATACGAAAGTTAAAAACAAAAAATCATGAGCTTAAAAGCAACAAAACAATTATAGATCTTACAAGGTGATCAGTAGGGATTTTTATTTTCTTCAAATTAATTAAGTCAAATACATTTCAAAACTATACATATTTTGGCGGAGTAACGCTAGAAAGGGCAGTTTTTTAATAAAAAAAATGTTTGCGTGTTCTACAAAGAGCAATGTCCTGGTGAAAGCCGGTGTTGCTCTAGGCAGGTCACATTATTCCTTCTGTCATGCCTTATGATTGTATGTATAAATATTTTGGCGAACTTTAGAAAAAAAAGCAAAAAACGATAAAGAGCCAGCATGCCTTAGCATAGATAATACCTGGTAGCATAGAGAACACCTGGTAGCATAGAGAACACCTGGTAGCATAGAGAACACCTGGTAGCAAAGAGAACACCTGGTAGCATAGAGAACACCTGGTAGCATAGAGAACACATGGTGGCAAAGAGAACACATGGTAGCATAGAGAACACCTGGTAGCAAAGATAACACCTGGTAGCATAGAGAACACCTGGTAGCAAAGAGAACATCTGGTAGAATAGAGAACACCTGGTAGCATAGAGAACACCTGGTAGCATAGAGAACACCTGGTAGCATAGAGAACACCTGGTAGCATAGAGAACACCTGGTAGCAAAGAGAACACCTGGTAGCATAGAGAACACCTGGTAGCATAGAGAACACCTGGTAGCAAAGAGAACACCTGGTAGCATAGAGAACACCTGGTAGCATAGAGAACACCTGGTAGCACAGAGAACACCTGGTAGCATAGAGAACACCTGGTAGCAAAGAGAACACCTGGTAGCAAAGAGAACACCTGGTAGCATAGAGAACACCTAGTAGCAAACAGAACACCTGGTAGCATAGAGAACACCTGGTAGCAAAGAGAACACCTGGTAGCAAAGAGAACACCTGGTAACATAGAGAACACCTGGTAAAATAGAGAACACCTGGTAGCATAGAGAACACCTGGTAGCATAGAGAACACCTGGTAGCATAGAGAACACCTGGTAGCATAGAGAACACCTGGTAGCAAAGAGAACACCTGGTAACATAGAGAACACCTGGTAGCATAGAGAACACCTGGTAGCATAGAGAACACCTGGTAGCAAAGAGAACACCTGGTAGCAAAGAGAACACCTGGTAAAATAGAGAACACCTGGTAGCATAGAGAATACCTGGTAGCATAGAGAACACCTGGTAGCATAGAGAACACCTGGTAGCATAGAGAACACCTGGTAGCAAAGAGAACACCTGGTAACATAGAGAACACCTGGTAGCATAGATAACACCTGGTAGCATAGAGAACACCTGGTAGCATAGAGAACACCTGGTAGCAAAGAGAACACCTGGTAGCAAAGAGAACACATGGTAGCATAGAGAACACCTGGTAGCATAGAGAACACCTGGTAGCAAAGAGAACACCTGGTAGCAAAGAGAACACCTGGTAAAATAGAGAACACCTGGTAGCATAGAGAACACCTGGTAGCATAGAGAACACCTGGTAGCATAGAGAACACCTGGTAGCATAGAGAACACCTGGTAGCATAGAGAACACCTGGTAGCATAGAGAACACCTGGTAGCAAAGAGAACACCTGGTAGCATAGAGAACACCTGGTAGCATAGAGAAGACATGGTGGCAAAGAGAACACATGGTAGCATAGAGAACACCTGGTAGCAAAGATAACACCTGGTAGCATAGAGAACACCTGGTAGCAAAGAGAACATCTGGTAGAATAGAGAACACCTGGTAGCATAGAGAACACCTGGTAGCATAGAGAACACCTGTTAGGAAAGAGAACACCTGGTAGCATAGAGAACACCTGGTAGCAAAGAGAACACCTGGTAGCATAGAGAACACCTGGTAGCAAAGAGAACACCTGGTAGCATAGAGAACACCTGGTAGCACAGAGAACACCCTGTGGCAAAGAGAACACCTAGTAGCAAAGAGAACACTTGGTAGCATAGAGAACACCTGGTAGCAATAAGAACACCTGGTAGCAAAGAGAACACCTGGTAGCATAGAGAATACCTGGTAGCATAGAGAACATCTGGTAGCAAAGAGAACACCTAGTAGCAAAGAGAACACCTGGTAGCATAGAGAACACCTGGTAGCAAAGAGAACACCTGGTAGCATAGAGAACACCTAGTAGCAAACAGAACACCTGGTAGCATAGAGAACACCTGGTAGCAAAGAGAACACCTGGTAGCAAAGAGAACACCTGGTAACATAGAGAACACCTGGTAGCATAGAGAACACCTGGTAGCATAGAGAACACCTGGTAGCAAACAGAACATCTGGTAGAATAGAGAACACCTGGTAGCATAGAGAACACCTGGTAGCATAGAGAACACCTGGTAGCAAAGAGAACACCTGGTAGCATAGAGAGCACCTGGTAGCATAGAGAACACCTGGTAGCAAAGAGAACACCTGGTAGCATAGAGAACACCCGGTAGCAAAGAGAACACCTGGTAGCATAGAGAACAGCTGGTAGCAAAGAGAACATCTGGTGGCAAAGAGAACACCTAGTAGCAAAGAGAACACTTGGTAGCATAGAGAACACCTGGTAGCAATGAGAACACCTGGTAGCAAAGAGAACACCTGGTAGCATAGAGAATACCTGGTAGCATAGAGAACACCTGGTAACATAGAGAACACCTGGTAGCATAGAGAACACCTGGTAGCATAGAGAACACCTGGTAGCAAAGAGAACACCTGGTAGCAAAGAGAACACCTGGTAAAATAGAGAACACCTGGTAGCATAGAGAACACCTGGTAGCATAGAGAACACCTGGTAGCATAGAGAACACCTGGTAGCATAGAGAACACCTGGTAACATAGAGAACACCTGGTAGCATAGAGAACACCTGGTAGCATAGAGAACACCTGGTAGCAAAGAGAACACCTGGTAAAATAGAGAACACCTGGTAGCATAGAGAACACCTGGTAGCATAATGAACACCTGGTAGCATAGAGAACACCTGGTAGCACAGAGAACACATGGTAGCAAAGAGAACACCTGGTAAAATAGAGAACACCTGGTAGCATAGAGAACACCTGGTAGCATAGAGAACACCTGGTAGCGAAGAGAACACCTGGTAAAATAGAGAACACCTGGTAGCATAGAGAACACCTGGTAGCATAGAGAACACCTGGTAGCATAGAGAACACCTGGTAGCATAGAGAACACCTGGTAACATAGAGAACACCATGTAGCATAGAGAACACCTGGTAGCATAGAGAACACCTGGTAGCATAGAGAACACCTGGTAGCATAGAGAACACCTGGTAGCAAAGATAACACCTGGTAACATAGAGAACACCTGGTAGCATAGAGAACACCTGGTAGCATAGAGAACACCTGGTAGCATAGAGAACACCTGGTAGCAAAGAGAACACCTGGTAGCAAAGAGAACACCTGGTAGCAAAGAGAACACCTGGTAGCATAGAGAACACCTGGTAGCATAGAGAACACCTGGTAGCAAAGAGAACACCTGGTAGCATAGAGAACACCTGGTAGCATAGAGAACACCTGGTAGCATAGAGAACACCTGGTAGCAAAGAGAACACCTGGTAGCATAGAGAACACCTGGTAACATAGAGAACACCTGGTAGCATAGAGAACACCTGGTAGCAAAGAAATCTTTTTAAAAAATGCAGAGGGAGCTACATTTGAGACCAAAACAAAAGGAACGCCTGAAGACACGTAGACGTAAACACAACTTAACTCCTTCTCTCCTGACGATACCAACGTTCATTCCAACAGAATGTGGTAAATAATTACGGAGAGAAAGAGTTAAATTGATCTCTGGAAAAGAACTAGTTTGTCTACTTTTAGTGTGACCAAATGTGTAGATGACAGTTTGGACTGCGTAGCAATGAGAAATTTTTTTACTCTTACTTCAATCTTTGGCCTTCAAGACTCGTACACATGTTGACAATAACAGAGTTTATATGTATGCCAGAATGGCGTTCGTTGAGAAAGTGTAGACAAATACTAGAACATTGTTGATTTTTACTGGCAAAAGCCAATGAGAAAACTAAAGACGCATTCAGATCGATGTATTTCAAAGAGAGCTAACAACTTGTCTTTTGATTAAGTTCCGACATATTTGATGTCAACACTATTGAAATTTATTTAATGCTCAAATATCGACAGTACTCAAAGCATAATATTTTAAATGTCACGAAATTTTGAGAATATTTTGGTTTCAGTTTTTTTATCTATCTATCTATACATCTATCCATCCATCCATCCATCCATCCATCCATCTATCTATCTGTCTTCTGTCTGACTATCTATCTATCTTTCTATCTATCTAACTAACTATTTATCTATCTGTCTGTCTGTCTATCTATCTATCTTTCTATCTAGGCAGTTATTTCAGGCAATGTGAGGCAATGCAAGTAAGATGAATAGATGAATGAAGAGATATTGTTCTAGCACGTTCGTTGTTTTTTTTTTTCGTGCTAATAGTTAGCCCTTAATCTTTGCAGGCCTGAGGGAAGCGGGACATTAGTGACTGAAGATCTTCCTGTGAGTTTGCCACCACTACTTTTTCATTTATTTGGAGAATTGTTAGGGAAAGTTGATGGGGGGGGGGGGGTGACACACTGAGCTTACCGCACCGGGTGACACCGACTCTTGTGAAGCCAGTTATAAAAGTTATTTATAAAGGCAATGTAGATGTAGGCTTTGATTCTTGACTAGGCTCAAAGGGGTTACTTAAACTACTATGACTTTGACCACTGCAGGTTGATAATATACACAGTGTTTACATTCATACCTAAATAACAATAAATAAATAATTCATCCATCTCACCATAATTGTCCCTGACAGGGATGTATCGACATTTTTTTTTCTTTTTAAATCTTTAAAACAACTTTGTTTCTATAGACATTATTTTAAAATCTCTAACACTATATAGGTAAAATTACAAGGTCGTCACACTTTGTCGTCAGTGTATATATCAGTGTACCTTAGCGAACTGATTACTCCATATGTCCCCCAGAGAGCCCTGGCTCAATGGACTCAACGCTCTTGGTGGTGCCACGTTTCTCCCTCAGAAGCTACGGTCTGTGGGCTTTTTCAGTGCACGGACCAACATTTTGGAACTCCCTCCCCATTGTTCTCAGACAGACAATATGCTACACCACTTTTAAGAAGAACATAAAGACTTATTTGTTTAAAACTTTTTTAGATTAGTTTGTAGTTATAACTGTCCTGTTTGTGTTTGTGTTTGTAATGTTATTACAGCGCCTTGAGCCTACATTTTGTTTGTTAACAGCGCTTTATAAATAAAATTATTATTATTATTAAAATATTTGAATTAGAAATTGCAAGTACAATGGTTATGTATTGTAATAACTTAAGGGAGGCAACTCAACAAGGCAACGATGTTTATTCACAGGACATCACAAGCACATAAAACAACATCTGTCTTTAAACACAGTCTTTTCACATCGGCTCTAGACTTGGGCGAAACTTGTTCTCTTCTTCCTAATGTTGACATCCTTATCAGTCAAGTCTCTAACAGTACGCACCTACTGCACTAGCGTAGAGGGCGGTGCGTATGGGGCGGTGCGTATGGGGCGGTGCGTATGGGGCGGTGCGTATAGGGCGGTGCGTATGGGGCGGTGCGTATGGCAGACTTATAATAATACAATCAATAGATATGAAAAAGTGCCAATCAAGACATCCAGACCCAAAGACATAATTAACAGTCTGATAATATATTATATACACATGGAACTAAAAGGATTTTTTTTTAAATCAATATATAGCAATTACAGTAATAAAAAAATAGCATTTATTAATTTTACCAAATTCAGATTTATATATTTAAAAAAAGAAATTGACAAGAGTATGTTGAAATGTGATACTTTATTTGTATTTTCAGATGTCAACTGACATTTTGTTAAAATTTATATTCATGAAAAGTTAAATGAATATTTTTCACAAATATAGAGGTAGGTGATATAACGGCTGAAACAAGGTACATCATTTAGCAAATGTAAGTAATTTGTTATTGTGTGTACCTCGGTTATTTTCTCAACTCGTTGAATAAAGGTAGTTTTATCACCACATCATTATACATTTAAATAGCGCAGTATTCTTGGTAATAAGAATTTTAGTGATTTTTTTTTACTATTTACTAGCTATGTTCTTTTTGTACCCGGCTTTCTATTGCTTTGTTTTTGGTTGTTTCTTTTGTTTTATAATAAAATGCATTAAATTTTAAGAGTTAAGAATGTACATCAAGATGCCTCATTGGCCTAAATCTAGTGAACTCTCTTGATGTAGGAAAAAATCTACATATTCTAAGATCACATCTATTATCTAAGTAACGTTTGATTAAGATTGGTCAAACTGTTTTGATTTCTATAAAGGACATACATTCACACATACACACATACATACATACATATATACAAACATACATACATACATACATAAATACATACATAAATACATACATAAATACATACACACATACACACGTACATATATCATACATATGTCATTTCATCCCGTTATTTTCATCATTTGATCATGTTATCTAACAAATAGTAATTGTAGAAATTATGAAATGAGCAATATTTAATATATTCATTTTTATTTAAATGACAAAAAGTTTAACATATTAGATAAGAATAAAATTACAATTTAAAATAACTATAAAAATTTAACATGTATAAATATAGAGGTAATGTAAAAAAGTGTCATCCTGATATGGGTGAAGTCAGTCTTTATTAGAAAAAAAAACTTATTTCAAGGCTAAGAATGACGCGCCCAATTTCAAGAAAGAGCGATTGAAAAATAAAATAAAGTGAAACATGGTCGTACTTGCACCACACCTTGGCCTTTGATGATAAGTTATCAGCGGCATGATCATAATTATTCTAATCGCACTTCTATCTCTCAAATGATTTTTACTACTTCCACTAAACCTTGGCCTTTGATCATTACGTCATGCGCAGGATAATATTATAATATTACAGCCCCCAAATGCAAAGTGGAAGAGGAAACACTATAAACGCTTTAGTAACATGTCAAAAAATATCAAAAAGCATTCTACACAATCATGTTTATATATCAGATGAAATGATGGCTTAAAGTCAAAGCCTTAACATCACACTTAAACAATGAAAAAAGAAAAATATTTAATTTGGAATGAAATGACCGGGAGATGAATTGACCGGGAGATGAAATGACCAGGAGATGAAATGACCGGGGATGAAGTGACCAGGGATGAAATGACCGGTTACCATTGAAATATTGCTATTACAAATAAGACACCAAAAATATAAATGAATATTTTTGTTTTAAAGTTTATATCAGGAGTGTTTGCTTTAATTAGTTTGGATCAGTCATGTACTTAAATTTTTCTGAAAAAAACTGTATTAATTAATTAACGCTAATTGAACTATTTTTTGGTAATTTTTGTTATTGATTCGTGTGTTGTCATGGACTGGGAAAATTTGTGCCAAATTTCAATTTGATCCGAGGATGGGAAGTGGGAGAAAAAAATTATACACAATTTGTACATAATGGACAGACAGACAGACAGACAGATAGACGGAGTAAGTTTTGTAAAAATCTTTGCGTGATTGAAAAAGAATCTTTGTGGCTTCACTGAGTACTGTAGAGAGAAATGTTTCTTGGTGTGGTCAGCACAGCGTCATGTGCGGATGTGGTCCGCGGACCGTATGTTGGGTGTTACTGATTTACAACTTGAGCTAAAGAGATTGATTAAAAGAAAAAAAAACGACTTCAAGCAGATGTAGTGGCTTGTCGATGAAAAACTAGCAGTTGACCATTCGTCAAAGTTTTTTATGGAAAATTGAAAAAAGGCTTTTCACAAATATATTCATACGTTGATAAACAAGATGCATCATTCAGGAGTGGTACATAAAAGAAGAAGCTAATACAGTCTTCATCGTAGTTACCTCCTGGATAGAAATGGTTATTTGGTTCACCTGTAATAGTGAGTAATAATATTGTTATCATTTCAGTTATATTGGCTTTTTTTTTTTAGTTTCAGTACTATCTAAAATTTTAATGTTAAAATATATATATTTATATAATAATAAGGCTTGACTTCGAGTCCGAATATTAATGAGGAATGCAGTATTTCCAATGGATACACAGCCCCAGCTGTGACCTACATATTTTACCACATCCAGAGCAGGCATAACCATTGTCCGCTGGTGGACGATTTAGATTTTCTTATTGACGTCTACGTCTGTCCTCGGCAGCGGATTTTCTTTTGATCTCAAATGTGTATCCCGCGGCCTTCGTGAGTGACCTGCAGCTGTCTCGTTCTAGAACAGCATGCAACTAGGTGCCCTCTATAGTCTATAGGTAAACTAGCAAATAATGCAAATATAAATTACCAAACAATACGGAATAAGTAGTGTTTTCAACAAAATGTTTTATATTGCCTTTTGATTTTTTTTCTTTACGTAAAATATTGTATTTCTGAAGTGGCCGCGTCCGCGCGTTCCCAAATATAATAATTATAAAATTTTATAATGTTATAATAATCAACATCATTAGTCCTACAATTGTTTGTCTGACATAAAACTAATGTACGGTATAGCGCGTAGTGCCTAGCCCATTCCCAAGATCTATAATATTGGCTATAAGCTATAAGCATAAATATAGCGCTATATAAAAGCTATAATAATAATAATATAAGAAATACACAAAAATAGGTGAACATGTTGTCTATTACCAGATCTCTACTAACGTTCATTTTTTTAATTTTACCATTAGCAAAAGTCTGATTAATCCAGCTCTGGCTGCAGACGGATTCGTCATCTTCCCACCTGTATGTTCCTTCTACATCAATGTCGTTTAGACCGATCCATAAAGACATATAATTGTAATTCGATTGAAGCCATGCCAGCTTGTCCATCGTTTTGACAGTATACAGATGAGCATCTTTGGCTGGAGGATGTTGAAATTTTTATTTTTATACTTAGGAAAGCAACATTTGATAGAAAAAGGAAAGTAACTTTTAAATTATAAATATCGACTATTATCTACAATATACAATTCTTTCATTCACTCAAAAATAACGAATACTCTAGCTTGCCTTGGATGACAAAATACGAAAGTTTAACCTATTCTTACTTAATTAAAATCTAGAACAACTACAACATTTTCGAAACTACTGTGGTTAAATTTACAAAAATGATTTTTTTATTCGCTAATTCTACAAAATATGTATTTAAAAGCCGACATGTTAATGTATAAATACAAAACTATCATTATCATCATCATCAAACTCCATTTGAGTGAGGGCTTGAGAGGCTCAAATCCTCTCTTGCAAAAGACTTGGACGGAAATCCTGCTGTTTTGCGTAATGCATACATGTCACCATACATGTCGAGAATTTTTGGTTTCCTAGACCTGTCGGAGATCAGCAAGTCTGGGGCAGTCAAAAAGAATATGATACACGATTTCCTCTTCTTTCCCTCAGCGGAGGTCAAAATTTGGCTATAGTGGTGAGAAATATGAGCAAACTGGACAGTGGCCTGTCCTGCACTGTTATAATAGCTTAATTAGGCCTGGAAAGCCTTCACCATAGGGAACTATAATTTCATCTTTTTTAAACACTTATTAACACTGTTTCGGTGCGTAACTTTCCATAATTACATTATGTTTTCTTATTATTATTATTTCTTTATGTATCTAGATCTTAAAACTAATGTTCACAGTGAAGGATTATCAGTAGATCAATGGTATTATAAAATATCTGACTTCACATCAATGTCAACAAAAAAAAAGCAAGATTACAAAGAGAGATTGTGTTATCAGACAAACTCAGGCCCTAGTCGGATCTCTGTAGTATCCGCTTATTTTCTAGGAATATACAAGGCGTGATTTTGTTTTGATTGTCAAAAGTAATAATGTTTCAAAGATTCATTTGGCGTTGTAAAAAAAAAGTATTTTCTGTTAAATGTTTGACATGTTTCGGATGTTCCTTCAAAGTTAACGATAATCTACTTCCTACTCCAAACCTCCCGCTAGACGACGGGTGATGTCAGTGAGCATGGTGTGAACTCGGGACTGTCGAGACAATGTTCAGCGCGCTAACCACTTTGATATGATTTGTAATTGAAATTGAATTGAAATAATTGAAAAGAGAAAAGAACAGGTAAACTTTTTTGTACTTCAGCAACTTCTGCTCGATGTCACAGCACAGTTACCACCTAAGCTATTGGCATTTTCATTTAAATGGAACTGGAATGAGGATGTAGATCTACCTAAACTAAACTTCTGATTTAGCACTCTTAAGATTTTAATCTACTAGATCTAGATTTAAAATCTAAATTTGGAATAATATAGGTGTAGTTTAGAAACGAAGGGTCTCATTGCGCCTGAACAGGGCGAGTTCAGGAGGCAACGAAATGCGATCGATCAAGTGACGTTATTCATGCAGAAAGTGGCGGATGGCTTCCAGTGGGGCAACACAAATCGACCTGGTCAGTCGACGCTAGCGGTATTTATTGATCTCAAGCAGGCCTACGACAGAGTTTGGAGGCCCGGTTTGTTGTTGAAACTGATGAACTTAGGTGTCGGTTCATATATGCTTAAGTGAATCCAAAATTTCCTCACGGAAAGAAAGGTACAGACTCGTGTTGGTAAGCACTTGTCGAGGAAACTTCCACTCGAGTAGGGGGTGCCGCAGGGATCGGCACTCAGCTGTACGCTTTTTTTGGTCTATATCAACGACTTGCCGGCCCTTTTGCAATGTCAGAAGCTGTTGTTTGCAGATGATATCGTGTTGTGGGAGTCAGGGAGGGATCGCCAACAGCTCATTGGCACTCTCCAGCAGGCATTAACAACTTTATTCTGCTACGCCAGAATGTGGAGCCTTGAGGTAAACCACTCGAAGTCGGTTTACTCATGGTTTACGCTGGGCCGTGATATATTGAAGGAACCTGTCGAGCTACGAATGGATGGCAAGATTCTGGAATGGGATAAAAAGCCCAAGTACCTTGGAGTAATTCTCGATCAGAAACTGACCATGTGCGATCATATCCAACAGGTGAAGGAAACAGCTTCCGAGAAGCTGAACATCGTAAAGAAAGTAGCTGGAACGAAGTGGGGAGCGAGAGCGGACGTGCTGAGAGGACTGTACATGGGTGCAGTACGCTCTCACTTGGACTACAGTCTTCCTGTTCAGGTCTGGGCTTCGCAAACGACTCTAGCAAGCCTAGATGCTTTTCAGAACCAAGCCATAAGACTAATCTGTGGAACCTTTAGGACAACGCCAATTGCCGCTGGCGAGATTATGGCAAACATCCCACCGTTGAAATTGCGCAGAGAGCGAGCCGTCATACTAGCTCACGAGAGATATATGCTGCTGGAAGAAGGATGCCCACTCAGAAGTCTGGTCGACAACTGGGAGGGTAGGAGACGCCTCAAAAACCGGTCCTGCTTCTTGCATGTGGCGCGTGGGTTGGTCAGAGAGGCGAATCTGCCGGTGGAGCGGGCTGCTCTTTCCCCGTCCGGTTCTATCTTCCCGATGGAGGCCCTCGGCATGCCGACGATTCGGAGGGGCCTACTTGACCCAGTGGTGACGAGGCAGAGTCACCTCACAGGACTACTACAAGCAGCCAGAAAGACTATCGCATCATATCCAGCCGGAGTAACCACCATCTACACAGACGGCTCTGTGCAGACGCTCGAGGGAACTGTAAAAGCTGGGTACGGGGCGGTAGTCCGACTCTCTGGCAATCCCGAAAGTGACGAGCTCAGGGGATCCTGTCAGCAGAAAAGCAGCCTCGAGGCTGAACTCGAAGCAATGTTCCAAGCACTGGACTGGGTGGCAACGAAGGTACGTAACGGGACTGCGTCGGCGAACGACATAGTCCTTTTCACGGATTCGATGGCCGCACTAGAGGCCTTAGAAGGGCTTGATGAAGGTGTTAGAAGGGTATGGGACGTCCTAACGGTCGGAGGGCGTCTCCTACGATTCGGGGTGAACGTTACTTTGCAATGGGTGCCCGCCCGTTGTGGGGTGGTCAGCCACAACTTGGCTGACCAGCTCGCGAAAACGGCGGTCGCAACGGCGCTCGAACATGATGAACCGTGCACTTATCAAAGTGTACGATCCCTAGTCGAGAAACGCATGTTGACACTTTGGCACGATTGCTGGGATTCTTCGGACAAGGGACGTGAGCTTCACCGGGCAATGAGTAGACCAGACAAAAGAGATGCATGGTGGCAACTGAATCGTGCGGAACTGGCGGTCCTAGCCCAGTTCCATGTCGGACACTGTCCAATTGGTGCTTACCTCGGACGGTGGAAGGAGAACTACGACACACGGTGTCGCCATTGCATGGAGGACGATGAAACAATAGACCACATTCTTTACGAATGCAGAGTTCTGCACGAAGGACGATTGGGACAAGGATTAGATAGAGAGACTTTTTCGGGGACAAGGCAACCTTAAGACTCACTGCTCACTTCCTCTCACGTGCTCTAAGGGAGTAATTCTCAGCATGTTATTCGTTGTCGATGGGGTTTCTGACTCGGTGTAATTTAGATAAGATTTTCGTTAAAAAAAAGCCTAGACAATCTATCAATAGTATGATTAGTTTTAGTATTTTATAATATTGCAATATTGATCTATTAATGGGGAAATAAAAATCTACACTTTAAGTCTAGAAATTTAAATTCTAGATCTAGATCCAGTGTGTATCATTCTAAACTAGACCTAAAATTCTAGATCTAGAATATATAATGATTTTAATAAGAATATAAATCTAGATTTAGTGTAAACAATCTTGATCTAGTGTAAAGAATCTGGATCTAGTGTAAAAAATCTAGATTAAATCTAGCTAGTATGTCTTTTTTAATACGAGAAAGATGGCGATGTTTAGGGTTAGGGTTAGGGTTAACAACGTCACACGGCCTAGTTAGACTAAAAATGTCTTTATCAATACGAGCAAGATGACGAGGGTCCGTAGACATTGGTGCACCGAGTCTTCAGGTAATTCCATTTAAAGAATTCATTCCAAATGACCTATAATGAAAAAAAAAAGTCACAACGGCCTAGTTACACTAAAAATGTCTTCATCGACACGAGAGAGTTAACGACGGTTCATAGACATTGGTGCACCGAATTCTAATAGTATTTAATTTAAAGATTTATATATAGGCCTATATATATATATATATATATATATATATATATATATATATATATATATATATATATATATATATATATCACCAAAGATGATTGCGCTCCATCGTGGACATACGGTGGCAAGACTGCAGTACAAATAGCGATGTCCTTGCGAACGCTGGTATGGACAGGGACTTCTTATGGTCCGACAGTTACGCTTGGCGGGTTACGTATTCCGTATGGGAGACGAACGTATGCTAAAAGCAGTCTTTTTTGGTGAGCTAAAAGGTGGTCGAAGTAACAGAGGTGAAGAGCGTAGAAACATTTGTTGCCATTGAATTGCGTTTCACAAAAACAACCGGATCAATCTATTATAGATACCTAAAACTATTGCGAAGTTTCGGAAGGAACATTAAAGATTTTCAATAGCTTTTAGTGTTGTTGTTTTTTTTATCTAAACGTGCCGGACAAACCGACTAACAGACAAAACTCACAAAAATAAGCGGCTTTAATCCTGATGGGAAAACTAAGTTAAAAATAAATAAAACCTGATTATTTAAAACGTTTTGAGGAAACTAGTTTAGTATCACGTTTTGCCGCTGCCGTCACGCTTCTGCGCGAAAGTCGCTGCATAAAAAAGTCCATTTTGAAAAATTCCTACAGAGTAGATTCTCCCCCCCCCCCCTTGCTATTTTGTGATTACTTGTTCCCCCCCCCCCCCTCTTGTTTTTCGTGGGGAGACTATCCGCAGAAATAAGAGTGTAATCTTTCCTTTACTTTTTGCTCGTCCAAACTGTTGAGCGAAGAAGAGAATTATATAGATAGATGTGCGTGATATTTACATACAAAGTGCATTCTTAGCCTTTATAAACAAACAGAAATGTTTTCTTTTAATTTTAGCAGCTAGTTGACCAGAAAAAACACCTTTAACTAATATTTATATTTGTTGTGAACATTTCTTGTACATTTAATAAATATACTATACTGTATGTTACTGAAAATACATAAAAAATTGACTTTCTTTGGTAACATATTGTAACATTATTAAGGTTACATTTATGTATTGTTTTATAATTGTTGTATTTTTATGGAATAAACGCTTGCATAATTTATTTTACAAACTAAACGGTTTGCTTTAGAAAACCAAAAGTAGCTGTTGCACCTAAACTTTTCAAGCCACGACGCATGGTAAAATAATATTTTCATTTTTCTTCTAGTTTTTGAGATCTAAGTGTGACAGACGGACATTTTGCACAAACCTAATAGCGGCCGCTAAAAATATAATTTAGTTTACAAAATGTATGTAGTGCATTATTATTAGCTGTTGCGCAACTGGAGATTCTATTAAGTGTATGCTTTGTGCTTACTGGCCTTTCATCTGTGGGATACACACAAAAAATAAGACGACCTGAAAGTTCGTGCTACGGAATGAGAACTTTCTATTGGGAGATCACCAAAAAAGGTATACGATATTATTGAAATGAAGACTTTTCCACTGAAAATTCAAGGACCAAAAAGGTGCGTTGTGTAGGAAAGGCGTTTCATTTAAAAAACTTGTGTGTGTATTGTGTTTGTGTTGGGAGGGGGGGGGGCGTTATAAATCAGGCAGACGACAAAACTACAACTGATGGTTCTCACGAGTGTTTTTGCTTACTCTCTATACTGGGTTTCAATAAGTTTCACCCGTAGCACAGCACTGGCGTATCTGCTCGTCATTTATATATATTTTTGCATATATATTCGCACTTAATTTATATCTATCTAACTTTTTATGTTTACACTATAATTCTTAATATCCGGTTTGCATTATTTATTACATATTCTGATTTACGGTGGAAAAACTGTCAATAGCTAGATTTGTTTTGGTGCATCCTGTGTACAGAGTAAAGGAATTTTTGATAAATATTTTTTTTAAGCTACATTACATTTTGTGCCCTATTTAGCACAGCAGTATCACATTTTCTCATCTCTTCCGTGGGTAGCATAAAAAAAATATAATATAGAGATATTATTAGAAATTCATTCTATAACTTGAAATTAAAAAAAAAATAGAGAGTAAGAGAGAGAAAAAGACAGACAGATAGATAGATACATACATAGATACATAGATACATAGGTAAATAGATAGATATTATTAAATGCAATTATTATATTTAGTTGTTTACCTCTGCAGTCATCTCTGGCAGTCATGTAACTTGTTGCGTTTGTCGACACCCACACGCATGCGCTAGCTGAACCAATGGTAATGAAGTTAAAGCCATAGTTGCCATAACAAGAAACATAAATCTCTTGACTTCCACCTGAAGTGTTGGCTGCCAAATAACACTTTCCTGAAATGGAAAAAAACAACTTGTATACACATTTATGAATGGTCAGTGTAATTATCCTCCAAATGTTTTTCTTTTCCGACGCAACCCCCGAATGTATTATCTGACCAATAAGGTGGCGAACGTAGCATTTATCGGATGTAAAATTTTGAGGGTGCTAGTTCTCTCCACAGATATAGGTCGAGGGGACTTACACCTGGATGGCCTTGTATTTGCGTTCCTCTTTTCGGCTTTTATGATAAGTCTGACTTTTGTAAACGTATTTCGTTTGTTTTTCTATATCTCACGTATCTCGTGAATCTCGTAATACGTTCCCTCACCACTTCCTTTAAAGTGCGAATTCCGTTGGAGGAAAAAAAATTCTCTAATGGTCATGTCACAGCTTTCCTATTCTATTTATACTTATAACTCGATAGAATCTACCTTAGGTCTCGATACGTCTAGGTGTCCCTGGTTCAGTTCTAGTTAACGAAATAAAACAATTAAACCACTAGATCAAACACATAAACTTTAATCAGCTTTACTGCATATCACACACGCTGGTCTCTGTCTAACAACCAACACACTTCCGGTCATTCGCGCAGATTGTAAAAATAGATAATACATAGATACACACATTCATCCGAGACAGGTCAGATTATCTCGGTACGTTAGTTCTAGGATCTTTCTCAGACATCAGAGCTGAGCCAAGTTTAACATCTTTTCAACTTTCTCAAGCCGTTGGGACGATGATTCTATTGAAGAGGATGGACCTTGGTCTCCAGGCTAATTACCTAGTTCAGAAAGGTAGTACTTTTTGAAAGACTGCTTCTACTTTCCCAGCATGCAACATCGTGATCGTGATATGCTTCTCCATCGCTGGTGATAACCCTCTGCCTAAACAGGTGAATTGGTGATAACCCTCTGCCTAAATAGGTGAATTGGTGATAACCCTCTGCCTAAATAGGTGAATTGGTGATAACCCTCTTCCTAAATAGGTGAATTGGTGATAACCCTCTGCCTAAACAGGTGAACTTTTCTTTTTGTTCAATATCTATATGACCAATGTTTATGGGGTACCGGGTGTCCAATGATGATGTAGGTACTTGATGACCAATGTTGATGAGGATACTGGATGATTAATTTTGATGAGGGAACTGGATAACAAATGTTGATGGCGGTATTGGATGACCAATATTGATGGCGGTAATGGATGACGAATGTTGATGGAGTTAGTTAATGACCAATATTGATGGAGGTAATAGATGACCAATGTTGATAAGGGGACTGCATGACCGATGTTGATGGAGGTAATGGATGACCAATTTTGATGGATATACTAGATAACCAGCATAACTTTCTCTGCGTCTTTATCAAACCTATACATTTAATTGTATTCGCGAGTAATTCTATATCGCCTACAAAATCCAGGTCCATCAGTCCGTTTCTATCTTGCCATAGGGTATAAAGAATGCAGCCTGAGTTGTTGTTTTCTCATGACAACGTCAATGGCTATCAGAACAAGAAATGGTGATAAGATACCACACCATTGTCTAACATCCATCTCGATGTTGAAGAACTCTGTTATTCCATCGTCTGTTCTAACACAATAGCTTTTTCGGAAGCAGTTGAGAAACACGTGTATAGTTTAAAACCATTTATCTTATAAAATACAGACGTTACTTCAAAAAAGAAGATAATTACGTCCTACGCGTCATGCACTTAGTCATGCATATTAACCAATGACCCAAATTCTGCTAAAACACTGGTTTTCCCGGCTAGCTCAGGCAACCTATTCCATGCTCTAATAGCAATAAGGAAGAAGTAGCACTTGTACAAATTTGTCCTAGCATATAGAACGAGGAATGTGCTTTTATCTTTGTGTCTTTTTGAGCATTTTATTAAATTTTGCTTTGTATTTGAAGATTATGGTTCAGTGTTTTATGTATAATTGCTACTTTACTTTTGAGTCTTCTATCCTGAAGGCTTTCTAAATTTAGTGATTTTACTAAAGTTGTTTCTTAAGTCAATTGTGAATATTAGTTTGTTATGAATCTGACTGCTCCATTTTATGTCTGTTCCAGTTTTGTAATGTTTTCTTGAGTTGAGGGGTCCCAAACGGAGGATGCATATTCAATTATTGGCCTAACCAAGGTTAAATAACATTTTAGTTTTATGTTCTTATTTGATTTATAGAAATTTCTTTTAATAAACCCTAATGCTTTGTTTGATTTTTTTTATAGTTTCATCAATATGACAGTATTGTGTTTTGTAAATTATCTTCAGAATCTTTCGTGCCAAAACGGCTAGCGCGAAACAGCCTGTGACAATAAAATCTGTGACAAAAAAGCCTATGATGCCTATGACAAAAAACATTTGAAAAAGAAACTGTGACAAAACAGCATCTGAAAAAAACATCCTGTGACAAAACAACCTGTGACAAAACAACCTGTGACAAAACAACCTGTGACAAAACAACCTGACAAAACAACCTGACAAAACAACCTGACAAAACAACCTGTGACAAAACAACCTGTGACAAAACAACCTGTGACTAAACAACCTGTGACAAAACAACCTGTGACAAAACAACCTGTGACAAAACAACCTGACAAAACAACCTGTGACAAAACAACCTGACAAAACATCCTGTGACAAAACAACCTGACAAAACATCCTGTGACAAAACAACCTGTGACAAAACAACCTGTGACAAAACAACCTGTGACAAACAACCTGTGACAAAACAACCTGTAACAAAACAAACTGTGACAAAACAAACTGTGACAAAACATCATGTGAAAAAACATCCTGTGACAATACAACCTGTGACAAAACAGACTGTGACAAAACAACCTGTGACAAAACAACCTGTGACAAAACCTTCTTGTGACAAAACAACCTGTGACAAAACAACCTGTGACAAAACATCCTGTGACAAAACAACCTGTGACAAAACAACCTGTGACAAAACAACCTGTGACAAAACAACCTGTGACAACCCCTTCTTGTGACAAAACAACCTGTGACAAAACAACCTGTGACAAAACATCCTGTGACAAATCAACCTGTGACAAAACAACCTGTGACAAAACAACCTGTGACAAACCCTTCTTGTGACAAAACAACCTGTGATTAAACAACCTGTGACAAACCCTTCTTGTGACAAAACAACCTGTGACAAAACAACCTGTAACAAAACAACCTGTGACAAAACAACCTGTGACAAAACAACCTGTGGCAAAACAACCTGACAAAACAACCTGTGACAAAACAACCTGACAAAACATCCTGTGACAAAACAACCTGTGACAAAACAACCTGTGAAAAAACAACCTGTGACAAACAACCTGTGACAAAACAACCTGTGACAAAACAAACTGACAAAACAAACTGTGACAAAACATCCTGTGAAAAAACATCCTGGGACAAAACAACCTGTGACAATACAACCTGTGACAAAACAAGCTGTGACAAAACAACCTGTGACAAAACAACCTGTGACAAAACCTTCTTGTGACAAAACAACCTGTGACAAAACAACCTGTGACAAAACAACCTGACAAAACAACCTGTGACAAAACAACCTGTGACAAAACAACCTGTGACAAACCCTTCTTGTGACAAAACAACCTGTGACCAAACAACCTGTGACAAAACAACCTGTGACAAAACAACCTGTGACAAAACAACCTGTGAAAAAACAACCTGACAAAACAACCTGACCAGGAAGATTAGATTTATTACGTAAACTACCAAGCTCCTCTGTGACTGATGATATAAGCTAAAGGGTTCTCAAGTTTCACGCTGCACCTCATGTATTATTAATTCCGTTTTGTAAACAGCTGACAACTCACCAATGGAGCAGGCTTGATTGCTATAGGAGAAGCAAGCACACTTTTCTAGCTGACACTCTCTGGCACAGTCAATGCGGCTTTTGGCTTGTAATGTTATAGTATCATATTGAGTTACTGAGTTTTGTTCTACTTTATGATAGAAAACATATCTCCATTCGTCTGTGATACCTAAAATAAACAATATACCTCTATATAAATGATATTACCGTTAATTTAGACAAGAAAAATAAAACGAAAAAACTTTTTAAAAAAGTTAATACCTCCTTAATAGTACATATTGAGCGTTTATTTTGCTCTTGAAGAAATAATAAATGTTAATTTAATAAAAAAAGGATTATTTTTACCCCGCCCTATCCCTTATCCCCCACTCGGTAAAGCGAATATATAGATCTAGTACACTTTATATAATTCAAAAATAGGTCTTCAGATCTAGACTAAGAAAACAATGCGCAAAATGTTCCTGATAATAATTTATAAAAACTATTGAATGACTAACGCATAGACCTAATAATGCCTACTTACGGAAGTATCTCAAGACGTACAGTCTATATATCAAGTCACACATTTTCTCGTTCTCTAGACAAACGTTTAATTTATTTCGTTTTCTTTTTAATGTACAAAAGTACAAACGGTCAAACTAGTGTGTGGCCCTCGACAACGAGCTCGTCATTTTTTTTCCCAAAGATATACATCAACCATCTACTTTGTATGAAAATCGCTAGAGTCGTAGGATTAAGAAAATATAATTGAAAGAAATGTAAGAAATATTTCCTACCTTCACAATTCAAACACAGAAATACAAAGACACTTAAGTTTGAAAATCGCATTTTATATATTCACTTCACGATCTTTACAGTTCTGTCCATGGAAACTGTTTGAATAAATGATTTGTCGGTATAACCAACATTAGAGATGTTTTATTATTAATGGGATAACTATCGTTGTAACTCAACACCAGTTGTAACAAGGACATGTACAGCTGCACTAGTATATCAAGGCCAGGCCACTTTTTGACATCAATATCAGCAAATGAATATTTTATCTATTGGTAGTTTAGTCTGTGTGAAAATAATATTCCTACTACTGTTAAGGAGGCGCGGTGGGTGAGTGATAAAGTGCTTCGCTTCCGAACCAAGTGTCCCGGTTCGAATCCCGGTTAATTAAGACTGTGATTTTTAGGACGCCTCTGAGTCCACCTAGTTCTAATAACTCCTATGACACCCTCGTTAACCGTGAGTCACAGAAACAGAGTGTTGTGAGTTCCCCCAGCAGGGTCCCGGTCGAACCCCCTCCCCCGGATACGCCAATGATGTTTAGTAAAAAGAGAAATTTAAGATACAATGACTCAAGAGAGATAACACACACTAGTTTTACCGTTATATATGCTATGACCCAAGTAGCCTCCCTTCTACTATATTGAGATAATAATAAATATTAATAATAATACTATTATTAACAGTAATGGCAGGTGGGGTGCCCCGTAAATTTCCTTGGTCACCTTCAGCTACGCAATACAGATTAGTTCTCATTAGCAATGAATTGTGACTCAATATTTTGAAAACCTTCTCGGCATCTATATGATACCAATTATCATTAATTTCTTAACACGACATTTTTGGTTTCAAATACCGTTCAGTTTCGCTAAAGACAACATCGTATGACCTGCCGATTCTACGACGCTATCCTTGTTTACCTTGGCATCAATAAAAACAAGGTCACAAAGACAGTTTGTGTGGAAACACAAACTCAAAATCGGCCCCCGAAGTGGTCCACCCAGGCAGGTAAAAAGGCAGGTTTCAATATTTCCATAAGAACACTAGAATGAAATTCTATAAAAAAACAAATGACATAGAAGAATTGAGAAAGAAGGTTGACGGATCTTGAGTGGTGCCCCAGCGGTCCAGCAGACCAAAGGATAGGTGAAAGTGAATGTAAAGTTATATGTTAACCTGGCTGTCAAGAACGGGGGGGGGGTGTAAGATGTGAGATTGTGTGTGCGTTTGTTTATTTTATTAGTTGGTTTGTGAAATGTTTTTTATCACGGGATTTTCAAGGGGGGACAATAAGGTTTTCTAGCGGTCAGTCTAGCAGTTGGAGAGCTGACCTGTTGGAGACACTAAAAGTTAGTCTTTCATACAAAGTCCCATTTCCAGTTCTAAGTTTCTGATGGAGACACTAAAAGTTAGTCTTTCATAGAAAGTCCCATTTCCAGTTCTACGTTTCTGTTGACACTAAAAGGCTAGATGTTTACATTTGTTTCGCCATTCATAATAATGTAACAGTTTTCACTAACATATACTAAAGGTTTTTCCTCAATATTTTTTGCAGGTGTACTTTCAATGCTAAGAGGAGCTGGTACTGTAGTTAATGTAGCACAATCAGGACTGGATACGGCATCGAAGCTGCTAGGTAATAATAGTAAGCACGACGATTACAGGCGCGGTGGCTGAGCTGTAAAGCACTTGGCTTCCGAACCGGAACTGGGATTTTAAATTTCGGGATCTTGAGAGCCTCTGAGTCAGATCAGCTCTAGTGGGTATCTGATATTAGCTGGGGGAAAAGTAAAGGCGGTTTGACGCTGTGCTGGCCACATGACACCTTAGTTAACCATAGGCCTAAAAAACAAATGACCTTTACTTCATCTTCCCCATAGATAGAAAGATAGATAGCTAGATAGATAGATAGATAGATAGATAGATAGATAGATAGATAGATAGATAGATAGAAAGATAGATAGATAGAAAGATAGATAGATAGATAAAAAGTAAGATAGATAGATAGATAAAAAGATAGATAGATAGATAGATAGTTTCGCGTAGTGTTTTTTGCTTTGGTTTATTTCCTCTACTCGTAGTACTTGTACGGGGCGAGAGTGCCTTGTGTTTGTGTTTTCAATTGTTTTGCTACGTCACAAAGTCCGGTGACATCTATTGGTCACTCTTTGTCATGAGGCAGTTCACCCTCTGAGTTTGGTTGAAACGGACGGTGTGTTGGTTAGTCTGTACTAGTTTTCTCGGACTTATTATTCAGTAGGATTTTTGGACCCCTGTTTGGGGGTGGCAGTGTTGGAGTTGTATGTACTGAGCTCGAGTCTATGCTAGTGTGGGCGTTGCTTGTCGTCTTAGAAATATATATATATACTACAGTCTTGAGTGTCATTGTCATATGGGCGATCATCGACGACGTTGAGTGTCGGGCCGTTACGCATCATTGGCATCAGTTGGGATCAGCTGAGGTCTAACTTTATTATTGCCGATTTTGGCAGTATTGTGACGTCAGTTGGTAGCAGTAGCAGAGTGCTTATATGAATAAGTGATTAGTATCTATCTATATATAATTTATATATCTATTATACATTCATCATTTTATCACTCTCATTGTACATATACATCTATCAGTATTAAATAATTAATTTCATTTTTTTTGTTATTTAAACTATTCACATACTTGGTTACTCTATGTACGATGTGTGTGAGTGATGTTCTTGTCAGGTTGAACCTCGGGACCTTAATTGTATACAGCTAGTTAACAACACAAATAATTCCTAAACCTGACAGATAGATAGATAGATAGATAGATAGATAGATAGATATGTAGGTCGGTAGGTAGGTGGTAGGTAGGTAGATAGATTAGATTAGATAGATAGATAGATTAGATAGATAGATAGATAGATAGATAGATTAGATAGATAGATAGAGATAAACGTTTTTTATTTTTTTGATTTGTATATAGATATATATATTTCAAGAGGCTCTGAAGATTGCAGTAAGTAACATACCTACAAATAGCTATTTTTAGTAAATATGTGCACAGAAAAAGTTCAATTGATTTTTATTTTTTATTTTATTCTGGTAACGAAAAAAAATGTTATTTGACCGAGCATTTTGTTTGTTGTATGTGGCGATAACTCTGCTAATGATTTCACTAGTTCTATTAGAAATAAATGATATTAAAATATGGAAAGACTTATCCGAGCATGTGTTGTGTTGTCAAGTAAAAGAAATAATTGTGCAAAATTTCAGATTGATCCTAGATTTTATGTGGGAGAAATAACGTGTACAAACTTTTGACCAAACAGAGTGAGTTGATATCAGATTTTTAAAAATTGCATATTTACTTGCAGCATTTACATATATTAGGTTAAACTAAAAAAAACGAGCTGTTTATTTTTTATTCCGAAATATATAAAAACAAACATCTCAACCTAACCCTCATAGCCAAACCAAGATTTTTCTAACACATTTTTGTGTTTGCAGCTGAAGATGATGAAGAATCTGAAATTGTAGAAAGAGAAAATAAACTTTCCAAAAACCAAACTTCGGATGAAACAAAACGAATATGGTAAGGAGATAATTTCTACTTTTTAAACACGTGTGTGCTATAGACTTACGTTGTTTTTGTGTTTCCAAACTCTCAACAAGAAAAAGTTATAGACAGAAACCTAGCATAAATGTTGTTTATTATAGCGTAGTCATAAATAATGTTATCCATCCATCCATCCATCCCAGTGGCGTTACAGCCCATGGAGGGCTCTGGCCTGCTTCAACACATCCTTCCATTCAGATCTCTCCTGAGCCTTTCGTCTCCACGCCCTAACCCCAAACTGTTGCAGATCTGCCTCCACATCATCGATCCTTATCAATCGGGGTCTGCCTTTGGGTCGCCTGCCTTTTGGTTTTTGCTTGTAGACAAATAATACTTTCACTTTGTCTAAATCTTTTACATTCAATCAATTGGAAGGTGCTAACAAAACAATTAGGGGATCCCAGAGTAACTTTTAAAAAAGGTAAAAATAAAAAGTGCAGTTTTACACACACACACAATCCACAAATATAATTATATAATTATTTCGTCTTTTAAAAAATATCCAATTGACCGAATAGAGTTTTTATAAATCTGTATTTTCAGATGAAACTGAAACTGATAAGGAATCTGATCAAGAAGAAGATACTAATGAACAAGAAGAAACTGATGATACAAACGAAAAGGTAAGGACAAAATGTCTTAGAATCTTCTTCGTTTTGTTTAATTTTGTTTAAAATAAGTTTCAAAACTTCATGTTCATAACTGTGATGCATTGATCGACTTGACGTCAATCCTCAGCCTCTTGTCTTGAACTGACGTGGTTGTCTAGTCGTCTGTAGTGTTTCATTGACACTGACGTCCTTTATGAGACTTGTGATAGACCCCAACGGCTTTTACCTAATACCACAGAGTTCTTCTAATATGGTTCTGTAAAAAAAAAGACTCTAGTCTTTCTTAAAAGACTACAGACTTTTCAGGAACATAGAAACACATTTTTGTAATAATAATTGACGCCCATGGGCATTTCCATAAAAAAATTGCATACATTGTTAATTTGTACAAGATAGATTTTTAATAAACAATATAAAAATATAGTATGGTAAAGAGTAGGGATAATCTATTGTGAAAAAAAAGGAACATATAATCTTTTCAATTATACTAACTAGATTAGCTACAGTTGAACATGAGCGCGGTCTGGACGACACTTGTTCATGATGAACTGTGCACTTACGAAAGTGTACGATCCGTCGTCGACAGCCGATTGTTGGCTCATTAGTAAGATGGCTAGGATGATTCCAACAAAGACCGTGAGCTTCAAAGGCAGTTCAGTTGAATGCGTGGTGGCAACTCAATCGTGCAGAGTGTAACGGATGCATGAGTAGTTCGATGTAGCTGAAGTATTTCTAAAGATGATTATTTAGACTAAGTGCGTGCGTACCTTGTTTGAGGTATTTCAAACGCGAGTTCTTGAAATCATGCACACCGTCAGAAATATAGATAATGTACTAACAGGAACACAGACTCAATGACCAAGTTGACTCAAGGTGAACTTCAAACAAACGTTTATTACAGAATGGGCCACAGTCTAGTCTGTCACTATAAAACGATGTTATCCCCTCAAGAGTCTAGCGGTAACTGATTTTCTACAAGTCAATCTTAACCTCTAACCCCAAAGGCTATGTCGTCATTCTAAAATATCCGTTCACTGTCATCAGTGGATGTTGACTTCGGACGGTTTCCTAGTTTTCGACACACAGTGTCGTCACTGCATCGAGGACTAAGAAACAGTTGACCACATTCTTTACTAGTGTCACGTTCTGCATGAAGGACGATTGGGACAAAGATGTGAGAGAGATAGAGAACTGGTCCATGTGCGGCAATGGGTCTGTCCTTGTAACTGGTCCATGTGCGGCAATGGGTCTGTCCTTGTAACTGGTCCATGTGCGGCAATGGGTCTGTCCTTGTAACTGGTAAATGTGCGGCAATGGGTCTGTCCTTGTAACTGGTCCATGTGCGGCAATGGGTCTGTCCTTGTAACTGGTCCATGTGCGGCGATGGGTCTGTCCTTGTAACTGGTCCATGTGCGGCAATGGGTCTGTCCTTGTAACTTGTCCATGTGCGGCAATGGGTCTGTCCTTGTAACTGGTCCATGTGCGGCAATGGGTCTGTCCTTGTAACTGGTCCATGTGCGGCAATGGGTCTGTCCTTGTAACTGGTCCATGTGCGGCAATGGGTCTGTCCTTGTAACTGGTCCATGTGCGGCAATGGGTCTGTCCTTGTAACTGGTCCATGTGCGGCAATGGGTCTGTCCTTGTACTCCCTTCATTTCATGTGCTATTAGTGAGTAATCTCAGCATGTTTCTTCTACTAATGGGGTTTCTGTGATACAGAGGAACATGACTTTAGGTCTTACAACCAAAAAACGTGTACTTTCAAGGGAAGTAATTTAAGAGTCTTCTATAGCGTACAACTACACAAGTATCATCTCATCAACTGTTTCTCGTACGGGTTCTTCAATTCTTGGGTCATACAAAATCCCACAAGACAGTCACAGTTAACACACAACCAAGATCTAACAAAAACTTTACAAGATGACTGTTACGTCTAATTATGTGATGAGACTCTTTAGCGATACACCAACACCAGAACGACAATATCATAGTTTCTAACTAATTTAATCTTCATTAACACTATAAACACTATTTTGTTTATATTCCTCCATTTTGCTTCTTCTCTCCATTTAAAAGGCATTCGCACCATTCTACATTTACACTACGATGCGTACGTAACAATGTCAAGGGTTATTAACAACATGATAAACATCTAACATTATACTAGTCTGTCACTAGACAGTACTTTAGACAACAGCATGGCCCTCCTGTTTTCAACTTACAGTGCTAATTGCCCTCAAACTGGTCACAAATCAGAACATTGAAGAGTCATCCACATCGAAGTTCAATTGAATGCATCCAGAGCAAACGTCACTATTAATAAATAGAATGAAACAAATAAGTACGAAGACACTGACATGAGTTAGCAGCGAACAGCGATGGTAGATCTTACAAATCATTCAAATATCAAAAAGCTTTCCAGACAATTTTACAATAACTTGAGGGTTTTGTTTTAGCCAACGATCTTATTTCGGGATTTTTAGGGCACCTCTGAGTCCATCCAGGGCACCTCTGAGTCCATCCAGGGCACCTCTGAGTCCATCCATGGCACCTCTGAGTCCATCCAGGGCACCTCTGAGTCCATCCAGGGCACCTCTGAGTCCATCCAGGGCACCTCTGAGTCCATTGACCACATTCTTTACTAGTGTCACGTTTTGCATGAAGGACGATTGGGACAAGGATGTGAGAGAGAAAGAACTGGTCCAGCACCTCTGAGTCCATCCAGGGCACCTCTGAGTCCATCCAGCTATAATGGATACCTGGAGAAAAGTAAAGGCGATTAGTCATTGTTCTGGCCACATGACACCCTCTTAACCGTGGGCAACAGAAATAGATGACCTTTACATCATTTTCCCTCTAGATAAAAATTCTGAAAGGGGAACTTATTTAATTTTTTATACAGTTTATTTTTTATTTTGAATTTTGTGATTGCCAAACCAGGCAGAAACTTTGAAACTTAAAATACTGCAGATGTGAGCATGGTAAAACTCTGACAAGACTTTTTCGCTAGTACTAAAAGATAATATTTTTCTTAGTAGCTTTAATCTTTATTTTTTTTTCTGGTGATGTGTTTGTGATGTTATATGTGTTTGCAGCAAAATTTAATTTACAGTCGAAGAAAGTTTCAAGGTACTTCATCTAAGTTTGAATTATTTCAATGCTCCCACAAGCTACTGAAACAATAATATTTTCATTCTTTTCCTTTCAGAAGTGGATGGTCTTTTTTTTTAAATTTTCATTGTTTTACATTCAATATTTAAAAAATAAAAAAAGGCCATTATAATAGTTATCAACGTTGTATATTTCTGTGGAAAAAATATTTGTGTCTGAGCTCTCTGAGAGCAGGGCAAGAAGAGCCGCATCATAAGAAACTTTGTTAAGAAACAAAAAGGACTATCTTGTGAAGATCATTAGTACATAAAATGCACCATATTGGCGATGCCACAACCCCTTGCGGTGCTCCTTTCTAAACTATACGTGCGTTAGATTTTGTGCTGTTCACCCAATCTTTCTGAGAGCTCAGTGTTAAATACATAGTAGCCCATAGGATTATATATGAACTTATTTTCATTGCTTTCATTTTTTTCAACAAAGGTACAGATTTGTGTTGTGTTGAAAGCAGAGGTGATTCTATGTGTTTGTTAAGAAATGTAAAATATATAATATATAAATATAGAATCATCTGCAGTCATAATGAACGTGTTATGTAAAATATCAATTGCTGAGGAATTAGAAGAAAAAAACACGTCAATATGCTGGAAAGACTCATTGCAACTATAAAGCAGTTCAAGAAATAGAAGAAGGAAACACTAAAGAGCATTAATAGCGTCATGATGGAGAAAGTCATTTAAAAACAACTAGTCTTTTTTTTTTTTGGTTACTTCTTGTTTAGAAAATGATTTAAAAAGTAAATTGCTAATACCAAAATAAAAAATAATAAGGCCTGTCTTCGAGTCCGAAAGTTTGTCAGCAATGCAGTATGCCCCAGCTGTGACCTACAGAGCAAACATGACCATTGTCCGCTGGTGGTCGATTTAGATTGTCTTTTCGCCGTCTGCGTCTGTCCTCGGCAGCGGATTTTCTTTTAGTCTCAAATGTGTACCATATTTTTTAATTTGCTATTTGTTTTGTTATGTATGTGTGTATATAGTCTTACTCCATTTCTGCTAATCTGACCAGTGTCCGTAGAAAAATGTTTTGTTTTTAATTTAGATTTCTAGTATTCGTTGACAAACATGATATTTTTACATCTTTTTGTGCTTGTCTTCTTTTGTATAATGCCAGGTAAAACATCAGTGGAAAAACTTTTAGATAAAACTCTGGTCAAGTCAGTAGAACCAGTGACTATTATCTGCTCTGCAGACACAGTCAGATTTCCCTATACTGCAAAGCAATGTATCGTGGACCTAATATTACTACGCACTAACGAAGGGATGACTACAACTCGTGGGCTAGCTTGGCTTAACATTTACGGCAACAAAAAGGCAATGGACATAAAACATAGAAATACTTTTTTTTCTAACTAGATTGAATATGGTTTCACCCAAGCTTTTTCAGTGCACGGACCAAAGGTGTGGAACTCACTCCCAGACAGACATGCTACACTACATTCAAGAAGAACAATAAAACCTACATGTTAAACCTTTTTTAGATTAATTTGTCATTTTAGCGCTCGTGTTCATGTTATCACAGCGCCTTGAGCTGACATTTAGTTTCTTAGCAGTGCTCTATACATTAAATTATCATTATATACAAAGACCAGAGAATATTCTTTTAAACATTGTATAGAACGTTTTACCTACTAGAATGATATGTGCGTAACAAAATATAATTTTCCCTTTCAGATGTTGCGCTCTATGGGGCAGATGATGTAAAGATCATTCACTAACTTCACTTGTTATATGGTCACAATGTTAAGTCCACTAACTTCACTTGTTATATGGTCACAACGCCAAGTTTTACATCGCTAAGTCCACCAGCTTCACTAGACTTCATTAACTGACAATTAAAAACTGGTTTGCCACATGACTTCATATTAACAAAAGTCTTAATCTCTCATAAACGCCCTTACTTCCGGTCATACATTACTTGTGGTCTCTAGTTACACTTTCACGCTCTGTATTCTAACACAATTCTCCAAGTCTTCCCCCGTAACTATTTTAACTATTTATCTGTGACAAAGTATTTAATTTAAAATGCGCTTACTGAATCACTGAAGATTGTTTAAACATACACAGTCTACATCTATGAACCTATCATTACAAATTTATATACTCTGATTAGATTTATACATACGCTTAAATAGCATTGTCTTCCTAAGGAGGGGGGATTTTGTAAAATCTGTCATTGATTTGTTATTAACAGTAAAATATTAGTTTTTTGAAACAGTGTTCAGCTTCTTAAAGATGGAAGTGTCTTTTTTAAAAGTATTTTTTAAAATGATTTTCGTTTGTCTTCCCATTACTTGTACCATCAATAAAATATGCACCCCACTTTCTCAGATCTGCACATAGAATCATTGATGGTATCTAAGTATGTGATTTATCTTATCTTCTTGTCTTATCTTAAAAATACAAGCGTTACTTCAACAAAGAAGATAATTTCGTCCTACGCGTGTCCCTAGATCCTTTATTGACAAGCGATATATATGTAAATGATAATATAAAAGATTTTAAAATTAAAAAAAAAAAAGGATTTATAGCAAATGTAAATGTAAAATGTGCTGTATTTTTTTCACAAAAACCTGTGCTATGTTTGAGCCTAAACAGTTTAGGTTTTTTATAGGCGGCCATAACTTAATCGATACGAATTCTAACAGTGCATCAACTCATGCATTTCAACTGAAATAATAATGTTGCAATAATGTAAAACTTTATCTTTGTAAAATAGAGGATCACCGAAGTGGATCTACAATATGTCTGGACATGACAGAGATAACGATGCGGTTAAGAATAGGAAATGCAACGCTGCAACTATGAAAATTTCAATTCTAATTCCTGCAGCTCAGCCTGCTGACGCTGGGAAGTACATCTGTCTTGTTAACGCAGGAGACAAAGGAGCAAACATTTCGGCTTTACTTACAGTTGCGTGTAAGTACCATGAGTAAGCAAGAATAATTGGGAGGTTTCGGGGTTCAAACCATTATGCCGAAAAAAATTGAGATTCAACATCCTTGTCACTACGTAACAAAGGTTGAAATTCCTTTAAAATAAAACAAAAGCAAAATTTCAATAGCAATGGGGGTTTTTGGAGGCTAAATCACC
Source organism: Biomphalaria sudanica (assembly GCA_036873155.1). Lineage (NCBI taxonomy): Eukaryota > Metazoa > Mollusca > Gastropoda > Planorbidae > Biomphalaria > Biomphalaria sudanica. Next base: position 53,180 of record JAZGLO010001730.1, on the reverse strand, counting down.
CCACCCACGAAATAATAGTAATTACTAGAATAAACTAACAGACGCGGTGGCTGAGTGGTAAAGCGCTTTGCTTCCGAACCGAGGAGTCCTCAGTTCGAGTTCTGGTGAAGACTGAGTTTTTTTTCTTTATTTCGGGATCTTTGGGCTTCTCTAGTGGCTACCTGGGGAAAGGTAAAGGCGGTTGGTCGTTTAGATGGCCATATGTAACCCTCGTAAACCGTGTGCCACAGAAACAGATGACCTTTACATCATCTGCCCTATAGATTGCATGGTCTGAAAAAAAACTGAAAGTAAATAAAACTAAACAAGATATGAAAGCCAAACGTATAGATTTAGTGACTACATAAGTGAGACTTAAATATCAATATACTCTGTTGTTTTATCAACCGAGGGGATAGTGGCAACTGACTTTGCAGGCAGCGTCGAGGTCCTAAACATCCCTAAGAAGATGCATGCTACCGGTCATTATAACAATTAAGTTCATTGGAAATCAGTATTCCTTTACACTTTAATAAAATATAAATGATCAGTTTTGTATAATAAATGTTTATCAACGCTCTGTGCTAATGACATAAAAATATATTCATTCTCTTTTCTAGAAGGTGTCTCAAGAAACTATGAAAATAACAAAAAAAAAAGCCATTGCTTTAAGAATATCATTTGACTTCTCTCGTGAACATGTTTCTTTTTGTCTAGAAATCGGATAGAGATGTCGGGAAACAAAATCAGTCCGCCTTTCCTTTTAAAACATAGGGAATAAACAAGATCCTTCCTGGTCTTCATTAATGAGATTTTATATTTCTCGTAATTTTGTTATTTTGTTTTATTCAAGTTTCAGACAATAAAGACTCCCAGTCAAACAATGTGACAGGCCGTCCCGGCTACAATCAAGGTACAAATCTTTTAGTCAGTTCATTTTGCTGCTGTACTGTAAGTTCTTATGCAGTCTGTGCCTTGGAAATGTCGCGCGCTGTTTTTTTTTTTTTTTTTTTTTTATTAGCTGTCTTACAGTGCGGAGTCTTGCTCCTGCGGGACTGTTATAATATTAGAGCTTGTCGAAAAAAATCGAATTGGAGCATTTTATGTAGTTTATTATTGGCAGATTTGTAATGGTGGGCGCTGTGTCTACAAGAGTTAGAGGTGGGTGTGGGTGTGGGTATTCTGCTTTGGTGAAAATTTTAAGACGTGCGCCCTGCCGCTCTTAGTTGCAAGATAATGAGTGCTCTTTGCATCGAGAAAATTGACACTGTCCAGTTTATTTTGCCTGCGCTGCCATTATGTGAGCCAAACTACTTGATATTTGGTAGTTAACATTCACTTGATAGTTTTATAATTAACTGGTCTGTGTAATTGTTCCATGAAAAACAACCTATCACAATCTTTCAACTTTTTAATGCCTTTGTGACCATTATATGACTGCAATTGGGATATTGACATTTGACAATATATTGTGTGGGTTATCAGAATTAAAATGTCATCAACTCTCTGAGGCTAGATTGCGCTTGAAGACTACATTGTGGTTATATAAAGACTATATTGTCTAAATGGTCTTGTACTCTTAAGGCTTGTGTTTCTAAAAGAATCTGCTTTGGAACCTGTTCTTAAGATTGACAGAAGGTAAGAAACTAGGGCCTTAAAAACAGTTTTTATCGTGCCAACCGGTAACGTCAATCTTAATAATGCAACCAATCTATGAGAGGCGCGGTGGCTGAGTTGTTTAACATTTGGCTTCCTAATAGGGGTTCCCTGGTTCGAATCCTGTTGAAGACTGGGATTTTTAATTTCGGGATCCTTGGGTCCACCCAGCTATATTGGGTACCTGACATTAGTTGAAGAAAAGTAAAGGCGGTTGGTCGTTGTGCTGGCCATATGACACCCCCGTTAACCGTAGGCCACAGAAAGAGATGATCTGCCCTATAGATCACAAGCGTATATCACCGAGTAAAGCTTCTTTCCCTTTTTCGAGGTACCAAACAAAAGGATTAATTACCAATAATTTAATAAACTAAATGGTAATTTTTTTTAAATTGATTCTTGTGTTGTCAGGTAAAAAAAATGATTGTGCGAAATTTCAGCTTGATCCGAGATTGGGTGTTGGGTTTTTGCCAGATAGACAGACAGACAAACATGCATTCCTTTTTTTTATACTGAAAGCGTTTTTAAACAAGGTTGTGTGATAATATTTTAGCCAGGCTCAGCGAGCCTCGTGTAGTCGATCCATTCTAAGTACGTGAAAATAGGTAAACTATATTTTCTGAAAAGCTATCAAAACGACGCTTTATAATTTTAACATAACGCAGTAACCTTAAGAAAATTATTTGATTTATCACCTTGCAAAAGTTTCAAATTCCTAGGGATCGCATCATGGGAATAATTTGTTGTAAGTTTTTTTCTCATTAAATCATAACGAATCAATGAGAAAAATGCATGGTCTTAACAAATGAGATTTATATTTTTCGCATTATTTGATTTTTTCAACAGTTATCAACTGCGTGTTTAGCACAGAAACAAGCACTATAGATATCTACTCTGAAGGTATAGCCTTAAGCACATGCGGCCCAATCGTCATCGCCCTCATTGGCGTTTGGATTCTTTTGGCTGTTGCTTAAGAAACATGTCAACATTTTCAATTTCAGTACTATTATTAGTACCACAGCGATGTACTTTCTTAGCATTAGGAATATGTTGTGTAATCCTATCATCTACATGAGTTTTACATTCACCCTTTGTTGATATTTCTTTAAAACAAGCAACATTTACCAAGTGATGTAAAGAGAAAGAAAGATGTAAAAAGTCTGTCAATTTTGTTATACAGCTTGTAAAAAAATGTAATGCAATCAATTTAAGAGTATGAATATACAATTATGTTTCATAATGTTTTAAATGTTTATATATGAATGTACATGTCTTTATTTTGTATCATAAATAAACTTCTAACTAATGGAATAATACTTTTTATATAAAGAATTTTGTATTTATTTAAATTAAATTATTATTATACATTTGACATAGAAAGTTAGAAAGAAGAGTCCTTTTGTGTTAGCAAGAACTTGGACATTTAGAAAGAATAAGCAGAATATATTTATCTTTTTTTAAAGATTTTAGCTGATATGGACAAGCCAAGCTATCGGCCTTGAAACGAAGATCCACTATTAAACACCCAATTGGAAATAAGCTACATCGGGCCCATCATCAATGGCTAAGACCACAAACGTAGAAATCGGCCCTTTACCCATAAATGAGGCTGTGGCCGAACTTGACATGAGTATTGCGGGACAACTTGTCCAACACAATGAATTGCGTGCCCAAAAGATAGAAATAACTAGGAGACATCAGCGAGGAAAATGCAAACAAGGTAGTATTTCTGTTAAATTGGCGCCTCTTCTAAATTAAAAATCTTTAACATAATGGACACGCAGTGGACACCATTTGGAAAGAGACTGTAAACATTGTTGTTATTTTTAAAGAAATCTTGACGTAAAATTCGCGTTGTTGGACATCCGAGTCTGGCCAGAATCTTCCATTACAGTAACACCTTTAAAAAAAAATTAAAAGTTTTAAAATCACAATTTTTATTTCTACAATTATTTTTGTGTGTGACATTGTGTATCGAAAAATGCCGGGTACTTGAAGTAAGCTAGTCCTAAAAATGTACACAGATCTTGGGTAAAAGACTCATCAAATAAAATACTGTAAACGTGTAGTTTCACGCGCTTGTTTCAGGTCTTTTCTATTTATAGCCTTAAACTGGTTTGATCCCAACTACCCGTACTTTTTTGGGCAGAATTTTTTTTAGCAGGTACACTTAAAATTACAGCTTTATTATGTCAGTTTAATTTAAAATGAGAACTGAAAAATGCAAAAGATATAAAAGGAAAAATATACTTCCGGCCCAATTTCTAAACCTAGTTTTAAACCAAAGAAACGAAACGCATAAACGCATTATAGCCCATCATAACAGTAAAAACAATATTTAAATCTAGATTTTTTACAAATTAAATAATATTTTTTTTTTAGTATTCTTAGATCTATATTACTAAAAATATTTTAAAAAAACTTACTTTTTCTATACAAATCTCAGAAAGAATAATCTATACCCATATTGAGTTGTGAATAAGTTGGATGGTTTGCAATTTCGTGGCTATGTGTGTGTATTACAGTTCATTCCTATTAAGTATTGTTAAAGAGCTTCTTCTTCTTCTTCCTCGTTCTCATTTATATGTTGGAACGTTAAGATGACTAGACCAGTAGATCAACATGAGATGAACTAAGAAATGGTTTCCAAATCAGGGAGCTCTCCATAGAGTTTTCTTGCTATTGGGGTGTTTTGGGTCTTGTGTCTTGTACGGGCCTCATGGTAAAGAGAACATTTTAGAAGGACATGTTGTCTCATTCTGTTGTGCGCGGTCGTGTATTCTAAGATTGGACTTTGATCTTGTCATGTTAAGATAGCTTATAATAGACATCATCTTTCTTTTGATTCGGATGAGAGCTTGCCCATTTCTCATTTATTTTATTTACTATTAATTTCTCCATTTCTACAGGGTAGAGTGCAATGTTTAATTAGGATTTTGTTCTCCCACTCTTGGCGATTGGGTCAGCCTTCTGATTTCCTTCTACTTCTATATGTGCTAACCCTAACCCTAACCGTATCCGTGAAAAAGCTTATTGTCGCCCCTATTTTGTTTCTGCATTATATCAATGTTTTCTAACTTAACCTTTCTCATCCTTTTTCGTTAACTGACAATGGAACCATCAAAAGAGGGGGAAGGGAAGGAGCAAAAGCTAAAAGAAGTGCCATCAAACGTCCATGCCGACCAGCAAAAGGATTAGGCCAGACACAACCACGAAGACATTAAAGCTGTGTTGAAGTTCATGCCGCTCGTGCATAGCAAAAAGTGCAGTCTAAGGTTTAGCAAAAGGTAATACGTAAGCTAAAGAGTGTAGTGCAATTATTTTTAATTCTTGTTGAATTTTAAACAAAATTAAGTGTAATAATAATTATTTTAACATAATAATTATTTTAAAACAAGGTTACAAAGACAGTTTGTGTGGAAACAAACTCAAAATCGGACCCGAAGTGGTCCACCCAGGCAGGCTTCAACATTTTCAGAAAGAACATCCGAATGAAATAATATCAAAGACAAATGAGAGATAAGAATGAAGAAAGAAGGGTGACAGATCTTGTGTAGTGCTCCAACGGTCCAGCAGATCAAAGGATAGGTGCAAGTGAATGCAAAGTTAGATGTGAACCTGGCCTAACTATATCCCCTTTCAGAACTTGTGGTCAATAGGGGAGATGATGTAAAGTTCATCTGTTTTTAATGGCCTACGGTCAACGAGGGTGTCATGTAGCCAGCACAACGACCAACCGCCTTTACTTTTCCCCAACTAATGTCAGGTACCCATTAGAGCTGGGTGGACTCAGAGGCGCCCAAAGATTCCGAAGTTGAAAATCCCAGTCTTCACCAGGATTCGAACCCAAGACTCCCGGTTTGGAAGCCAAGCGCTTTACCGCTTAACTACCGCGCCTCCCCTGGCCTAACTGAAGTCTTATAATTGATGTAATTGTTTTGAAAAGGCTCAATCTCTTATTCTTTTTTTTTTTTGGTCAAGAAATTACAATTCATTTAATATCCACTAATTTGTAGACATTAAAAAACACAAAAAAACATGAGTTGTCAAGAAATTACAATTCATTTAATATCCACTAATTTGTAGTCATTTTAAAAATTATAAAAATAAAACATGAGTGGTCAAGAAATTACAATTCATTTAATATCTACTAATTTGACAACGCTAAGGTTGTCAATTGTAGTCAAACTGAATTTAAGTTATCTTATCTTGTAGACATTTTCAAAAAATTAAACGAAGCAAAAAGAACTCTGTAGTGTAATTGTATCCAATTAGTTTATTTTCCTTTTAAGCACTTGGCATTTGTCGTTGTCACTTTATGGCAACATTAACAATCTTTCAGGAAATTGACTTTGAAGCAATGCTATGTTCCCAGGTAATAGCAAGTCATTAGGCAAGGCAAGCTAATATAGGGTTGTATACAGCTGCCCTGTATGCCTTATGTATTTAAAAAAAAAGACTGATCAGGCAACAGGTTAATCCCTCTCACGATAACTTTTTAAAGGTCTCCTTGAGATTAAGAGGGCTACTCTGGCATCATCAAGGTGGCCCTTGGGTCTGTTAGAGTCATTCTGGGATAGTTAACCAAGCAAAGGTACTGCTGTAGCACAATTGTTCAGGGTTCTGTTAGGAGGGTCATGTGTAAATTATTTCAGGATAGGGGTGTCGATTTAAGATTCTTTTTTCCTCTCATAAAAGATTCTTGACTTTCAATTGTCTGCCCTTGTCTATATTCTTTAGGATTATTGGTTTTGGTTATTTTTGTTTCTAGTCTCTTCGCAGGCTCCATTCAGTTGCGTCTTGTTTTCTTGTTCCTTTGTTTCCCAGTATGTCTAGGATGAGGCTGCCGCTAAGATATAGACATTGTCATAGTGTTCTTGTTACGTTTCCACGGGCTTGCCGTGTTCTGTGAGTGTAGTACAGACACACTTGATGTTGACTTGTGACATGCTCTCCGATCATGTGATCAAAGAGGACGTAACCGCGAGGGAGAAATAATTCTTCAAAAGTGTTGACTTCCCTTTACAAGACAGTTCTTTAGTAGTTTTCCATAGATAAATAAAGTTCAATTTGATTCCTATCCCGCATCTCTCAGCCCAAACTCTCTTTAACCCAGGTACATACACACTCTCACACACTCGCATAACCACTTAAACTAATTGACATAATACCAATACAGTAGCTTTACAGATAGATTACAGTATTTAGATTTTTATATCTGAGGTCTGACAATTTAGTCAAGGACAGTAAATTATACAATAATTACAATTTCTATCTAACCAGTATAGTTATCAATTCTATTTTCAATTATTTTTCTAAATATTAACTCTAGATTATAAGGATTTAAAGATACATTGTTATTAACAACTTTAATTATACTGTGCCACACAAGACTTCTGTATTCACTCACTATTATTAGATTAAATTTATGAATCATCTTACTTTTGATTTTAGGCAATTTATTTAAAACAATAGCTAGGTTAAGATTAACATTGGTGTTACAGTTTGCCTCTAGTAGGTCTTTCATAGTGCATCTAACATTATCAAATATTTTACATTTTAAAAACATATGGCTTTCATTGTTACCATTATCTGTGTGACATAAAACACATGTGTGTACATTTCTTTTCTTCCTTCCTACAGGGGTCATCCCGAAGATTAGTCTGTATGTTATTTCTCTGGCTTTGGGTGTAATGTGTTTGCTGTGTAGATTTATAAAAGTGTCTCTGAAATCTATTACACCTAACTCTCTACTCCATTTGATCCTATTGAATAATCTTTCTTGTAACTGTTTCTTAAGTGTTGTATATGCGTCTTTTAATTTACTGTGTATTAGATGTTCATTGCCGGGGAGTATTCTTGATATGGATCTGGAAAATGGATGTGTGTTTGTACCAAAGTGGTGTGAAGTGTCATTTTTTATTGGAATTATTTTATTTAACCTTAAGCCGTAGTAGTATATTGTTAATGGAAAATTGTTTGGGTTCTTGGCTACTTGTCCTATGTATTTTAATCTAAGTGCTTGTATTTTGGTTCTGATGTCCTGTAAGTTTATCCCCCCATCCTCTTTGTTTTGTATAAGTGTTGTGTGTTTAATGTTTCTGATAGTGCTTTTAAATATAAAATTCCTAATGATTGTGTTTATGCTTGGTATAAAAGTTGGTGGAGGTTTTGTGATGTTTGCTAAATAAACTATCTTCGGGATGACCAGGTTGTTTACTAGTATTGCTCTACCAAATAAAGTAGTTGCTGCATAATGAAATCTTTTAAGTGTGTTTTTGGTTTTCTTTAAAATATTTTCCCACTGCTGTGTGTGGTAATATGTTGGGTTGCTTGTCCACGTGATGCCGCATATTTTAATTTCCTTCTCTATTTTAAGGTTAAAGGGGATGTTTGAGGGGATTTCCCACCTGCCCAATCCCATAATACAAGATTTATTTATGTTGATTTTTGACCCGCTTGCCCTCCCAAATTGAATAAACTTATCTATGATTGCGGCTATGTCTTTTTCTGAGGAGGGAAAAAAGGTGGTGTCATCAGCGTATGCTTTAACTTTACGGGCGTGGGGCCTGGGATTCTTATCCCCGTGATTCCACTATCTAACCTGATGGTTTCTAAAAGGGGTTCTAGGCAAAGGGTGTATAAAAAGGGAGAAAGGGGACACCCTTGTTTAACAGATCTTCTAATAGGGATACTGCCACTAAGGGTTTGGTTTATTATGAGTTTGCTTGTGGCATCAGTGTAAACTAGCTTTATGTATTTCTTCATTCTTCCATCTGTCTTCGTCTTGTCTAGTATTTTGAAAAGGTAGTCTTGGTCTATTCTGTCAAAGGCTTTTTCCTGGTCAATAGAAAAGAGGGCTGCTTTCAAGTCTTTGTCTTTACAGTAATATATAATGTCTCTTAAAAAATGGTTAAGTTCGTCGATGTTTTTGTCTGGGTTGCTACAGTATTGATCCTGTCCTATTAAGTGTGGTATGAGGGGTTTTAGTCTTAGAAAAATCATCTTCGTCAGGAGTTTGTAGTCGGTGTTTAGAAGTGAGATCGGTCGAAAGTCGCTAGGTGAGGTGTTGTTTTCTTTTTTTTTTTTGGTAGAAGTGTGATGTATGCTAAGTTGAAATCTCTAGGTAACTGTTCTGTCTCTAACATGTCGGTGTATAGATTTAATAGTAGGGGTCCTATTTGGGGAAAAAAGGCTTTGTAAAATTCAAACGTCAGACCGTCTGGGCCAGGGGATTTGTTGTTTTGTGTTGTATCTAAAGCAGCTCTCAGTTCGTCTAGCGTAAAGGGAGCGTCTGTCTCTATCTGTTCTGTCATTGGTATTTCTTTGCAGTTCTGTAAAAATACTTTTTGTGCGTTGTCGTCCGTCTGTTCCTTGTCATACAAATTAGTAAAGTGTTTCGTAAAAGTGTCTGTTATTTTGTCCATGTCGTGTATAGTTTCTCCTTTACTATCAACAATGTTGTCAATAGTTCTGTCAATTTGAATGTTTTCTTCTGCTGATAAAAAAGTTTGTTAGGCCCTTCGGTTATTTTTTTACTTTTGCACCTCAATTCCGCTCCTTTGTATTGATAGTTAAATAGTTCTTCTAGTTGTGTTAGTATGTGTGTTTTGGCTGCTTCGTCTTCTTCGTGTGTTAGTAATTTTTTCAGTCTTTCCTCTTCTTTTTTCCTTTTTGAGTTGACTAGTGTGGCCAGTATTTGGCTTTGCTGCTTAATGGAGCTTTTAATTAGCGTCCATATTTCTGTGACTTTGAAATAGGGTGTGTTTGAGTCATGTATTATATTTTTGAGGAGGTTTGCGATTGTTTTTAAATAGAGCGGGTCATTTAGGAGGTCGTTGTTAAGTTTCCAGATCGGTGATTTTGTTTTTTGTTTTTTAATTTTGGGTTCAGCAGCTCCACTAAGACTCCTTTGTGGTCTGTATATTGTAACGTCTCTACGAGATGTGTTACACTTTTTGTTTTGCACGCCCTTGGCACATACACTCTATCTATCCGTGTTTCTATTTGGTGTGCTTTGTCCCTGAACGTGGTGACCCGGCCCGTGACCTCTACTTCTCTATAGGCATCTACTAACCGGAAAGCCTTGATGACTCCCCCCAAATAGTCATGCGTTTTAATTCTTACATGAGGAGCAGGACCCTCTGTGTTTGTGTTTTGCTTGTCTAATTGGGAATCAATGTAATTTAAATCACCCCCTACTATTAAATTTTCTCCTGCGTACTGAGTGTGTAGAATGTCACTTAGCATTCCAAAAAACTCGTGTTTCTCTTTTTTTTTTTGAGCGGGTGCATAAATGTTGACTAACGTGTATGTGTGTTTTTGTGAGCTTGTCCTAATTATTACTATCCTCCCGCTATTGTCTTGATATGAGTGTGTGATTGAAAACCTATTGGATGTTTGTAAAATGGCTGTCCCTCGTGGCTTTCTATCTAAACTAAAATAACCCTCCCGGAGGCCCATAAGAGAGACTGCTTTTTTGGCCTTGTACTCTAACTGTGTGTTGGTCTCTTGCAGAAAGATAAAATCTGGCTTGTATTTCCTTGTGAGGTGTGCTATGTATGTGTGTTTATTGTTAAGCCCTCTGATGTTGAGTGTCAAAATTTTGATGACTGCCATGAGTGTGTGAGATTGGTTTGCGTGTTTGTTATTCTATTGTGTGTGTATGCATTTTATCTTTAAGAGTTGCTTTGTTGTTTATGTGTTTGAATGTGTGTTAGGGTCCTCACCCTCATCTATGACTAGCACTGACGGGGAGTCTGGAAAGTTCAGCTCGAGCTTGAACTGTTCTTCCTCTCTTTTCTCCTCCTCTACCCGGAGATCCTCGTTTAGATCCTATGGTTGGGGTGGTGGGTGCTGAACTTGCCCCTCCGGATGTTTTAATTTTTTTACTTTGCTTAGATTTGTGTTCAGGGCTGTTAGGTGGGGGGAGACCACTTGGAGTAGCTCCCATAGCTTCTATTTGTTTTTTTTCCCCTCCTTTGCTGCTTTCAACCATTGTGAAGCCATCTTTTTTTAGCTGTTGATCAATCTCGGATTGCTTTTTCTCTCCCTTTAAGGGCCATGGCATAGGAGATTTTCCCTCCTACCTCCTTTGCACCTTCTGTGGGGTTTTGGTACCGTCTGGGGTTCGCCCTATTTGGACACTGGTTTGACCAGTGCTGATCCTGTCCGCAATGCCAGCACTGTTGTCTACGTCCCGGGATGGTCACGAGGACCTTGTAGGTCCTCGGATCGCCCTCGTATCGTAACTGAATATAATGGGGGAGTTCAGTCTGTTTGCGGATTTTTATCCAAGCCGCCCACTTATCTGAGTTGCCTAGCTTGATTGGCTCTATCTTGGAGCTTTCTTCTGCAAAGGCTCCAAAGATTTCTCCTATCTTTGATTTGTTTATGGTTGGTGCTACCCAGTGAAGGGTAAACCTGATTTTTTCGTCTTCCAAGGTACAGACATCTACCTTGAAGTCCTTATCATTCCCGAATGATTTCCCTAGTATACGGGTTCTCACTCAGGCGGATGTTGGGAACAGGAACCAGACAAAGGGGTTCTCGAAGCGATAGAGAGAACTCACTTCGTCCGGTGTTAGTTTCAGGCACTCAATTAGGCTCGCCATAGTGGCCTTAACAGCCCCTTGGCCTGACAGCTTTAGAAGCAAGGTATCTGGGGCGTGGACAAGTCCACAATCCAGGTCCTTTTTTTCAATAAAAATGTCTTAACTGACATTTTTACAAGGTTTATCACAAGTAGAGACAGAAAAGAGACGATAACTACACTACAAACTGCACAGTACTTTACTACACAACCCTCGCGCCGTCCACTCTAAACAGTAACACACAAAATCCACAGAATCACAAAAAAAAAAAAAACACAGAAACACAAGTAATCCACAGAATAATCCTCAAGTGTTAGCTACTTAATCAATCTCTTATTCGAATCCTCAAAAATAGTTCAATTTATGTTTGCTCAATTTTAGAAAAATTTAAGAAAATGCAGTTTACAAGATTACTATTCGTTTTAAGTTAGGTCTAACTTATAATGCATACTAAATTGCCTTTTCTCTTTAAAAAAACTGCTTGCATACGTGATTTAAAAAATTAGATTTTTCGCTTTCAGAAAAAAAAGTAGCTGTTACATCAGAAATTTGAATGGTCTAAAATATTGTGTAACATTTTCACTATCTTTTCTAGTTTACGAGATCTAAACGGGACGGACGGACAGACGGACAGACATTTCACACAAAACTAATAGCGTCTTTTCCCCTTTAGGGGGCCGCTAAAAACGTGTTCGGGCATCTGTGTCTCGCTGCTGTCACTATTCTTTTTTAAAGTTGTCTGCTTTGTAACAAGTTTTTTTCTGGTCGCGACAGACCGGCTCGTTTGGTACCGGTCCACCGGGCGTTTGCCAGTTTGTCCATATAGCCAGTCCGCCTCTGCATATATCTCTTCATTTGAGCTTATGGTGTTGTTGGTCGACTTGCACTTACCTATAAGAGGAAGAAATAATTTCTTAGTTCATTTATGCATTGTTCTGTTTCTAGTTTTGTATTATCTCTCTCTATATATATATATGTATAATAAAATTCATTTTTCTGCATAGGGAAAATGTTCATTTTTTAACATAATACTGTTATAACCCTGCATGCACACCGCATGTTCCGTCCAAGTCTAGAGTCAAGGCAAACACTGTTTTAGGTATTGTGATGTTTTGTGATGTCCCCATGTAAATAGACATCGTTGCGTCTCTTAAGCTATTACATTGGTGTCAGAAGTGGGATGTACCAAATCGAAAGGAAAGAAACAAATGAAGAAACAAGTCTGTTAAGTCCTGAAGCTTTTGTTCCTGATGTACCTGCAACGAGTATCTTAATGAGACGGACAGCTCAAGACAACGTTGGGTCTGCGTCCAAGCTTGTTGCTGTGGACCTTGAAGAACCCTTTTTTTTAATCTGTCAGAACCTTTGAGAAAAGCTCAAACATGAACGCTTGAAAACCGTTTCTGACTTGTTGCCGTGGATGTCGTCGGGTGTAATTGTGAATACGGGCCCCAACAAAGGCCAAGACAGAAACAACGAGTCTGACTTTGCCTTCGGCATACATAAGAGAGAGCTCGAAGTTTGGCAACTGCATCCAGGCGATTGACAAAAAAACTGTATATGCGGCACCCTGCGGGGACAGTGCCCATGCCTAGAAACCTAGTGACAAGTTTTGAGTTTAACAGACATTTATACTTCTGCCTACATCAGTGAGGGTGACTTGAACGATGATTAATCGATTTCAGCGGAACCTAATGCAGTGGTAAATGGACATTGGCTTATGGAACATTACAAGGGTACTTCATGGGCATACCTTACAGATGAGGCTGAGAATGAATATGTGTTTGAAAACACTTGTGGGCCTACAACTATGTCGCGAGACGTCCATGATAAAGGTCTGCTGACTTAACGTCATAGAACAACGTCACTGGGTACTACAGTAATAGCCACAACCTCCATTTGCTATAAGTGGCTGGCAACCATGACCTCCACTATCTTCTCTCATGTCAGCTGGCTGGCATCAGTGACAATCATCATGGGGTCAAAGCAGCGACCATGATATCGTCTCAAGAGCACACTGGCCAATTGGAGGAAGAGAAAGTGACTTCCGCTGAAAACTGTGTAGATGCCTTCGTGGGGAACACGCCTGCTGCAGTCTGTGGCTCCCACCGATCGACCTCCACCTCCACTGCAATGCGCACTATCAGAGACCAGACTAGGAAGAATGTTTACATTAGAAAGAAAGCGCAAATATTCCGCCCAAGTCTAGAGCTCATAAATAAAGAGACTTTGTTCAAGGCAGACACGTTGTTTTATGTGACATCCTCTTTGAGTTGTCTCCCTTAAGTTATTAAAATACCGTAAATTTTAAAGTTTTAAAACAATTTTGGCAAGAACCATTTAAGCATGCGTGCATCTAAGGCTCCTCACATTCTTCCAGCAAGAGTGCCCGCTCTTTTTAATGGGCACATGCATAGCATTTTACAGGATACCGATGTAGACTGTGTAGATGTATTAATTTCCGTTTAACAGCTGAACTGGGTGAGAAACATCTCCATTATGGTGGATGACAGCATGCAAAAGACCTTTAATAAAATTTAAAGAGGCCTAAAATGGTGAATGTGTAAGATTGGACGTAGGATAGTCATACTTCATACGAACATTTTGTTGAATTAACATTTCCAAAAGACATTGTGAACTTACCAATGGAACATATTTCACTGCTAAATGAGAAGCAAGCACATTTATGTAGCTGGCATTTTCCGGCACATTCAGATAGACTTCTGGCTTTTAGTATGGTCTTTGAATACTGCACAACAAAATTGCTTTTTTCTACTTTGAGAAAATAGGACGAACTTGTTTCGACTGCCAGACCTAAAATACAACAAAATGTTACTGTCATCCTATCCACACAAAAAAACACAAGCAAACATGAAAAACATTAAAAAATAATTTTAAAAAAAAGCTTATACGATTAGTGTGGATCTGTTATGTAATTGAATTTGTAATAGATCTAGACTAACAATAAATCTGTGCTATGAATACAACTTTTACCAATTGTTTTTTTGTTGAGCTCTATTTCACGCTTTGAACTTTCTCACTACGTTCTGATTCTAGCATTTATCTGGGGACCAATTGGGAACATGATTACAAAGGGGGAAGGAAGAAAGGGATTCCTGGGGAATTTTACTGTAAATGTTTTTTAAAAGTATTTACGCAAAACAAAAAGGGGTTCGACTTGAATTCATTCATGACTCGCGACTTCTAGGGCCGACGTGGTAACCACACTCTGAGGTACTTATGGCTAGAGAAGATAAAATAGCGCACTGGCCCGTCCCGCACTGTGCTCTAATAGCTTGCTCAGGTCTGTGCACCCTCCACCACGAGAATCCTGGTCAGGGCGCTCCCACAATCCTCGAGTTTTTAAAGACATTTTTGGTTTACTCCTTGGCCTAAATGTGCCAAAAACTCAAAACTCAAACCCTAAACACTTCACGCATTCAATAAATGTGATAACCATTCTACAGAAAGCCGGATTTCGTATTTCTTCGGTAACACAAATAAAGTATTTATTTTTTTTTAATGTAAGAAGTATTAATATATATTACTTACTAACACCAATTAAACACAAAAATAACAAGAATCTTAAGACCAAAAGTTTAATCTCCATATTGTTAATTCACGATCTTTACTGTTTATACCGTCGAGAAAATATGTGCTGAAACGAGCCAACAAAGAGACGGCTAGAGAATATTTATTATTAATCAGAAAATCTTGCTGTAACAAAGAAAAAGTCATCAATTATTGCTTGGACACTTAAAATGGCAGCAGGAAATCAAATAAATCAGTACTATCTTTTTGACTTACAGAGACATTGGTAGGACATCAATTTAAAGAATTAATATTTTAACCCATATCTGTATTGCCTCCAGCATATCATGGTTACAAAGTTATGAACAGCTAAAGACATATGAATTCATTTTTCCATCTCGAATACAAATATATTTTCCATATTTCAGTTTCATACACATAAAGCGCCAAAACTTCCTCGTCTATATGTAGCTGAAAGATAATTTTAGTGTGTTTGTAATCATGACATAAAGTTTTACTATAAATTATATCAGTGATGCACAAAATATGGTCCGTGGGCAACATCCGGCCCTCCAAAACGTCGGCACAAATTGCAGAAAATCCGCTCTCCACAAAAAAAAAAGTTTGAAAAAATCTTTCCATACTTTCACTTTTTTTTTATTGATTGGTACCGTTAAAATAAATCAATATATATATATATTGTTATTAAATAAAATAGCTCTTTTTAAAGAACTTACATTAAGCAGCATCATGAAACCAAAGACAAAAATAAATAAGACGACATCTTTGGTTTGTGCCTCGATTATGCACAGACTATAGGATTGTTGAAAATATTTCCTGAAGAGAGAAGAGAAAAGGAGTCGGTCTAGCTACAGAGTTACTCTTTGAGTAAAGACCTGAAGCCATTTTACGAAAGCGAATGACCGTGGGCAGATGATGTAAAGGTCATCTGATTCTGTGGCCTACGGTTAACGAGGGTTTCATGTGGCCAGCACAACGACCAACGCCTTTACTTATCCCCAACTTATGTCAGGTACCCATTAGAGCTGTGTGGACTCAGAGGCGCCCGGAGATCCCGAAATTAAAAAAATCCCAGTCTATACCAAGAATCGAACCCCGGACCCCTGTTCGGTAGTCAAGCGCTTTACAGCTCAGCCACCGCGCCTCCACGAAAAATGTGCTTGCCAGCAATGACGGAAGTAAAGAGTCCTGAAAAAAAAATGCTTTTGAAGCTGTCCAACTTTTTTCTTATGATAAATACAAGGCGAGTGAAAGATAACAGAGAAGGCAGATTTTGACATTTCTATCGCCGCTGATGAGTCTACCGACATATCTGACTGATAGCGCTCAAAATCTTGGTATTTATTCCCAGTACAAACAGCAGTATTGAAATCAAAGAAGTTAGTAGCTTGAGGAGCATACATGGGATCACCAATGAAGTTTCAACCATCACTGAGGATCTTTCACTTTCTTGGCAGAAATAAATGGGAGTGACTACCGATAGTACCATAAGTGTGATTGACAGCAAAAGTTAGAATAGTTGTCGACTCAAATGGAACTGAGCCTATCTGGCTTCAATGAATTGTTCACCAACAAAATTGAAGTGGCAAGGTATCAAGTCTGGACCATGTAATGATCGTGTTTAGATGGAACCCTATTCGTCTTTTTGAAAACCCATCTGCGGTCACTGTGTCAAAAGCCCAGAATTGATTAAATTGCGCCCTCAGACATCCCTGCATGACAAATTTCAAGAGATCCAGACAACTGATATCTACACCGTGTTGCTTTTAAATCTCCGAAAACAAACGTAAAGGTGGATCAAAATAATTACAAGCACTTTTTTTTGTGATGGAGAAACCTTTTCGGTGATGAATGGGGCGTAAACCACGCTGCTTTATCGTCTCACGGACAAATATCTAGAATTCTAGATTCAGTGCTCCGACTTGGTGTCTCATCTATACAACAGATATTTAAAAGTTTGTATAGGATAAACTTCTCATGAGTTTATGTAAGTAGGTTTCTAATAAAAATGGTTTATTGCCCTTTTCCTTTTTAACTTTTTCGGTGATATGGCCAGTGCCACGACTATAAGAAATTAAAATTGCCCGCCAAATGAATAATGTTGAACATCACTGGACTATATTATACAATGACTTCCAACACTAAGGTAACTAAGCATAAGTTTCGTTCAGCCTTACATAATGTTGTCGTTCTTCCGGTATAAACTTTTCGTGATTTTTTAATTTTTTCTTGTTACCAATTATTTTCTTTCTTTGATTTCTTTCCCTTGTTCGATACCAACAAAAAAATAAAAAATCAATAGTTCATCAGTTACTTAGTTGTTTTTTTATTATTATTATTGATTCTTCTTAGTTACAAGAAATATTTTAGCACATTTCAACTTGATCCGAGATTGGGCGTGGGAGAAATAACGTGTACACGTTTCTTACCAGACAGAGTGAGTTGATATAACCTTATAACAATTGACTTCAAGAGGCCTTGGACGAGTTTAAACAAATTTTATCTATTAATGAATGTATTTGTTTATTCAGTGGCGTAGCTAGGGTATAAGATGCCCGGTGGGGCAGCTCCTCACGATGCCATCGGAAAAAGTAATGAAATAAAAAAGGGGAAAGACGTTGTTTTTTTGTTGTTGTTGTTTTTTAATTGTGTTTATTTCATATGTTAATTAGCAAACAAAAATAATTGACAGGAAGATAGTTCAAATCTTGTAGACTTTATTTATCTACTTCCCTTTCTCGGATCAAGTTGAAATTTTGTAGGCTGTAGGTAAATGCAAAGACAACCCATGAATAAATATACAAATTAACCAATTAAGTAATTAATTAGTGGTAATTTGATAATTTTATATTAAAAAAAAGATAAAATCTTGTAGTATTGAAGGATGTGGCCGTTATTTACGGTTCTTTACATTATATAAGCTTTAATTTTAAGAATGTATTTGTTGTTCATTTTGCTTGTTTTATTTCTAAAGCAGCTGGATTTTGTAGACATTTCCAACACAAATGACTAATACCCAGAGGCGTAAGGGGGGAGCAAAGGGGGCACGATGCCCCGGAAGATACCCTCAGGAGGCGCCACACGTAACATATATTTCTATGTGGCGTTCATGGAAAATGGGGGTGGGGGCAATAAACATCGGCGCCCACAGGATTTTGTTCCAAGGGGGGGGGGGGTTGCAAGTTGCCACTATGGCTCAAAGTCGTAGCTTTAACTATTTTATTACAGAGAATATTTAAGAAAAGAACTGGTACCCCTTCCCCCCCTCCCCCGCCACATACATATGCGATATTAAGTATACTGTAAATATTTGTGCCATGAAATAAAAAATAAAAACCTACTACCGTGAAAAAACTATTTATTGTACATATACAATTACTAAACATTATTATTGTTTGAAAAGCGAGACGTTAGTAAAGAAACGAACCAATCAAGAGACGGAATGTAAAGTCACGTGTTCTGGAATAACTCCCAAAACCCAAAGATGTGTTCGGTGTGTCTGTCGACTGCCAATTCTCAGCAGCACCAACTCATACCCGGTACCTTCAATGAAGTCCAGTAAGGAATCGGCGCCATAGGCGCCATTATCCCTTTGATTGTTAGAAAGGCCTTTATCCAACAACCAGGCATGGACATGGGATTCCCTATCCCGTGTCCTGTCTGAAGGCTCTCAGTAGTAGCGGCCATAGTGGTGACTGGGCGGAAACCAGACCGTACCACGTACACAGCTCACCGCCCCCGGAACGGGTCCCATTCGCTATAAGTGGCCGAGAGCAGCACTGACCATGGGCAGCTTGTCTCATATTCCTATAATGTTACCGCCACTGTTCCGTGCGGGAGCCATCACTCCAGCTAATCCGGTCACTGATGACGACCCCTTTGTGGAACTGTGTGGCGGACTTTTTGGACTGGTGTGGAGGGCTATTTGTTACATCCCTACCCCGAGTGAGATAAAAAAAAAAAGCTCACCCAGGGAGTCCCGCAAGGGCCTGGTTCGCTACTCGTACTTGGCCTATCTAGTTCCACTACTAGACGTTTCCACCGGAGGCGCCACGCTGAGGCGACGCATTTGTCTACCAGTCTACCTTTCTGAAGATGCATTCTTGAAGTGTTTCTCAGTATAGTTAAGTTGGTTCTTCATTATGTCATTAACGTAACTGCTGATGTTCTGTTAAGAGGCACTTATGCTAAGATGGACAGACTGCAACATCACGGAAACTGGTTCAAGAACAGATGAATAATTGACAATTAAAAGACAAATCAGAAACACGTGAGAAGCAGGCACTGATGACACTTATGCAGTTTGTCTGGTTTCACTTGCAGCCGTTATTTTAAAATTCGACAAACAGTCTACGATCTTTAAGTTGTGACTTCAAGCGCAAATGAATTTGTATTTTTCAATTCATCGTGTCTGACACAAAAGAGGCAAATTTATCACCAACGCTCTCGCTTGGGACTGTTACTGAGGAAATAGATCATCTTCTTGATGACACCAACAGCATTACATCTGAAACGTCACTCAGGTCAAGGTTTAACAAGTAAAACGAAACACATCTATTCAGTGCCAGAGATATCTGCAGTTTCATCACTGAAATGCCAAGAAAACGCAGTTACTTCACGAGGATGCTGTTTGTATGTTTTTGTTTCCTGCTGCTGCCAGGCGATACACATCAACGTTTTGTCACAGACTTTATTATATTTCTTTTATCGAAAACTGGTGGACTTGTTTAACCTACTATTGCATCGAGTTCTAACACTGACCGCAACTCCGCAAAAAGTAAATACATGCACTAAGATGACTGCACTCTTCACATAAATCAAATCGAAAGACAGCTGGCAAGGATTTTCGTTTTTTTTTTGTTGTTTTTTTTGCTTCCTAGCAGAATTTTATTGATTTGAAGGTGTACAAAACTGTCTCAAATTTGGCTACTCAGAGGGGTGCACGAATTTGGTCAGACATCCATTCCTGATAAGCCTAGGCTAGTCTACTACAACTGTAATTCAGTCACCAGTGGAAGCACTACTTGTTCGGTTGCTACTTAGATTTTAATTAATCTGATGGTGCAAAAAAAACCATCAATGGTTAGAGTTTGGCTATTCAGAATCCAGGGGGTTGCAAGTGCAATAAAGTACCTTGCCCAGGCCGCACGTTTTTGTGACTACGCCTCTGTCCATGCCGCATCTCCCCCCCCCCCAAATAAAGTTTGTGTACCGAGCATCATCGGCTTTTGTGAGCATAAGATTAGGATAGCCGGAAAACACTGATTGAATTGCCAAATATGGTCCTCGGGCCGTACTTTGGCCACTACTGTTCTAAGGCATGACATCATTATGATATTTGTGAACGCAAGTGGATTTTTTTTTTTTTTTTTTGCATTCTGTTTGTTGTCTTTGAAGTAGTTTGAAGAGTAGACACTTTGTCTCCAGTGCAATGAGTACATATCATCTATAATTAAGTTCATCCCGTAGACAGCAAACAGTTTACCAATGGAGCATTCTTGATGGCTGTATGAATTAGCTGGGCACGTGTGTTGCTGGCATTCTCTGGCATTTTCAATGAGACCTCTGACCTTCAATATGCTTGTTGAATAGTTTGACCTACTTTATACTAATTTGTGAAAACGAACAGAACTCATTTCAACTGCCAGACTTAATTATAACAGATCTCTCGAAACAACGAAACAACAAACAAATTACAATTATTTAAAAAAAAGGAAGAAAAGTTAACTGAAAAATAAAAAGTCACATGTCACATGGGGTTGTAAAGTAGACCCTTTTCAGACCTTGCGATCTATGGGACAATTATGTGTAAATGTCACATGGGCGTAGCCAGGATTTTTTTGTCGGGGAGGGGGGTTTGGGGGGGGGGCCTCGCATCGCATAATTTTTTGGTATCATCCAAAAGGAAACCCTTATTCCCAACCACGAACTTTTAGACCGGCCCCACCCACCCCTTTTTTTCCATCGCTCAAATGAAATTTTCTTTGACTACACTCTTCTATTTCAAAATGTATTGATTTCCTACAAACAAACACACACACGCATTTATACAGTTGTTTCGTGTTCTTTGTGAAAACACATTTGATAATCAGACTGATCTAAGGATAATCCCTCACATTCTCTGTGACAGTTATCTAGATGAAGAGTAGAATTATATCTAGATCTAGACCTGGGTACAAATAATCCTGAACATTAAAAAAAACAAAACCACTTGAACGAAATGAAGTTACGCACCAACAAACAATGTGTTACTAATAAAGACGAAGTTTGTCGTATTTCCGGCCGGAGAAAACAATCAAGACTTCGTGCACTGGGTGAAAAGGACGGAATGCAAATGTGATTTAACATTTTTTATGGAGGAAGGAGGGATTGCTACTATTGGTTGCTTGTCCATCCTAGCTTCTCACTTTTTAATAGGAAAATTTTAAACCTGTCAATCTACCCGCAGCCCATGGAGCCGCCTGAGTTTGTGTGATAACATAAATCTCATTTTTGTAATCTTCCTTTTGTACGTTATAATTCAGCATTTTATGAACTATAGATATCTTACTTTTTAATTCTTTTGTTATAAAGTTCTTAGTGATGTTAATAATGATGTTACACTAGTCAGTTGTAAATAGACATTTTTTATTAGAGCTTATTAAAAAAAAGAATAAATTAGTCCAAATAATGTGCTTTTCAGCACAATCTGCTTAAAGGCAAAAATTATACTGCATAACCACCTTAATTAAGGCAAGCACTAGCAAATTTGATACTAGCTCAACATTTGACAAAATTTGGGTGTGAATCTCTAAGTTACACAGCTTCCCTATAAAATGTAAAAAAAAAATACTTTTGCCAAACCTACATCTTTAGTCAATGGTTTTAAAATTGATGAATGTATAAAATAAGGATTTAGTTTTAAAATTTAGAAAAAGGGCTGAAGTTATATAGACTATACAGCGAAGAAATAGAAATAGAAAAACACAGTATTACGAAAATATCATTTTTTCTGTATTTCATTCACATCTTCACATTTTGCTATCAACAAAAATGGGTTTTAAAATGTTGAACTCAACATCCCCAGTTGATAAAGTGAACAACAACAAACACATCGTCAACTCGAGAGCTATGTACGAGGACTCCACAAGGTTGTCTGCTTTCTCCGGTATTGTACACTCTTTACACTAATGACATAAGAAGCTTCTACGACTCAGTTAAATATATTAAATTGATACTGTCATAGTCGGTCTTGTTTATTTATGGAGACAAATCTCAGTATCGAAGTTCGATAGGCAATTTTACAAACTGATGCGTTGACAACTTTTTAGAACCGAATGTCACAAAAACTAAATAACTTCTAACAGATTTTATAAGAAATAAACAACAGACACGTGAACTGCAGATAAACAATATACCGATATAACAAAGTGAACTCGTTCAGGAGATCTCTGAATGTCATTGTAGACAATAAGCTTTTGTGCGAAGACAATCTTGTAACTAGTCGTGAAAATTGCAGTTACTATTCTTTCCATAGTAATGTTAACAGCTATAAACTACAAAAGAGGTTAGCAAATTTTACTGTGCGACAATACATAATAATAATAACCTAATAATAAGGCTTGTCTTCGAGTCCGAAGATTAATGAGGAATGCAGTATTTCCCGTGGCCCTAGTTGTGACCTACATATTTTGCCACAAACACGGCAAGCATAACGATTGTCCGCCGGTGGTTGATTAAGATATCCTTTTCGACGTCTACGTCTGTTCTGGGCAGCGGATTTTCGTATGGTCTCAAGTGTGTATCATGCCTTTGTGAGTGACCTGCAGCTGTCTCGTTCTCAAGCCGCGTGTAACCAGGTGCTCTCTTCTATGTCAGCTAAGGCAAATTGGTGCCTAAACTGGTCTTTTAAGCGTTTCCGTGGGGCATGTCGATTACCTTTTAGCTCACCAATACATAATTGTCTAAAATATGCAATAACTTGTTCGCTAGGCAACGAGTAAGGTAAATAGTACCACCACTTGGACAGCTTTATAAAAAACCAAACACACAAGACTCTACCATATTGAAATGAACGACTTAAACAGAAATAATTTAGCGAAGTCGGAAACATCTTACTAGACAATCGCCATCCGCTCCATCATAACTACGTGAAGTGGTCGCGAATCGGGTGACTTCTGTCCATCAAGACTAGAAACGAATGGTTCAAAAACTCGTTTGTTCCTTTTTTCCTGTCAGACTGTATCATTGCAATTCGTTGAGTAGAGAACTTGAAAAGGATCGAGACGTCTGTGTGTAGTGACTTTATGGACTTCCCTGCATGTCGTATCTATCCTATAGATGTGAATGTTACTGTTGTTAAGAAGAGTCTTTGTAATCACAACAAATTTCCATAAAGGATAAAAGAAAAAAGCAATGTGAGTCGTAGTCTTAAAATCAAAATTGGTAATTATACTCTTATAAATTAACAAGGCTTTAATTATATCTCACTCTTTCCGAATTGACAGGTCAATATCTAGTAGATGATTAGTAATAAACAATGATCTATAATTGTCTTAATATTTAATGTCATTGAAACCAATAGATTGCATCCTATTTCAACAGATAAATACATAAAATGCAGACCAACAAACACAATACCAAATTAAAAGGGACTTTTTTTTATAATTCTGCATTACACATTTATTAAAATTACCATATTATTAGGTTACATCCGGATAAGGAGCTTACACATAACATCTACAAATAAAAACATCAATTACTTAATATAAACATACTAGTCGACCGGCGGCATAGCACACGCCGCTATTTTACAGGGCCGGTCCTAGGCCACTGCAACCTATGCGACCGAAGGATCCGCACTTTCATGGAACCCGCGCTAATTCAAGGTGTATAAATTATTAAATTAAACCATTTTATAACTTAAAACAGATTTCCCGCGCACTCCTGTCGATTTACCAGGAGCTCCTGAAAATCTCCAGAAATTGCAAAATATACGAAAAAGTCCTTAAAATATAAGGAAATACATACAAAAAAAGTGTCATTTTGGGGTGTCATTCAATATGGAAAACGTCAATCCTACGCGCTATTAATAAAAACGGCATTATGCATTAGCCGTAATTGTGTAATCAGGTGAAAGAAGCTTCTCGCGCCTCAAACTAATGAAGAATTACTTGATGTCAACAATTCTCAAAGATAGATTGAAACATTTGGTAATTCTTGCTATTGAGCGTGATCTATGTAGGAAACAGAATTATTATGATATACTGTATGACTTTGCTACACGCAAGGCTCGTAAAGTAATTCTGTACGTAGTAAAGAATGAATAAAATGCATAGACGAATTTATTTTCTAATACAAACAAATTTGACTTATTGTCCGCTTCGCTACCCAAACTTGGCCCCGCGAAATCCGTTTCAAATAGGGCCTCACAATGCTTAAGTCCGCCCTGCTATTTAGTGTTTGTAAAATGTTTTACATGTTTCGGATGTTCCTTCAGAGTTGACGATAGTTTACTTCCTAGTCCAAACCTCCCACATGGGATGGGAGCGGGCAGGGTTTGACAGTCCAGCGCGCAGCCATCCGTAGCGAGCTGTGAAAACATTCTCCCCCCTTCCCCCTATTGTTTTTTTTTTCGTGGGGTGACTATCCGCAGCAATAAGAGAGTGATCTTTCCTTTACTTCTTGTTTGACCTGTTTAGGGAAGAAGAGAATTATATTATACATATATAGATTTTTACAGATAGCAATGTGAGAGAGCTTCGATTTTTAACACTCTCACGCCTCTAAGTTGTATCTTTGACTGTTGTCAATTTCTTGATATGTGTTTCATTCAAACTGTACATAAAAATGCAGCAAATGCCTAAATAGATTTATGGGAAGTTGAAAAAATATTTTTCACAAATGTAGGTATAATTAGACAAACAATATCCATCATTTAGCAGCGGTTCCAAGTAGTAGAAGTTGATACAATCTTCACCGTTGGGACCAAGGAATAATTGGTTATTTGGTTCACCTATTGAAAGAAATAACGACACATTTACCATTACAGCAAAAGGGTGACAATGTCTAGGACATTGAAAATTAAAGTGACAAAATAAAAATAGTATGTTTACAAACTGTCTGTTTGTCTGTCTGGTACATTTTTTGTACACGTTATTTCTCACACCACCGAATTTCGATCGAGTTGAAACTTTTACACTATTATTAATTGTTTTTAACATAATATAAATCAATTTAAAAAATCAATTAGTTAATTAAGTTTGATATTGATTAAGGGAAAATATCTTACAGTATCGATGGCTATAAGTACAAGCTTATTCCCTCGGAAATGCTTCAATTGGGAAGATAATATTTTTTTCTTCTATTTTGTTCGTTTATTGATATACAAGTATGCAAGTTTGCATAAGTTTTGAACATTTTCATTAAATGGAGACGAATCCATAAATAGCTAACTTATTGGTGCTTCCGGTGTAAAGGACTTCTTTTTACATTTTTTATCACTAGAAACAAGGCCAAAAGTAAAGAGATAAACGAGCAGCAGACTACAATGATAATCATTTGTTTGGAAATCTCCAATAGCAACCCGATGAAAAACTAAAAAATTCTACATCGATGGAATTTGAAATTTATTTTTCTTTAAAAATAATAAGGATTTAAATATGTAAACTTATCATCTACTAACTAGTTTAAAAAATAAATGAAATCTAAAATAAGTTTGATTATGTATTGAATTTACCATTTCTAAAAGTCTTATTAATCCAACTCTCGCTACAAACTGTATTGTCGTCTTCCCATCTGTATGTTCCTTCTACATCGATGTCGTTTAGACCTATCCAGATTGACTTTCTGGGGTAAATAGACTGTAGCCATGTCAGCTTCTCCATCGTTTTAACAGTATACAGATGAGCATCTTTGGCTGGATGATGTTAGAAACAGTTTTGGAAAAATAAAAGTGTACAGTTTTATGCGAAATTATCTAACCTTAAAATAGTTTAAAAACGTTAAAATTTACTTTCAATTAATAGAACAGTTTTATTGGTTACAATTGAATAATAGGCTTTCTCATGCAGGTTCAAAGCTTTACATAGTAATGATTGTTTCTAATTACTTAGAATTGACACTTAGGAAATTTGTTGGTTCTAGGGTAGAGTTTGATTTAGTTTGATTTTTTAAATAGTTGTACAATACTCAAGTAGTAGGCCTATTCCAAAAAAATGGTGTTAATGATATTTGATATTGTGATATTTGTTTGAATGTAGATGAAAACAAATGTGTGTTGATTTGTATGTATAGATGTTAGAAGAGTATGTATGTACGGTTATGCATGTATTACAGTGTAAGTCTATTTGTGTGTTTACTTTTATTCCCGGTTAGTTAGTTATTAGTTTTTGATATGCTCTTCTTAGATCACATGTTTTGGTTCTGAATATTCCATCACATCAGATGGTTTCAGTATCTTTTTACTGAATCTTTTCTTTTAAATTATGATTATTAGTATCATTGTTATTATTATTATTATTTCATAAAGAAAGGAATTTAATCTCATGCGATGCATGGTACTGAATTATATTTTTAAATTGTATTTTATGTGAGATTTATTAGCAAGGTTAGAGAGGCAATGGAGCTTTGTTTGTTCTTGAACTATTTATTTAAAAAATGATTACTCACAGATATTATATTTTATCTTTTCAGTCTGTGGTGATTATAAAAGAACTCCAGGAACTCTCGGTGTCAACTGGTGAAGATTAGTTGTCCCAGGGTTTCAGGGAAAAATTATCGCCAGACCAGACATGCTTGTATTCACAATCTACATATATCTAGTCCACTAAATTCCTCATGAGCGCACTGCTGTCTGGGTTCAATGTTTGGTTTGATGACAAGTTAACTTCTGGAAGCTGGTGCAGTTCTGCCTACTAAGTGTTTCTCCGATGGTTATGTGGAGAAACGGTCAAACTAATCAAGTTCCTTTGGGCCTGTATACAATGGCGCCGAACTCAAGTCTTATCCGGAACGTGATGTTTAGGAACATAATTGAATCAGTAGATAGTGTTGGACATAAAAACATCAGAACAATAAGACTTCAAGCTGATCTGTCAGCTGGTCAACGCACCAACACAATCATTACCTATGAATAATTTTGGATCTTCGCTCTTTATAATGAACACGAAGAACTGATCTTGTTTTGACCACTTGTTTATGCTCCTATATCTGGGACTATGACTTGATAATTGATGTATATTACAATGATCAGTGTATGTGATCAGGAACCTTATTCAACTTCTCAATAACCCTGACTGCTCAACAGTACTATATGGTCTGGACGTGGATGCGTTCACCTGTTTGTCTTGTGTGTTAGTGTGAATGAAATTATAATCTTAATAAACCACATTTTAAAAAAAAAAGCTTTCTCATGTAAACTAAAGTAGAGTTTCCCTTTCAGATCCTGCGATCTATGGGGCAGATGATGTTAAGATCACCTATTTGTTTGGCCAGTGGTTAACGAGCAGGGTGTCAAGTGGGCAGCACAAGGACCCACCACTTTTAATTTTTTCCAACTAAAGTCAGGCACCAATTAGAGTTGGGAGGACTCAGGCGCGTTCTAAAGATCCCGAAATTCGAAATCCCAGTCTTCATCCGAGATTCGAACCAAGTGCTTAACCACTCGGCCACCAAGAGGTCCTAAACTATTGATAATTGATTATTTTGTTTGGTATCGAACTATTGAAAGAAGTCGCACTTGACAGATGCTGTGGTATAAATTGAATTAGCCCCCTTGAGGCTTGAGGGAAAAAGTTTTGTTTTTGTATGCAGTTAAAAAAGCGAATCACGGAAACAATCACACTGATATCCCTTCTTGCCCCCCCCCCTTTTCTTTCCCAACTGGTCCAGACAAGTGATAGGATCATAGC
This sequence comes from Biomphalaria sudanica, assembly GCA_036873155.1. Taxonomy (NCBI): domain Eukaryota; kingdom Metazoa; phylum Mollusca; class Gastropoda; family Planorbidae; genus Biomphalaria; species Biomphalaria sudanica. The sequence continues at coordinate 25,510 of JAZGLO010001730.1, read as the reverse complement.
GTAGTGAGAAAGTGATAGGATCATAGCGTAGTGAGAAAGTGATAGGATCATAGCGTAGTGAGAAAGTGATAGGATCATAGCGTAGTGAGAAAGTGATAGGATCATAGCGTAGTGAGAAAGTGATAGGATCATAGCGTAGTGAGAAAGTGATAGGATCATAGCGTAGTGAGAAAGTGATAGGATCATAGCGTAGTGAGAAAGTGATAGGATCATAGAGTAGTGAGAAAGTGATAGGATCATAGCGTAGTGAGAAAGTGATAGGATCATAGCGTAGTGAGAAAGTGATAGGATCATAGCGTAGTGAGAAAGTGATAGGATCATAGAGTAGTGAGAAAGTGATAGGATCATAGCGTAGTGAGAAAGTGATAGGATCATAGCGTAGTGAGAAAGTGATAGGATCATAGCGTAGTGAGAAAGTGATAGGATCATAGCGTAGTGAGAAAGTGATAGGATCATAGCGTAGTGAGAAAGTGATAGGATCATAGCGTAGTGAGAAAGTGATAGGATCATAGCGTAGTGAGAAAGTGATAGGATCATAGCGTAGTGAGAAAGTGATAGGATCATAGCGTAGTGAGAAAGTGATAGGATCATAGCGTAGTGAGAAAGTGATAGGATCATAGCGTAGTGAGAAAATGATAGGATCATAGCGTAGTGAGAAAGTGATAGGATCATAGCGTAGTGAGAAAGTGATAGGATCATAGCGTAGTGAGAAAGTGATAGGATCATAGCGTAGTGAGAAAGTGATAGGATCATAGCGTAGTGAGACAAGTGATAGGATCATAGCGTAGTGAGAAAGTGATAGGATCATAGCGTAGTGAGAAAGTGATAGGATCATAGCGTAGTGAGACAAGTGATAGGATAATAGCGTAGTGAGAAAGCTAAATGCTTAAAATTGCGCTAAAAAAAACAATAGGTAAAAATATTTCTAATCGCACATATTTTTATTATTGTTATGCTTGATGTATCGCAACTTTAACAACATGACTGATTCAAACTAATTGATACAATTACACTTAATATAAGCTTTGTTGTTGTTTTTGTAATGTATTTTTTATGTTTGTTCTTAAAATTAGATTTAATTTGACATGTAAATTAGCCCGTCTCAACCTTATAAAAAAAAAATATTTTTTTTGCAAGAAATCCTCTTACAACGAGAAACGCTTCATTGTTGACGCAAAGGGGGTGAATTTCTGAAGCTCATTACGCAAAAAAAAAATTAACCACACACACACACAAAATAATATATAAATGATCCCACAGCTTACAGCGCACTTCCAGTAGACCCCAGCCTTTTTTTATTTGAGAAGAGGGGGAAGCTGGTAACAGATTTAGACAAAGTGAGTGTAGACATTGAGTTTACCTCTACAGTCATCTCTGGCAGTGATGTAATCTGTTTCGATTTGTGACACCCACACGCATGCGCTAACGGAACCAATGGTGATGTAGTTAAAACCATCTCTGTCAAAACATGAAATATAAATCTCCTGATTTCTGCCCAAGATGTTGTTGCTAGTTAAGTTACATCTGCCTGCAATGAAATTTAGTTTCAAAGAAGTGAATGTCTTGTACGAAGAGTCGAAGCAAGCAAGGCTCATGCTCTAATGATCTAATTTTTATTATCTAATTTTTATAGGATTGGTGTGAAGGAGCAGATGAAAGCTGAGCTGGTTAGGTCATATTGTAAGACATGACTCAATGTTAAAAGTCATTCTTTAAAGTACAGTGGAGGGAGCACGAAGAAAGGATCACCCAAAGAAATGCTAGCTGGACAACGTACAAGAATGGACAGGGAAGAGGTATTTAATCACGTGAACTGTCACAACACCCCATGAACGTCAGCCAAGGTACAGATGAGATTAGAATGTTCAAATGAATGTGTAAAAAAAATGTGACTAAATGATCTTGCTCCATATAAACTAAAAGTCACCATTTTTATAGGCATAGTACAGCCATGTTATATTCTTTTTACCTGTAAAGTAGAAAATCTATAGATCTCCAAATTCCTTTGTTTAGGATCTAACTCTATGAAACTGTATTTCAGAATAAACTTCAAACAACACATTAATTGATCAAAGTCGCATTAATAGACCAGTGTTTCTCAAACTGTGTGCCGCGGCACACTAGTGTGCCGCCGAAGATTTGCAGGTGTGCCGCGGGAGTTTTCAGAACGCCACACGTGCAGCGTTACACAGGCCTGCCTACTATTTAATTTGTATTTTACGTTACGATGACATCTCCACTTACAATGACCAGTACTAGAAGTGGATCTCTCCATTATGACGGAAAGGGCTGTTAGCTATTCAGGTTATGGAATTTTTTAACTATACATATATTATTATAATGACTCAAATGTAGGCTGCCTTAGCAGACGCACAGCAGTTCTTGAATTGGTAACGATAATAATAAGCGATGCGTTTCTTGTCAATTTTTTATATGTATGCTAATAATAACAAGTTATCACTAAGCCTTATTCATTGTTATCCATGGAGAAATACGTTAGCAAGAATGAAACTGCGAAAGTGTTAAATGAAAAGCAAGGTACCAAACGAAGGTACAAAGAAGATTACATCGGATATGGTTTCATATCTTCGGGACCTGAAGATGCTTCCACGCCATTCTGTCTGATCTGCAATGCAACTCTATCGAATGAGGCGCTTGTTCCAAGCAAATTGAAGAGACACTTGGAAACAAAATATTCAGCTATAAAAGCGCAACCGAAAAAAACGTTGAAAACATCAGGACTCAACAAAATAAACAAGCTAAGAAACTTACAAACTACCTAAAGCTGCCAGAAAAGGGATTCATTGCAAATTATAAGGTTGCTCAGTTATTAACAAAAACGCAAGAAAGCACACACAGAGGCTGAATCAATCATTGCACCAGCTTTAGCAATAGTTGTTGAAACTATCCTTGGACCCGATGCCGCCGAAAAAGTTAAAAAAGTTATTTTGTCAAATGATAATATCTCGCGCAGAATTGAAGACTTATCGTCATATTTACAAGATCGAATCTGCGAACACTTCGACGTGAGTGACGATGAAGTGTCTCTGCTGTGGTCTCTTCTAGTTGATAAATCCTCTGACGTTAGCGGCAAAGCCCAGCTGCTAGCTTTTATTCGGTTCATAAAGGATGAAAAATGTGTCAACGAATTCTTATTTTGCAAAGACTTACCAACTACGAGCAAAGGCGAAGATATTTTCAAAGTGGTGAACGAAAACATTTTGCTCTTCAAACTACAAAGTGGAAAAACTGTGTCAGCGTTTGCACCGATGGCTGTCCTTTTATGCAGGGAAATAGAAAGGGATTCGTCACTCTTGTGCGTCAAGAAAATCCAAATGTATTAGTTGTTCACTGCATGATCCACAGAGAAGCTCTTGCCTTCAAATCTTTACCGAAAGATTTGATGTCTGCTCTGGATCAAGTGATTGAAGTTGTAAACTTCATCAAATCTCGACCGCTTGCATCCCGACTTTTCTCAGAGCTTTGTGAAGCAATGGATTCAGACAACAAATGTCTCCTGTGTCACACCAACGTTCGTTGGCTCTCCAGGGGAAAAGTGTTAAATAGCGTGTCGTCCAACTCAAGACTGAGCTGATTTCATTCTTGGAGGCTGAAAACAAAAAATACTTTGGATTTTCTATTCATGACGAGATCTGGTGGGTTAAGGTGACATTTCTCTCTGATTTATTTGACAAACTAAATTCATTGAATTTAAGTCTCCAAGGACCATCGGAAACCATCATCACTGCGTCTTCAAAACTGAAGTCATTTGGTGAAAAATTGTCTTTGTGGCAAAGTAAGATCTCGAAAGTAGTCTTCGACTACTTTCCTACTTACTATGAATGTGCTTCAAATAAAGAAATCACCCCGAAATTCTGGACACTTTGACACACTTGCAGTCAGCATTGCAGCATTACTTTCCAACAGTTGGAAGTAATGAATATGGATGGGTCAGTTATTCATTTCCAAACAATGAAGCTACAAATCTGACAACTGAAGAAGCAGAGCAGCTCATTGATTTTAAAAACGATGCAGTTCTTAAGTCAAGTTTTGCCGAGAAAAGCCTGTTTTGGATTTCAATCAACAAGTTATATCCTGCAATCAGTTTAAAAGCAATCAAAATAATTCTTCCATTTGCATCTTCATGGTTTTGTGAGTTTGAATTTTCATTACTGACTGAAATCAAGTCTAAGAAAAGAGAGAGACTTCTTACAATAGACGATGAAATGCGAGTTTGTTTGTCGACTTTGGAGCCTCGATTAGATCGCATTTGCTCTAAAAAACAACAACAGGTAAACCCTTCAAATTAAATGTAATACTTCAAAACAGGTAAAATACTTTTTTCTTTTTATTATAAAATAACTGTTGCTCTTCTGGTGTGCCGCGAAATTTTAGTAGTTTTTTTTACTGTGCCGCCAGACAAAAAAGTTTGAGAAACACTGTAATAGACTATGATCAACGTCTTTTTTTATAAAGCTTAAAATAATTCACTCTGTCTGTCAATCTGTCTGCCTGTCTAACTGGTAAAACGTTTGTACACTTTATTTCTTTCTCAGCCTTTCACGGATCAATTTGAAACTTTGCACAATTATTCATTAGCAAGGACAAGATATGAATCAATAAAAAAAATTAACTAATAAGTCAATTAATTACTAGTAGTTAATTATTTTGTTTGATACAAATAAGGGAAATTGATCCTTAAGTATTCCCAGACATGACTAAATATGTAGGGTTTCATCCCTTCAGATTAATTAATCAAACTATTTTTCCCACACCCATTCTTAAATCAAGATGTGCGAACTTTAAATTATTTTTTTGTACCTAAAAAAACAAGAATCAATGTTTAAAAAAAAAAGTTCACCAATTAAAAAATAAATTATTTGGTTATTAAATATTTTGTTTGATATCGAACGTTGTTTTGTTCTCAACCTTTGGGTTCGGGGGATGCACAGTGAGAAAACATTGATCTAGGTCAAAAATATCGATATTTTAAAATTAATTGATTTTAATAGTTTAAAATGTCTGGAATACGAATTCCTTATCAGAATACTAAAAAAACTGCGCTTTATACATCAATTTTGTATTTTAAAAGTAGATGTATAAGCAAAATTTTGAAGTTTTGGTAAAAAATCAACATTTTGTAAGCTAAAGTTGATAAGCTAATCCCTAACAGATGGTATCGATACAAAGGTCTACTTTTCTAGTTCCGATTATGTGCATGGTTTCTCATTCTATAAATAAATAGTACTACAATAAACTTTCAAAATACGTCACTACCTCTTTTTTTTCCCTATCTTATCTTCTTATCTTATATAATACAGACGTTACTTCAAAAAAGAAGATGATTACGTCCTACGCGTCATGCATTTAGTCATGCATATTAACCAATGACTTAAATTCTGCCAAGTCACTGGTTTTTCTGGCTAGCTCAGGCAACCCATTCCATGCTCTAATAGCACTAGGGAAGAAGGAGTATTTGTACAAATTTGTCCTAGCATATGGGACGAGGAATGTGCCTTTATTTTTGTGTCTTTCAGAGTATTTTATTAGATTTTGTTTTTGCATTTGAAGATTATGGTTGAGTGTTTTATGTATAATAGCTACTTTACTTTTGAGTCTTCTGTCCTGAAGGCTTCCTAAATTTAGTGATTTTACTAATGGTGTTACTCTAGTCAAATGTGAATATTCGTTTGTTATGAATCTCACTGCTCTATTTTGTGTTTGTTCCAGTTTCTTAATGTTTTCTTGAGTTGAGGGGACCCAAGACTGTTCCTATATCCTCATATACACACCCACAAAGCCATATTTACGCATGCGCACTATCAAAGCTACATTGGTAACTGTATATAGACGCATGCGCACTGAAAAAGTTTCGTTGACAACAAAATTTGCAAGCATGCGCACATGACGTGAACCGGTCATTCTTCTGTAAACATTTGGAAGCTTCCATCACATCAATACTCGATTCATTATTGAAACTCAGAATGCCAACAAAAGGTTATATGTTTGGAAAGAAAAACCGTTACTGTAAGCCCAGAGGAAGACATGCTTCAAAGACAAATGCACAATTACAAAGGTAAGTCTAGATCTAGAGTTGTTTTTTTTTATTGACTAGACCAGCGTGTGCTTACACATAAAATAATGATAATGAAACCTTTGCTTCATCAATCTTTGAATTCGACAACGTGTTTATCATATCAATGAATCACATCTAGATCTATAGACATGAAATAAATATCATAAAAGTGATTGCAAACATAGAGATCTATCCTTTTTTAGATCTAGCATAGATTAGGGGCATAGATCACATTAGAACTAGTTATTCTAGATTGACTAGATCTAAATCTAGATTATCATGTAGTTGTAGGACTTCAACTTGGTCTTTTTTTTGTTTAAGATCTAGTACATATATAGATCTACATGTAACATGTCTCTTTACATTTTTTACTTTTGATGATTAATACATGATTCCTAAAATGCATTGTAAAATTTAAAATAATCTTCATGTTGTACATAAATAGATGTGACGTGTACTTTCATACTATTGAATTTGTTTTTAAAGAACCTCTAATTTTTTTTTATTTGTTTGCAGCTCTGTTTTGGATACAGCTGGATCTGAAGCAGCAACAACGCAACCTGCAAGTGCAGCTGAACGAAAACTATCCCTAACTGCAGTTACTAACGCTGATAACACCAATAAGAGGCTGCCTGAAGATTTCATATATGTCATGATGAATTTAATGGAATTGACCACAATGGTCTTCTTCTTGTGCTGTCCACATTGCTTCCACAAAAAATTAACCATGTGCATCACACAATCAAATGGCATGGCTCATTTGATTAAAATCAAATGCCTAAATTGTGAAACATATTTGTGGTCCGAATGGACCTCAAAAAAAAGTAATAATGTTCATCTGGATATTAATGTCCGCGCAGTCGCTGCATTAAAAGAATCTGGAATCTCGCATTCTAAATTTGATAGGTTTTGTGGACTTATGAGCATGCCCTGCATGCACAGAAATACCTATAACAATCTAGCTAACATAGTCAACACTGCTATAATTGAAGCTGGTGAAGAATGTATGATTAGGGCATCTGCTGTTGTACATGGAAGAAACATTTCACAACCTCTAACTACAGATGATAGAATAAGTTCAACAGGCTGTCCTGTTATTACAGTTTCTTTCGATGGGACTTGGCATAAAAGGGGCCACTCATCTCATTCAGGAATTGGCACAGTTATTAATTTTGATACTGGACTCGTCATCGACACCGAAGTCCTATCAAATTATTGCCGTGTTTGTGATTCAAACTCTGCAGAACTAAATTTTGATGCCTCTAAGCATATGTGTCAAAAAAACTTCAGTGGCTCAGCAAATGCAATGGAGGCCGCAGCAGCATCCAAAATGTTTTCGCGCTCTGTGGCATCCAGAAAACTTGTTTATGGCACGATGCTGTGTGATGGCGATAGTAAATCGCATTCATCTGCCATTACCAACTCAGGATATGATGTAGAAATCTTAAAAGAGGACTGCATTAACCACATCTCAAAAAGAATGTTTAATGCTTTGAACAATTTAAAAATGTCTAACAAAAAAGAACTAAATTATAGGCTTACAAAGCCAAAAATTGAAAAAATTACAAATTACTATTCCAAAGCTCTGCGCCAAAATGCTCCTGACATTCAAAAAATGAAGCTGGCTGTTATGGGCTCATTTTTTCATATGATGAGCTCAGACCTAGATCATAACCACAGGTTGTGTCCTGATTGCACTACATCTTGGTGTCACTTTAAAAGATCAGAGGCACTAAAACAGCCATACAAAAAACAATCAGACCATCACATCAGAAATAGGAAAACTGTTATTTCCTATAATGAAAAGACTAACAGACACAGATCTGTTCAAAAGATGTTCAAGAATGTGAACACAAAACGCCAATGAATCTTTTCATTCCCTCATTTGGCAAAGATGCCCCAAAACAGAATTCGCAACATTAAAAACTGTAAGGGCTGCAACATACCTTGTTGTTTTAGCCTTCAATAATGAATAATGGACCTGTTGGCATCAAATCAGTTTTTGACATATTAGGCGTTCCCTGGACACTAAAGAACATTTCTTCTAGTGAGAAAAAGCGAAATGTCAAACTACAGCTTGTTAAAAAAAAAAGTGTCCAGGAGAAAAAACTTGAAAAAACGAAGAATTGACCATGAGCACCGGGCAGAGGTTCTAGAAGGTCCAACCTATCAATCAGACCATTTTAATGAATAGTTTTTTTTTGTTTTTTTATTATCTATTATGTTATATTATGTAAATATTCCTTTTTTCATTTTTATGGTTACAATAAATATTTTATATCATTTTAAAAACTTTAAATGCGTTTTTCTCAAAATGTATTTTTAGGTGCATGTTGTTCACAAGAATCTCAAAATCTTTAGTTCTGTATAAGTTAGACTAATAATTTTTCACATGTAGTTTATCGATAGTATATCATAGGTAATAGGCTGCAAAAATTTTCAATATGTATAATAATTTTTATAAAAAAGAAAAATAATGATGTGACCTCAGGTGAAAAATGGTGTCGAAAAAAAATAAAAATTTAAACATTCATAAAAATTAAACCAGCAATAATTTCCAAAAAAAAAAAATGAGCCAGTTACCTATGGGATTCAAATATCTATCGGGTGCAATCAAGAAATTAAAAAAAATTTGAGTACTTTAGAATATTTTAAGATTTTTGTAAACATTGTTTATTTTCAAGATGGCCGCCATTTCCATAGCAACCCAAAAGGCTACACTCATAAAATGTGTATGATTACTCATGTCTCTATATGTTCTATCAAGTCATGCATAAAGCTTTTTTTTTAACTGTAAATTAAAAAAATGGAAATTTCATTGTGCATCCCCCTTAATGCAGAACGCAACGTTCCGTCAGAGCGGAATCATAGATACATTATTTCTAAGGTGGCATCGTGACGTAACTAAAAATCGATTTCGTTTGTTTTTAATAATACACCAATTGTTTTACAGTCCATGTTATAGAAGGGACTATTTTTCATCATGGAACAAGCCAACAACATGGACCTCGAAGAAAAGAACATCAAAATAATCAAATATAGTTTTTTTGCGGCATTGTTTTATTTCATCAGCTCAGGCGGAAATAAAACAAAATAAAACGAAGTTCTCTAAGGCGTATCTACATGTTTGGCCACATTCTATGTAAACAAAACTGTCCGCAGGTGATCGATTGAAACTCTCTTTCCGCATTCCTAGCCTGTTTCAGCTGGTTCTTGTTTGTTTGTAATGGGTCTATCGCGTCATGATGCATTCGAAATAAAAGACATTGCGACGGTTTACACAGGTGATGCCCAACCATATTTGGCCTGCTGGCCATTTTAATTTCCGGGACTCGTATCGTTGGGCACATCACCAATAGGATACGAAAGTTAAGTTCATTAACTCTATCGGAAACCATTATACTAGAAAACATAGCTATGTCTATGTTTAGTTCTTGACCAACTGAGTTATGTCTATGTTTAGTTCTCTACCAACTGAGCTATGTCTATGTTTAGTTCTCTACCAACTGAGCTATGTCTATGTTTAGTTCTCTACCAAATGAGCTATGTCTATGTTTAGTTCTCTACCAACTGAGCTATGTCTATGTTTAGTTCTCTACCAACTGAGCTATGTCTATGTTTAGTTCTCTACCAACTGAGCTATGTCTATGTTTAGTTCTCTACCAACTGAGCTACGTCTATGTTTAGTTCTCTACCAGCTGAGCTATGTCTATGTTTAGTTCTCTACCAACTGAACTATGTCTATGTTTAGTTCTTGACCAACTGAGCTATGTCTATGTTTAGTTTTTGACCAACTGAGTTATGTCTACGTCTAGTACTTGACCAACAGACACCCTTTTTCATAAGTGTAGTGCTTGATCTAATGTTTAACTTTTTTCTTGAACAAGAAGTAAAGTGTTTCTAATAATCGAGTGGCTTTTGTTTAGATTATCGAACCAAATGAAATTAAAAGATGACTCGAGCTACAGTTGAAATCAGATTAGATTTGTTAGACAAGTCTCTTACATTAGATTTGTAAGACGTCTCTTACATTAGATTTGTTAGACAAGTCTCTTACATTAGATTTGTTAGACAAGTCTCTTACATTAGGTTTGTTAGACAAGTCTCTTACATTAGGTTTGTTAGACAAGTCTCTTACATTAGGTTTGTTAGACAAGTCTCTTACATTAGATTTGTTAGACAAGTCTCTTACATTAGGTTTGTAAGACGTCTTTTACATTAGATTTGTTAGACAAGTCTCTTACATTAGGTTTGTTAGACAAGTCTCTTACATTAGGTTTGTAAGACGTCTCTTACATTAGATTTGTTAGACAAGTCTCTTACATTAGATTTGTAAGAGGTCTCTTACATTAGATTTGTTAGACAAGTCTCCTACATTAGATTTGTTAGACAAGTCTCTTACATTAGATTTGTTAGACAAGTCTCTTACATTAGATTTGTTAGACAAGTCTCTTACATTAGATTTGTTAGACAAGTCTCTTACATTAGATTTGTTAGACAAGTCTCTTACATTCGATTTGTAAGACATCTCTTACATTAGATTTGTTAGACAAGTCTCTTACATTAGATTTGTTTGACAAGTCTCTTACATTAGATTTGTTAGACGTCTAATACATTAGATTTGTAAGACGTCTCTTACATTAGATTTGTTAGACAAGTCTCTTACATTAGATTTGTTAGACAAGTCTCTTACGTTAGATTTGTTAGACAAGTCTCTTACGTTAGATTTGTTAGACAAGTCTCTTACATTAGATTTGTTAGACAAGTCTCTTACATTAGATTTGTTAGACAAGTCTCTTACGTTAGATTTGTTAGACAAGTCTCTTACATTAGATTTGTAAGACGTCTCTTACATTAGATTTGTTAGACAAGTCTCTTACATTAGATTTGTTAGACAAGTCTCTTACATTAGATTTGTAAGACGTCTCTTACATTAGATTTGTTAGACAAGTCTCTTACATTAGATTTGTAAGACATCTCTTACATTAGATTTGTTAGACAAGTCTCTTACATTAGATTTGTTAGACAAGTCTCTTACATTAGATTTGTTAGACATCTCTTACATTAGATTTCTTAGACAAGTCTCTTACATTAGATTTGTTAGACAAGTCTCTTACATTAGATTTGTTAGACAAGTCTCTTACATTAGATTACTTAGACGTCTCTTACATTAGATTTGTTAGACAAGTCTCTTACATTAGATTACTTAGACGTCTCTTACATTAGATCTTGCGTAAAGTTCTTCCTCCCGTAAACAGGAGACATCTTACCAAATGAGCAAACTTGATTGTTAAATGAGTAACAGTGACAGTTCTGTATCTGACATTCTCTGGCACAGTCAAAAAGGTTTCTGGCTTGAATAGTGGTCGTAGAGTACTGTGTAGAGTACTGTGTGACCAAGTTGCTTTTGTCTACTTTGCGAAAACGTGCGAGACTCATCTCGACTGCAATCCCTAGAATACAAAACAAGAAATTAAGAAAAAATAATTAAAAAAAAAACAATGCATATAATTAACTGCCAATGTATCAATAACTTTGGATCAGTCATTTAATTAAATTTGTAATAGATCTAGATTAACAATAGTAAATAAATTAAAAATATTTTTACCAATTCTTTTTGTGTAGGGCGATTTCATTTCTCAAATTGCTATGATCCTATCAGTTGTCTAGATCAGTTGGGAGATGGGGGGAAAGGGGGATATTTAGATGAATGTTACCGTGATCACTTTTTAAATAAATTGTTTCTTTAAACTTGTTCACTCATGGCTCTGGCCTCCTAAAGGGGAATAATTCAACGTATACCACCAGATCTATTAAAAATAATGTATTTCCCTTTTCCAAGACCAAACAAAATAATTAATTACCAATAAATAATCAACTTATTATTGTTTTTTTTTATTGATTTTTGTTTTGTCAGTTAATAGAAATAATTGTGTGAAATTCAGCTTGATCCGAGATTGGGTGTGGGAGAATTTACGTGTACAAATCAGACAGACAGAAAAAGTTAATAAAAAAAATATTCTTTAAAAAATAGCCAAAAAAATAAAACAAACTAAATTTAAAATAAAACAACAGTTAAATAAGAAAAACATGACATTGTCACATACATGTAACTACATTAAAATAGTATTAATAATAATATTGAAGATCCATTGGAATGACTGAAAAAAATCAAAATGTGCTAAAAATCTATGTGGTAAAAATTAAAAATGGGAATCTATTTAAATTTCCCTAGTTAAGTGTTATTAATTTTCTCTTTTCCTGATAATTTAAAATTGCAACTGTGTCTACTGAAGAACTGAGTAAGACTATAAAAAGGTCTCTCACTAGTAGAAAGCCACATACATACCCACACTGTTAAAATACAGAAAAACAAAAATGCTGATATGAGATATTGTCATTTGATGCCTTTCATTCATTATCTTCAGTTTTTTTCACGGAACAAAAATGTGCTACTGACAAGCAGACGAGCAAAGATGTGTTACTGACAAGCAGACGAGCAAAGATGTGTTACTGACAAGCTTATGACCAAAACAAGCCAGTGAAATTGTGTTTATTGATGAGAACTTTATCGCGTCATTATTTCATGCTTAAACGCTTACAATGGAACCTGTGGAGCAAGACAATTCGAGGCTAGTGAATTTTTTATATCGATTTTATAAATAAATATTGTAAACATTGTTAGTTCAGGCTGTGTATTGTCACAAGTGACGATAGAGGGAACTAGCCGCTAACATCTCTTTTACCTGTAGAACTTTTTCGAAATTGTTGTTCTGTAGAATGCCAGGCATGGTATTGTTGTTCTGTAGAATGCCAGGTATGGTATTGTTGTTGTGTAGAATGCCAGGCATGGTATTGTTGTTCTGTAGAATGCCAGGCATGGTATTGTTGTTGTGTAGAATGCTAGGCAATGGTATTGTTGTTCTGTAGAATGCCAGGTATGGTATTGTTGTTGTGTAGAATGCCAGGCAATGGTATTGTTGTTGTGTAGAATGCCAGGCATTGGTATTGTTGTTGTGTAGAATGCCAGGCAATGGTATTGTTGTTGTGTAGAATGCCAGGCATGGTATTGTTGTTCTGTAGAATGCCAGGCATGGTATTGTTGTTGTGTAGAATGCCAGGCAATGGTATTGTTGTTGTGTAGAATGCCAGGCATGGTATTGTTGTTGTGTAGAATGCCAGGCAATGGTATTGTTGTTCTGTAGAATGCCAGGCATGGTATTGTTGTTGTGTAGAATGCCAGGCATGGTATTGTTGTTGTGTAGAATGCCAGGCATGGTATTGTTGTTGTGTAGAATGCCAGGCATGGTATTGTTGTTGTGTAGAATGCCAGGCATGGTATTGTTGTTCTGTAGAATGCCAGTCAATGGTATTGGTGTTGTGTAGAATGCCAGGCATGGTATTGTTGTTCTGTAGAATGCCAGGCATGGTATTGTTGTTCTGTAGAATGCCAGGCATGGTATTGTTGTTGTGTAGAATGCCAGGCATGGTATTGTTGTTGTGTAGAATGCCAGGCATGGTATTGTTGTTCTGTAGAATGCCAGTCAATGGTATTGGTGTTGTGTAGAATGCCAGGCATGGTATTGTTGTTCTGTAGAATGCCAGGCATGGTATTGTTGTTCTGTAGAATGCCAGGCATGGTATTGTTGTTGTGTAGAATGCCAGGCATGGTATTGTTGTTGTGTAGAATGCCAGGCATGGTATTGTTGTTCTGTAGAATGCCAGGCATGGTATTGTTGTTCTGAAGAATGCCAGGCATGGTATTGTTGTTCTGTAGAATGCCAGGCATGGTATTGTTGTTCTGTAGAATGCCAGGCATGGTATTGTTGTTGTGTAGAATGCCAGGCATGGTATTGTTGTTGTGTAGAATGCCAGGCATGGTATTGTTGTTCTGTAGAATGCCAGGCATGGTATTGTTGTTCTGAAGAATGCCAGGCATGGTATTGTTGTTCTGTAGAATGCCAGGCATGGTATTGTTGTTGTGTAGAATGCCAGGCAATGGTATTGTTGTTGTGTAGAATGCCAGGCATTGTATTGTTATTGTGTAGAATGCCAGGTATGGTATTGTTGTTGTGTAGAATGCCAGGCGATGGTATTGTTGTTGTGTAGAATGCCAGGCAATGGTATTGTTGTTGTGTAGAATGCTAGGCAATGGTATTGTTGTTGTGTAGAATGCTAGGCAATGGTATTGTTGTTCTGTAGAATGCCAGGTATGGTATTGTTGTTGTGTAGAATGCCAGGCAATGGTATTGTTGTTGTGTAGAATGCCAGGCATTGGTATTGTTGTTGTGTAGAATGCCAGGCAATGGTATTGTTGTTGTGTAGAATGCCAGGCATGGTATTGTTGTTCTGTAGAATGCCAGGCATGGTATTGTTGTTGTGTAGAATGCCAGGCAATGGTATTGTTGTTGTGTAGAATGCCAGGCATGGTATTGTTGTTGTGTAGAATGCCAGGCAATGGTATTGTTGTTCTGTAGAATGCCAGGCATGGTATTGTTGTTGTGTAGAATGCCAGGCATGGTATTGTTGTTGTGTAGAATGCCAGGCATGGTATTGTTGTTGTGTAGAATGCCAGGCATGGTATTGTTGTTGTGTAGAATGCCAGGCATGGTATTGTTGTTCTGTAGAATGCCAGTCAATGGTATTGGTGTTGTGTAGAATGCCAGGCATGGTATTGTTGTTCTGTAGAATGCCAGGCAATGGTATTGTTGTTGTGTAGAATGCCAGGCATGGTATTGTTGTTGTGTAGAATGCCAGGCATGGTATTGTTGTTGTGTAGAATGCCAGCAGGCCTGGATTAACCATTAGGCAAACAAGGCACGTGCCTAGGGCACCAAGCGCTTTGGGGGCACCACAAGTCCTCGAAAAAAATCGGTCGATTAAGTTACGAACGAAACTAATTTTCTAAAATGAAATATAGGTTGTCTTCCATTGGCTTAATGGAAGGCTTACTCCCCGTTCGTTAGTGATCTATACTTTTTTACTTTTTTCTCAGCTTCAACTAACAGATGGAAGATTCTGAAAGGATGCCTTGTGCATGAAACGGTGGTAAAGTCTCTTTCCGATGTCAGATGGGAAGCACATGCTGTTGCAACTGAAGCTATTCTAAAGTCTCATCCTCACATTATAGAAGCGTTAGAATGTTTACAAGAAGACCAGTCACAGAAGGGGGACACCAGAAGAGAAGCTGAAAACATTGCAAAGAAGATGCAAGAATTAGAATTTGGTTTCATGCTTGTCTTTTGGGAAGAAGTGTTACAACATTTTCACTTGAAAACATGTGCTGATTTGTATTCTTCACTAGCAGATCACTTGCATGAATCTAGGAATGACTTTGAAAGATTTGAAGAAGCTGCAAAAGAAATAACACCAGGTGTGGATTATAAGTCAACTTTGACCCGTAATCGTAAACGAAAGACAGTGGTCAATGATGGTGATGCCGATGAGGTATCTCTGAATGCCAGAGACAAATTTCGTATATCTGCTTTCTACGCCATTGTTGACAAACTTGAGACAGAGATGGGTAGACGAGGATAGGTATATAATGATATAGCAGTTCGATTTTCTTGTTTGGTCGATGTATCACAAACACAAACATCTCAGTGTTGTGAAGGACTAATAAATGCTTATCCTAAAGATCTGAACAATAACTTATATACTGAACTACAACAGTTCCACTCATATATTCGCCACAAGTTTCGTGCACCAAAATCTGAAAACAACACGTTCAGTCATGCAGAATTATACTAATTAATAGTTACAGATAACATCGAGTGTGCCTTTCCAAATGTAGAAATCGCCTTGAGCATATTTTTAACATTAATGGTTACGAACTGTTCAACTGAGCGTTCTTTTTCTCAGTTGAAACGTATAAAAAATCCAAATAGATCGACAATGAAACAAGAAAGGCTTGATTCCTTATCTCTGCTGATGATTGAGGCAGACTTGTTGCGCAAAATTAACTTTGATGATGTACTTAGAAACTTTGCCAGACGTAAATCTAGAAAAAAGAACTTCAAAATGTAAATGTGTCCTTTCTTCGACTTTCTTATGATCTTAATCATCTTCTTATCTATTAAGAAAGTTTCAGTATTTTTGTCTATTATTATTACAAAATTAATTAACTAATAACTTTACTACTGAAATACCTTATTGTAGATTAATATGAGTAATAGTAATGTAATACAAATTATATAATTAATTATTACACAAACATTTGTATTAACAACTGTTTTTCTTTGTTAGTATTTTGCATAATAATGATAATATTGAACATAGGCCTACCAGCGGTCAGTGGAGGAGGAGGATCGGGCCGGGCTCGGGCAGAGGGGGCACTCGTGTGGGTTTGTGGAACTTTGTGCCTAGGGCACCAAGAGTTCTTAATCCGGCCCTGAATGCCAGGCATGGTATTGTTGTTCTGTAGAATGCCAGGCATGGTATTGTTGTTCTGTAGAATGCCAGGCATGGTATTGTTGTTGTGTAGAATGCCAGGCATGGTATTGTTGTTGTGTAGAATGCCAGGCATGGTAATGTTGTTGTGTAGAATGCCAGGCATGGTATTGTTGTTGTGTAGAATGCCAGGCATGGTATTGTTGTTCTGTAGAATGTCAGGCATGGTATTGTTGTTGTGTAGAATGCCAGGCATGGTATTGTTGTTCTGTAGAATGCCAGGCATGGTATTGTTGTTGTGTAGAATGCCAGGCATGGTATTGTTGTTGTGTAGAATGCCAGTCAATGGTATTGTTGTTATTCCATTGTATAATTATTTTGATCCACGTTACATCATGTAATGTTTTGAAGAAGAATGTCCATTTTTAACTGTCCAAGTAGATCATATAGGTGCTGTGCTGTCTAAACTAGACATTCTTTATGGGGATCCAATAGAAGCAAGAAGATCGCAAACTTTTAAGGTATACTGTTTGTAAACTTGCCGTGAAGCTTTTCAAAATGGGGCGTGCGAGGGGCGCAGCGCTTAGTTTTCCGAACCGAGATGTCACAACCCATTGGGAGTTTGAACTTCGGAATGTTTAGGACGCCCCAGAGTCCTCCTACTGCTAATGGAAATCTGTCCTACTTTGAGAAATAAAAGTTGTTGGTCGTTTGGCTTGTCCATTTCGCAACGACTTAGCGTAGTTATAATGGGTCCTGCTTGTGCGGGAGATTTTCTTTCGGTCTATAATGTCCCGCGAATTTGGTGAGAGATCTCCAGCTGTCTCTTTCAGACAGTGTTTCCACTTGTGTTCCCTCTATGGCGCTACGCTAGTGATGGTGTGACAAAAGAGATTATAAGGGTAATTCCTTTTTTTCTTTTTTTTGTTAAGAAGAGCTACTTCCCATTAAAACACTATTTGCCTGTTGACTGTCTTCAATTGTCCATTTCTCTAGAGTCTCGAGCTGACCACTGTAGATGTACATTGTACATTATTTTGAACTGACTCTATGTAATGTTTATATAATTCTTTAGCTGTTAAGCTCTGACTGTGTTACTCAAGAGGAGTGTGCCATTGTTATGGGAATGTGTTTT
The DNA here is from genome assembly GCA_036873155.1 of Biomphalaria sudanica. NCBI lineage: Eukaryota > Metazoa > Mollusca > Gastropoda > Planorbidae > Biomphalaria > Biomphalaria sudanica. The sequence continues at coordinate 7,910 of JAZGLO010001730.1, read as the reverse complement.
TCGATAACAAGCTAAGTAGATTTGAGTTATTTATTTTAGAATTCAGTTGGTTTCTGTAAACATTAAACGTTTATTTAGTCTCTTACCCTCTTCAGTACGTGTGATTTTTTTTTTTACGGTAAATACCAGATTAGGGTCGAATAGTATTTAAAAGACAAACTTTTGTCTTGAGACGAGACAGTAGCGTGGCTCAAGGATGACATTTATCATTTTTACAATATTTTTAAAGACGTTCTTTGGTTATTGAGATGAGACAGTAGTGTGCCTTAGTGATGGCGGTCTTTTGATTGTTTTGACCTGAACCTGACGGACACTATTTTTGTTTTGACCTGAACCTGACAGACACTATTTTTGTTTTGACCTGAACCTGACCGACACTATTTTTGTTTTGACCTGAACCTGACCGACACTATTTTTGTTTTGACCTGAACCTGACCGACACTATTTTTGTTTTGACCTGAACCTGACCGACACTATTTTTGTTCTGACCTGAACCTGACCGACACTATTTTTGTTTTGACCTGAACCTGACCGACACTATTTTTGTTTTGACCTGAACCTGACCGACACTATTTTTGTTTTGACCTGAACCTGACCGACACTATTTTTGTTTTGACCTGAACCTGACCGACACTATTTTTGTTTTGACCTGACCGACACTATTTTTGTTTTGACCTGAACCTGACCGACACTATTTTTGTTTTGACCTGAACCTGACCGACACTATTTTTGTTTTGACCTGAACCTGACCGACACTATTTTTGTTTGCCTTTGTTTCCGTTTGTATTTATTACGTAGTTGTTTTTCCTAACTAAAATCATTATTAGTTGAAACTGAAACGTTATTATTATTTGTATGTCTCAGTAAGTTGTATATCTAGATGCTATAATTAATAGCCTAGGTAATATATTTTGGGACCACGAAGTACCATTGGGCTAACTTGCCAGTACAGCAGAGGTCACTGGGTCATATGACCTTATCGTAGTATAAGGGGGCAGATGGCAATTCTATCAAGATTTAAATTTAACTCAAGCGAACTCTATGTGCGTATCTGTAGAAATAGAGACTGAGGATAATCCCTCCACCCAAATTAAATATTTGACACATTCGATCTGTCTCAGTCGTTTACTTCATTAAATTGCAGTCAGTAACATATTTGATATTTACCTACAAGTTTTTGTTTTGTTAGAAGATTCGCAGGATATTGTGCTTTAGAAATATCAGAAAAGTGCATTTTCGAAGATGAGAATACAGAAAAGCTTTTCTTAGGTACATAAGGCCCCAAAAAGTACCATACGGACGAGAAGAAATAGACATGTACTGAATTAAATACTCTGCTTATCGATACTATTTGTGGATTAGTCGTTTATCTGAATGTTTGAAAACTCGCAATCTAGTGAAACAAGCCTTTGAAAAGTGTGTACACGTTCTTCTATTATTTAATGCTATGCATATGTTGTGCTAATAACTTGAAGACAATGAATAATAAGGAGAAATAAACAACATTATTTCTTTTTACTCCATTAAATATTTTATTGTTTAACCACAATTACTATTTTAAACAAATAAATAATTTATTGTTTCCTATAATTGATTGATACAAATATTCACTCTGTGAATATTTGTACAAAATTTCAAGTTGATCCAAGGATGGGAAGTGGGAGAAAAAAACGTGTACACAATTTGTACCAGACGGACAGACAGACAGACGGAGTGAGTTTTGTAAACATATTAGAGTCATTAGAGAAGAGTCTTTGTGGCTTCACTGTGTACTGTAGAGATAAATGTTTATAGGTTTGGTCAGCACCTCAAACGTCATGTGCCGGGTATTACCCGCGGACCATAGGTTGGGTGTCACTGCTCCACAGCTTAAACTAGAAAAGATGGATTAATTAAAAATAAAATTTATTTTAAAAAACACGACTTCTCGCAGATGTAGTGGCTTGTCGGTGAAAAAAACTAGCAGTTGACCAGTCGTCAAAGTTGTTTATGGAAAGTTGAAAAAAGGCTTTTCACAAATGTAGGCAGACATTTCAACACAAGGTGCATCATTCAGGAGCGGTACATTGTAAAAGAAGCGAATACAGTCTTCATCGTAGATGCCTCGTGGATAGAATTGATTATTTGGTTCACCTGTAATAGTGACATGTAATATTGTTATCATTACATTTTTACTGGCATTTTTTTTTTAGTTTTAGTACTATCTAAAATTTTAATTTTAAAATAGTATTATATATATATATATATGATATACGCAATAAAATAATAAAAAATAATAATAATAAAGCTAGACTTGGAGTCCGAAGATTAATGATGACTGAAGTATTTCCCGTGGCTAAGCAGCCCAAGCTGTGACCTACATATTATACCAAACCCAGCGCAGGCATAGCTATTGTCCGCCAGTGGTCGTATCAGATTTTCTTTTCGACGTCTACATCTGTCCTCGGCAGCGGATTTTCTTTTGGTCTCAAATGTGTATCCCGCGGCCTATGTTAGTGACCTCCAGCTGTCTCGTTCTAGAACCGCATGCAACCAGGTGCCCTCTTCTATCTAGCTATAGGTGTATTAGTAAAGCGTGCACAAGTAAATTACCAAAACAATACTAATCAAGCAGTCTTTACTACAAAAAAGTATTTTATTGCATTTTGATTTTTACTCTTTACGTGAAATATTTCATGCCGCGTTCCCAAATTTAATAATTATAAAAGTTTATAATGTTATCAAGATCATTAGGCCTACAATTGTTTGTCTGAGATAACACTAATGTACGGAATAATTCGTAGTGACTATCCCATTCCTCAAGTCTATAGTCTAGAAGAACCAGACCAAATAGGGGACACATTTGTTCTTTACCAAATCTAACGTTCGTTACTTTTGTAATTGACCTGGGACAAAAGACTGATTGATCCAGCTCTGGCTGCAGACGGTATTGTCGTCTTCCCATCTGTATGTTCCTTCTACATCGATGTCGTTAAGACCGATCCATACTGCCTTCTGGTTGTAATTAGACTGAAGCCATTTCAGCTTCTCCATTGTTTTGACTGTATACAGATACGCATCTTTGCCTAAATAATAAAGAGGCTAGTTTTAAAACATGGGAATATTTTTAGGAAAGAGAAACTGATAGGTGCACAAGCGTAAAAATATGGGCTTGGATTCATGAAAAGTGCTTTAAACTTTAAAATATTTATTTTTCTATATAGAGTAAAGTGCGAAGTTCGAGCGCATTAAGCCCTCTGGCAGCAATTTTTTAAGTTTGGATTTTTATAGCACCGTAACGGTCTGACCTATGAAAAAACTGATAGTATCTCTGAATTTCTCGTCCTTTTTTCTATAAAAATAGATTGGATTTAATGTATCACTAGGCTTAGTTAAAATTAAATACGAAGTCAAAGAGGTGTAGGGTAAGTATCGCCAAGCGTACTTTTCCTCGAGCGGATTTTTCCCCAGTTAGTAAGCTCGATCGGGTTGATGGAAGGTTCGAACAGATCAAAGAAAATATATCTAAAACATGTCTTAATATTTAATTTTCACTATAAATTCATTTTCTTTTTACTCCAGCGCAAGAACACCATCCATTGCACCATTTCCCACCCTCCACAACTTCAAATAGTCTCTTTAAGCTGATGAGCAATCAGACTTAAAAATAGCCTTAAGCCCATTACCCATTTCCTTCACTACCGGGTAGTAAAAAAGAATAACTCCACACCTCCTGAGTTTGACCTCTCTATGAACTTAGCCTTTACAAGGAAAAGGAAATAGTATGTGTCGGAAGTAAAGAAAAAAGGTGCATGCGCAGTAGCAATATAGTAGTAATTTGGTAAACATTCAAATAAAAAAGTTTTAGCAATAAAAAGTGAACTGTTCGAACCTCTTGACAAATCGGGGCTACTCGAACTTCGCACTTTACTATAGATTTGAATAATAAATAGATGTAATAATTTGCGTAGAAAAAAAATGTTTCAAAGAGCATAATTCTTTTCTTTTGAATGGGTAAAAAAGTAGATGATTCTTTATTAAATCCAAAGTGATGCTTAGCATAGCTGAAATATGTTCCGATTGGTGACACTATTTCAAGAGGCCTAATTTCACAAGAAAAACCTAAAAAAAAAAAAAAAAGACTTTAAAAGCTTATACGAAATATAACTGTATCAGTTAGTTTACATCATTCATGTAATTAAATTAGTAACAGATCTAGACCAATAACGATAAATCTGTGCGTATTGAAATCTTGTTTTCACCCCTTGTTTTTGTTTGTCGCTATTTCCTGCTTGGAGCTATCTCACTACGTAATGGTCCTAGCACTTGGACCAGTTGGGAAAACTGGAGCGGGGAGGAGGAACAATTTTACAATATAATCGAATTTTGAGCTCAAGGCTCAAACCAACATACTAACCACTCTACTAGTGAGGTACGTATGACTACAGAAGATTGTATTGTTATGTATTGTTTGTTTCAACTTACTTTGAAGCGACGACCTATAAAGGGGGTTTATTAAGCTTATAGCACCACTTTAGTCAAGTACAATGTATTTCCCTTGTTCGAGATACTTAACAAAATAGTTAATTGCCAATAGTTAATTAACTACTTTTTTTTTGATGCTTCTTGTGTTGTCAAGCAAAGGAAATAATTGTGCGAAATCTTCAGCTTGATCCGAGATTGGGTGTCGGAAAAATAACGTGTACAAACTTTTTGACCAGTCAGACAGACAAAGTGACGTGATATAAGCTTTGTAAAAAAAAAATCATTGCCCACACGATAAAAGCACAGAAGCACGACTATGCAATATAAAAGTTTAGGGTTAATAAAGATCAGTCAAAAGAAGGACATGTTCGTATATTTTTTGTTTAGGCCGTGTCCTCCATCCGTAAGGTATTAGTCGAATTTGTGAGATGTCCGTCTTTTACTGCATTAGCGTATTATTATCCTATTTCATATCATCCTATTTAAAACACGAACTCGCTCATGTATAAAAGTAAAATATACGTTTTGTCGCAACTCCTTGCAAGAACCAAATGTTCGTATTCTAAAAGTTGTTCAAAGAATCCTATAATACAAGCTCCTAACCATCTTCTTTTTTTTCAATGCGTTTTTTGTTTGACATGTTTCGAATGTTCCTTCTGAAATGAAGATAATGACTTTGTAGTCCAAACCTCCCCTGAACTTTGGGGGATGGCGTTGGACAGCGTTCAAACCCTAGACCATTCAGACGAAATTCCAGAGCGTAAACCACCGACCAGGAAGTCATCCCACTCCTACTGCTAAAACTGAAGTTGCGTTGTCGCTGATCGATGCAAATAGAAAAAGAAAAGACACCTATACACACCTTTTACCAGACAGACAGACAGACAGACTGAGTTGATATAAGCTTTGTAAGAAGACTGCGGAGTGGGGTAGGTCCTATTTGAAAATGATGTATGTATGTATGTATATCTATGTATTTTTTTTTTTTTTGAATTTACCTCTACATTCATCTCTGGCAGTAGTATAGTTTTTTTCGATTGTTGACACCCACACGCATGCGCTAACTGAACCAATGGTGATGAAGGTAAATCCGTCGCTGCTAAAGCATGAAACATAAATCTCTTGAGCTGGACCAGTGGGAGTGTTGGATGAATTACATTGGCCTGGAATGAGAAAAAAAAAGTTAATTTTTTATGTATTGGTTTTAGCGTCGGTCACATAGGTTCCCAGTTGAAAACGGTATTTAGATCAGAAAGTTGTTGTTTTTTTTCAGTTATAATGACAGGTTGTATGATAAGGTCCTTGAAATTGTAAGGTTCCTTGTGATCTATGGGGCAGATGATGCGTTTCTGTGACCCACGGTTAACAAAAGCTACGGTCTGCGGGCTTTTTCAGTGCTTGGAACTCACTCCACATGATCTCAGGCAGACAACGTGCTACACTACTTTGAAGAAGAACATTAAGACCTAGCTGTTTAAAACTTTTTTAGATTAGTTTGTCATTTTAGCTCTTGTGTTTGTGATTCCAATGTTATCACAGCGCCTTGAGCCTACATTTTGTTTGTTAACAGCGCTTTATAAATAAATTTATTATTATTATTAGTATAAATACATTTGTATTGATAGTATAGATAGCGTCTACAGGTGGGATCCTGACTATTTAGACAATTAACACATGCTAAATCGTTGAATAGAAAAAAAATACCCTCATCAGATAAATGTATATTTATTGAAGCATAAAACAATGTACTTTTGAATGAATGATAGAAGAAAATATTTACGGCCTCGTAAAATATCCCTTATCGTTTATAATTTAAGATGTAAGAATGGCATCTTTACGGCGATCGTAACTTCGTGTCAATATTTATCAGCTGCCGATGACGGATCCACCAGTCTGAAAACTATTTGTCATAATTATAAACGCCATGGGGAAACTGTAGAACTAAATTGCCTAGAATGAGTCCGGTTAAATTATTCATAAGAAGTTAGTATTAGAAAGAACACAACTCACCTGCTATTTGTTTGACACTAAAAACATTGGCCTTATTCAGTCGTAGAACGACTATGGTTCATCTCGCACACTTAAGTGCGATGAAAGCCTGGACATTGTTTATGGTCGAAACGTTGTCGCCCACACATCAGTTCCCCCCCCCCTCTCCGCGCAGCTGATGTGACAAAAGGAACGGAATATCCGGTACAGTTTAGGATTAGTAGCGCCGCAGGCTCTGCCAGGTTGTAGCACGGTGTGCCACAATCTGCCTAAGGGTCACCAGCTCCTGATTTTTCCTCAGGGTTTTCTCCCGAAGCCTTTCCCGTGTTTGGGTATAGCCGCAGGGCAGCGGAGGTTTGGATTCAGAGTTTTCCTTCTCCTAGATGGGTAGCCAACCAAGGCTAAGGAGCCCCTCTTGCCCGAAGCTTACTTGTTTGGGCGCCAGTTGCTCGCCTTTGCCCCTTCTCCTGTCTGTGGTAACGGGTCCGCCAGGCTCAGTAACTGAGCCACACGTGAAGGCCAGGAGTTGGACTGGTTGTCAGAGGCTATTTGAGACGCATGCCATTGGAAGCACTTTATAGGTAATGATGGGTTTAAGACCATTACCACTTCCGGCATTAACAACCTTGCGACATTGGTATGTCGTTAAATTAGGTATTTAACGTTTACAATAGGAATACTTATTTTTCGCACAAGAAATAAAAGATGTCAGAAGAGTCAACAATGTATTCCCTCGGTTGTTGTTGTTGCTGTTTTATTTAGTCTCTATCTTTGTTTTCATAACAATAAAGTAACACAAGTTAAAAAGAAATGCAAAGGCAGACTGCCATGGTAGATACTTTTTTGTGTGCATGTTTTATTGTCGTACAAGATAAATGGATTGTATTTAAAGATCGCATCACAAACCAAGAGATTAGAGATAGGGTTACTGCAGCGATTGGACCTCATGATGACCTGCTAACTATCGTAAAAAAAGCGGAAGATAAAAACCTATGGCCAGATAACCACTGGAGGAGCTTACAGACCCCTAGCTGTCAAGAGAAAGGTCTCAACAGGGCTTTTTTTTTTTCGCCGAAGGTTGAGAAACACTGCTTTTTAAAAAAATATACTTTATACTTATTGTTATGGTTTACTGGGCGTTAGGGTTAAGGTTTGGAAAAAATCACCTCCCCCCACTCCAAAGTTCTGGATTGCTAGTGCGCTTAATATAAGCTTTGGTTTTTAACTTTTTTTGTGTTTTTCTCCTTACACATTTCTCACTTCACTCTGATCACCTGTTCAAGCTCTTATATAGCCTTTATGTATTTTAGGAGACACCGTGTTAGACTCTTGAGTCCCAAGACCAGGTAATCAACCGAGTAGAAAAATCGGAAGCAAATGCTAAATTTAATCCCCCGAGTGCATGAATGAGGTTGACGCTCATTTAATCAAAATTATCAGCGCAAGTTACTTAGTTT